>OY992533.1:48693556-49052255 GCA_963921185.1 Dasysyrphus tricinctus | reverse complement strand
AAGTGGTGTTGTTTGTTTTGTTAAGTGACCTTGAATAGCGACTGTTTGTTTGGTCTATTTTTAGGAAGGCTTTGCTTGTTTCACATGCTTAACGTGTAGATACTACTACACCCATCACATACGACTAGAATTGTTCACACTCAGTCGGTCACATGGAATGAATACTATACATGTACTCTTGACAACTTGACTATCAGATACTTTTATGTGGCAGGTGTCAGTCTATAATTTTCTTCGTAATCTTCAAAAAATTGTTAAAAATTTCCATAAACCCTTCTTCAATATTGTTTATACGCATATAACATAGTAAATGCTTTCTTTGCTTTGGAGAGTTTTAAGTAGGTATACACTATTTATGATATGCATACAAGTACAGCAATGTTTGTACTTACTTCAATGTAATAGTAGGGTAAACTGGGGTACATTTAACAACGGAGCGCATTTGACTTTGTAAGCCAAGGAGCAAAAAATTTGAAATGAAGAAAAAAGCCTCATTTGATTTGAAGTATCGTCATGAACTTTGGCAGTTTTTGTTCAACCACTTCTAGCTGAAAAACGTGTTTCTGTGTTTTCGCACCCGTGGATGTAATATTTGATATCTGCAGGTAGGTAAGGTACATAAGCGTTTTGAGAACTCTATAAGCTCTACCATCTCACTCGGATCACCGTGGATCCATTGCGCTCCCCAGGGTGTGGGTAGTTAGTTCTGGTGAGGGGTGGGAAAGGGAGGGGATTATGGAGATGTTTAGATGTGGGGGGCCTCCTTGAACTATCCTGAATTCTGAATGAATTTTAGGATGTTCTTAAGTGGCAAGACAGAGATGTCACCCAGTTCGTCGAAGAAATATTCTCTTAGGGACTATTTCCTGGTTTTAGCTAGGCTGGGACATTCATAGAGGAAATGAGGTGAGCAATCTTCAGCCTCTTCATCCTGACACCCCCTGCATAAGTCCCACGGGCCAATACCCATTCTGCTCATGTGGGTTCCTATTGAGTTGTGGCCCGTTAGGACTCTAACCAGGAGTTACAATTGAGGCCTGCTTATCTTGAGTAAGTATTCAGTTTTCTCCCTGAAATATTCGGCCATAGATTCCTTGAAACCCTACAAAAGTGTCAATTGATGACCATCGGACATCTGCAGCCTCAAGAAACCTCTGGTGAATTTTACTTTTCTCTTGTTCCAGTGGAATAAGAACCGAGAAATCGGTTTGGCTCGGATCAAGAGACGATCCGTTTTTGGCCAGCTCATTCACCATTTCATTCCCATATATATCACAAAGTTCTGGGACCCATTTAAGGGTGACTTTGGTTCGTTTCACCTATTAAAGTTAACATATACCGGCTTTGCCTTTATAGTGATTGAGAAAATGGCTTTGATTGCCGCTTGGTTGTGTATAAGGATGTCAATATTTTTGTTTATTACTGCACGTGAGGAGAGATGTTTTGCGGATTCACAAACTGCAAGTACTTCCTCCTGGAATACGCTCCAAAAATCTGGAAGCTTTATAGATCTACAAATAGGTGGGTTATCAGAGTAGATACCTGACCCAAACCATCAGTAAAGACCGAAACATGGTTTTCATTTATGACCCGGTTTTCATTCCAGAGGTCCCTGGTTGAGATATCTGTTATGGCAACTTGGTTGAAATCAATGTGCGGTATAACGTCTGTTTGAATGTCTTTGTCTGTGAACTTCACTAAAGTTCTACGACCGTAGTGGGCCCCTTTTCCAATTTAGTCGCCAGCTCTTTCGTAAACAGATTGAACGGGGCGAGTTTTTTACATTATCAAAACGATTTCTCTTTTACAACAGATTTACAGAATTTTTAAATACAGAATCATGAAAAACAGAATTTTGAAATACAGAATTTTGAACAAAAAGAATTTTAAAATACTGAATTTTGAAAAACAGAATTTTGGTCATGCAGAATTTTGTACAACCAGAATTTTGGAAAACAGTATTTTGAAATGCAGAATTCTGAAAACAGAATTTTGACCATACAGCATTTCGACCTCAACCCTTCGTAGACTCCCATTGATGATGTTTGCCATAAAATTTTCGACTATATGTATAATTTTTAGTTCAAACCACCTGAAAATCTTATTTAATTGACAGAACTTCGCATTAGCCCTTCCAATTCCATACCATGTTTTCATTAACTGGCAATAATGACAAGTAGGTATACACACAGAGAGACAAAACATTATAAACATTGTATGAGTATCCTCTTGAATTACTTTCATTTCCAATCATTGGATGGCTATTTCCAAAACTAAATTGCAATTTTATTTAATCCTACCTGTTTCAGACAGGAGACAGGAAATCGGGATCTTTTTATGGTAATTTCTATCATTACCATAATCATCGTTGGTCAAGTTTGATTTATCTCCTGGGTGAAGTATAGGAATGCGTTTTTTTTATTTCTAAAGAACAGATAGGAGAATTCTTATATGCTCTGTTCAACATGAAAAGGAAATATATCATCCTTTCGGGAAAAGCTTTAAGGACAAATATTTGCTACAGGTTGTCATTGGAAGCTATCATTGCCTTCACCAGGGGTTTTATTTACATTTTTGTTTCTATTTGTTTAACGAAAATGTTTTTAAGACATGAAAACCAAATAAAAATAATACGACAAATTGTTAACAAAATTATTATAATAGGTACCATAGTAAGGCATAATTTTTAGAAGTTAGTGTTGCTTTTATTTTTATTATAAACAAAAAGTTCACACACCTTTTATAACACAAAAAACAATTACATAGAATATTAAGTACTAAAAAGAATACAATAGGGAACAGGTATATGCTTAGAAAGTTGAATCATTGAATAAATATAGCAAGTATGTCTGTATATTGTGTGTCCTTAATACATAAAAAGGTCTATACGACAATTGAGTAAATGAATAAAGAAATCATCAGGGGTAGGTAGGCGTTTTTTCGTGCATACAGGTACATGAATAGAATCATACTCCCATCAGTGACATTGTGAGTCGAACAACAGTTGAATTTCAGTCTTAAATTGGCAATTTCATAATTTACTAAAAAAGAGACACTTCCTTTATTGACTACAAAAATTAGAAAAAAGTACAATAAAAACACGAAATTTAAATTTTCAAACGTAACGTTTTGTTTTGTAGTCACTAAAGGAAGTGTCTCTTGTTTTAGTAAATTTTGTAAATTTCGACTACAACAGCGGTTCACTACTTTTAAATATTAAGTTTGAAAGTTTCAACATAAAACATGTATTTTAAACAAAAACTGAACCAATACAAGGGACTAAATTTCACACCAAATACAAATTCAATCGACATCGAGCAAGCTATTGTAGACATTGAATCAGCAATCCAATTCAAATCAAACGAAACAAAAGAAAAAGTTCGAAAAGTAGCCAAAAAAGTAATTAAAAAGGTAAAATCAACAAAAACTACAACGGACGGAACAACAAAAACATAAGAGAATTATCAGAGAACTGAAAGTGAAGGAAGTTTATTTTATGAAAGCAGATAAAGGCAACAATATAGTGATTTTGGACAAGGTGGAATATGAAGAGAGAAAGAAAAAGTCAATCACTGAAGATGGTTTTACCGTATTAAAGAAATAACCCTTGAATAAGATGATTGATGACGCGAAAGGAATTATCAAGGACATTTGGGAAACATTCAACATTAACAAGTTCAAATTGATGATTTCTAATCCAAAAGTACAAAAGATGTATGGTTTACCGAAAATCCACAAACCAGGTGACAAAATTGGAAAAATTGTTTCAAACACAAATTCACCACTCGTTAAGGTGTCCAAATGGCTAGTCGATGAAATGAAGTTGTATGGAAGATTTGAGAGTGCCAGTGTTTTGAATACCTTTGATTTCGTCACTGATCTCTATATATAGAGTTTTATAGAGATCAGTGGATTTCGTCGATAGAGTGAAAGAGTTAAGTATACAAGATGATGAATCTTTAGTCTCTTTTGATGCAGAAGCGTTGTTTCCAAGTATACCGGTCGACGTAGCAATAGAGTCACTCAAATGACATCTTGAAGTGAGAAATATAGATGAAAGAAAAAAGAGAGTCTATTAAAGAGCAGCAAAAGTTTGTATGTCACATAATTGTTTCGTTTTTCGTGACAAATACTACAAAAACAATAATGAAACGAGTATGGGAAACCTTTTTTCACCTCTCATCGCTGAAGCCTTCATGTCTAAATTTGAGACGGATTTGAAAAATGATGGCCTTTTACCCAGAATCTGGCTTAGATATGTTGATGACGTCTTCAGTGTTATAAAAAAGAATACAGTTAATGAAACTCTAAACATACTAAACAACAGATATAACACCATCAAGTTTACGTATGAGGAAGAAGACGACAAAAATTCCATCCCATTTTTAGACGTTTTATGTAAGAAGCGCAACAAAAAAATAGAGTTTGACGTATTCAGAAAAAACACATCAACTGATCATTATATCACGAACGACTCTTTTTGCTCTTACCAACACATTCAATGGCACATAGATTGTGTAAGCTCCCACTTTCAGTTGGAAACTTCAAAAAAGAATTTGATTTCATTGTCAATTTAGCTGATGTTAAGCGGTCTCTAGACGCTCAATATTATTGTGCAATATTGGATATTGCACAGTATTATTGTCCGTCTATGGATAATATTGAAGGGTTGTGCAATATATTGAAGTTAATCAAAACCCTTTTGATATTTATTGCACAATATTAAAATATTGTATCGTCTGTGGGTACAATTGCACAATATTTGCTTGTTTAATTTTGAAGTGTCGAACAGTAAATACCTCCACGAGTGATGTAACTCTACCGGCCAAACTAAATTATTGGATAAAATATTGAACCGTCTGCGTCTGGGGCACCTAGCCAATAATATTGTGTAATATTTTGCATAATAATATTGAGCGTCTAGGGACCGCTTTAATGGTTTTGAGAAAACGATTGTTGAAAACATTGTGAGAAAACAATCGAACCGAATACGGAAAAATGAATTGTCCACACTTTTTTAGCCAAAATTGTTCTGACAAATAGTTTCGTATATCATTTTCTTATATACCTACAATCACCAATCAACTGCGGAAGACCCTGGAGAAAGAAAATATACACATCGCCTACAACAACAACGGCCAGCTGAAAAACATTCTCGGTTCAACCAAGGATATCACACCAACAAGTGAGAAGAGTGGTATATACGAAATCAGAATGTAGAGATTGCAATAAAAAATATAGGCTAGACGAAGCGGAGTATAAAAACAAGATTTAAAGAACACATCAGCTGCGTCAGGCATAAGCAATTGAATCGATCATCGGTTGCTGCTCATGTCTTCGCATCGTGTGACGACAACGAACCACTACACCACATCGGTCCCTTTGAAAAGAGCGTCCGTTTGTTAAAGAGCGTGCAGAATGGGCCAGCGCACACGAGATGAATTCTTCCGCCAGAGCACTAAGTTTTAAGAAGAGGGAAGCGAAGTTTGCGGAACGAAACGGAATAAAAACTCTACCATGTTTTGAGTGGAAGAACGAGGTAGAAAACGAATACACACACAAGTCTCTCATTTTTAGGTCTGTAAAAATTACTAACACAGTTAAATAGGTACATGTATACATTTTTTCTACCAGAATAATTCATTCCGTGTGCGCTTGCAGTATGGTATGAAACCGATTTTCCACCCGAAATAAATCATCTCGTGTGCGCTGGCCCAATAGGGGGTTTACATGGCATGACAGCATCGCTTGATGGAAATGGAACAAGTATGTCGGCATTTACACCACCCGATTTTTCCACACACGATCTTTTGTTCATAGGTGAAGGGAGTAGAAAGTGAGGGGTAAGGACCAAATCGTCCGTTCCTGCCAAACTCACACGATTTTTCCAGTATGTTTGCGTTCTCTTTTATACTTTTCCCAGAGTCTTGTGTGTTCAGCGTTGCCACCAATCGGAGAATTTTCCGAAGTTGATCCAAAAACAAAATGCAGTAAGTAGATTTATTTTTTTTTTGCAGTAGATATGCATTTTCAAATTTGCATTTCTATTTTCGAAGAAGAAATTAATAATAAAATATTAGTGATTGAAAATACATACATAGTTTGCTACACGGCTCATATGCAAGGCACTTAAAGGTTGTGTTTCAGGAGATAAAACAATAACAATGATGATGAAACTATCTGTGGTTTTAATTTTGTTGACTTATATATTTTTTTCGTAAAACCAAAAAGTATTTGATTGCCAGTAGATGTGTTTTACGAAAAAAAAAATGCAATAGGCAACGCTGGTCCTAATATGCCATCTACCTCTGAATGCAAAATGAAAGAGACAGCAATAAAGTATGAAGAGGACAGGAATAGAAATCTGACTGGAAAAATCGTTTCATGTAAACATTTCACACGATTTTGGGAAAAATCGTACTGGAAAAATCGGGTAGTGTAAATGCCGACTATTCAAAATCTTTTAAAAACCATGCAACATTGCTTGTCAAGCGGTTGTTTCTTGCGTTCAAATGATCAAATCAAGCCATGTTGTCAAGCAATGTTGGTCCATGTGAACCCCCCTAATTGAAAGAAAGCTTGATGCATTTGAGTCTCTTTTAATTTTCAAAGCTAAGAATAGTAAGAATGTAATGAATAGTGACAATGGGAACATTCTGTCTCCCTTATGGCCAATTTCATAAACAAACACTAATGTCGAATTCCTTACAACAATTTCAAATCGATTTTTTTTGTTGGTTGTAAGGAACACACAAAAAATCAAATTTTTCGTGTGGGATTGTGTGTGTGTCATTTGACAGTAACTTTGAGGCAAAAAAGTAAACAAACTATGCGCATACAAATTTGTTACAAATATTCCAAAGTGCATTCAGTTTTTCGCGTCATTTTGTTAGATTAAAAACATATAAATTTCCAAGAAAAGTTGCAAAAATAAACAGAAAATAGTTATGTGGCCATTAAAGTAAAAAAAACAACCCAAATTCATCCAAGAAACACATCATTTGAGAAACACATCGGCGAGCGCGCGATTTATATCTTTAATTGACTTTGGGCACTTTGAATCGTAGTTAGTTGATATTTTTATAACTTCTAATTGACCATTCACTATTTTTTGATGAATTAAAATTAGTTGTAATGATTTATTTGCTTTTAATCTATTTAAATGACCGGCGAACACTTTAGAACATTTGTTAAACCCGCCGCAAAATACTTTCAACTCCAGATAAATGTCAAATCTTGTTAGTGTGTGTGAAATCGATTTGAAATCTTGCTGAAAATGCAAGATTTGTTTTGACAGAATAAAATCGATTTTGTTTAGAAAAAAATCGATTCTGTTTAGAAAAAAATCGATTAAATTGTTGTAAGGAATTCGACATAAAATTACTTTTATCTAAACTCCTTCTAAATTTTATCAGACATTTAAAATTGTTCAGTTTCACCAAATTAGAAAAGGGATATTTTAGGGATATTTTAATTTGACTGAGTTTTCTGACATCCCTGGATTTCATAAAAAGGGGTTGTTTCCCTCGCATATGCGAAGTCTATGAGAAAAAGTGAAAAAGCATTATGGATGAGGGTCAATTACTCTGACAGCAAAATATCAGCTGCTGTTGACTGGAATGGCTTAACAAAAAAGGCTTTTAAAATTTAATGAGACAAAAACGAGCTTTTAGTTTACAAGGGCATTTTAAATCTTCTTAAATATAAAAGCATTTGGTGAAACCAAAAAACATAATTTAAAGGCTAAAAGGCTTTATAAATAATTAAAATCCTTTCGTGAAATCGGCCATTATTCTCATTAATTTAAAGCATAATTGTAACGCAAATTTTGTATTCAATTGTTTGCACTTGAATATTCATATATTTGGATCTTTTTGTTTTGTCTTGTTATTTTGTTTTAGTGTCGAGTTTCGGTGATGATGAGCTGCATGTCAGTTCGAAATGCATTCGATTTTTAAAATTTGCAAATAAAAATACGTTACGTTTGAAAATTTAAATTTCGTGTTTTTATTGTACTTTTTTCTAATTTTTGTAGTCAATAAAGGTCCCAAAGTTCCCACCAAGGCACTTTTCCTTTATCCAGGCAGCAGCAGAAGAATTCCCCAGATGGAATCAACGATGGCGTCTACAGCTCAAGTTAGGTTGAACTACTTAGTGAACACATTATATGGGCTACTACGACATACTTGTAGCACAGGCCTATAAAGAGCGCTTTATCCGGGTCCCCACCCTTAGAGTTATACTAAGGGTCTGGTCCTCCAAGTTGGGGGTTGTGCGTCAGGCTAACTTCCCTACCACGGAAAAACAAACTGATTTCGAAACAACCACAATCCTCGGATAAAGATGATTTTAATGTTGATGACCCCAGCAAACGAAACAAGGACAATGAATTTCGGATCTGCACGTGGAATGTCAGACCTTAACAAGGCCACGTGCAGCCGAACAACTAGTGGAGAGCCTGGATAGGCTAAAGCTGACATTACAGCCATACAGGAATTGCGATGGGATGGAGAGGGCATACGAAAGATGAAATCGTGTGAGATCTACTTCGGCGAGTGCTACAAGGAGCAGAGTCAGTGGCTTTTTGGTTGCGGTTTTGTGGTAAGGGGAAGACTTAGACTAAAAGTCTTAGGCTTCAGAAATGTAAGTGAGCGCCTGGTCACAATCTACATTAAAGAAAAATTCAAAAACATCACAGCGATCTGTGCCCATGCTTCAACGGAAGAAAAAGATGACTCAACCAAGGAGAAACTCTACGATCTCCTCGAGAACACGTCTGAAAAGTGCCCCAATTACGATGACTTCAAGATTATTCTTGGCTACTTCTACGCCAAGATCGGAAAGGAGGGCATCTTTGGTTCGATAGTCAGAGGACACAGCCTGCACGACAACACTTCCGGCAACGGACTCAGGCTGATGGACTTTACGGCGGGGCGTAATGTCATCATAGCCAGAATATACACAAAGGGACCTGGCTGTCTCCAGATCAACGAACCGTCAACCAGATTGATCACGTTGCGATAGATGCCAGACATGCTTCCAGTATACTGGATGTCCGAACGTTCCGAGGTGCCAACATAGACTCGGATCACTACTTGGTGGTAGCTCAAGTACGAATGCGGATATCCATGACGCCACAACGACAAGCGGATGCTGTGAAAAGATTTACTGGCCGAACAAAATGGTGTAGCTGTAGTTGTCACGTGTAGCACTGTCAAAGTAGAAAGATACAAAAATAATATAAGTGCCACAATGAGAAGCTGTTAATGTAGCAAGGAATGTATGGTGTAGCAGAAGTTAAACAAAATTCAACTTTTGCTACAAGCTGCAGCTACATTCATTCTGTTCAAGGGGCTAACGTCACGAAGTTAAAATCGCAATTGATCACCAGGACTTTTGCAGACCAGGTCTCTCTTAATCTCTCAGCAAGGATCAGTGGAAACACTGCCAAAACGCCATCAGGAGTGCCGCTACTGATGACTGGGTTTCACTAGGCCACCACAACGATAGCCCTGGTTCGATGAAGAATGCAGGCTGGCGCATGCAGCATAGTATGAGACCTACCAATCAATGTTGCTAACTAGAACCAGAGCTGCTGAGAGTGCAGCCCGGGAGCTCTACAGGCAAAAATGAATTGAGGAACGCCGACTTCTCAGGAGGAAAAAGAGAGAGCATGCGAAGCGGCCAGTCGAGTCTTTTGAGGACTGTAGTGGCAGGGAAGATGTTCGAAAGTTCTACCCAGGGTTACAAGGCCAGAACGGAAGCCTGCCGAGACGAGAGTGGGAACATGGTGGTGGACACACAGTCCGTGCTGAGGATCTGGCAACACCACTTCTCTTAACTGCTAAGCGGTGAAGATGGCCAAAATTCCGCTGCAAGACAGAACACTCCATTCAACCTGGACGATGATGGTCAGAATTTCCGTGCACCCGACCTAAATGAAGTGCAGTTAACGATAGCCAAGCCGATGCATGCAACCTCGGTATAGTGTGCCCTATCCACAAGAAAGGAGATGCTCTGACCTGTACCGACTACAGAAGTATAAGTCTCCTCAACGTCGCATACAAGATCCTGTCATCTGTACAGTGTGATCGCTTAAAACCGTTTGTCAACGATCTGATCGGCCCCTATCAGTGCAGTTTTAGGCCCGGCAAGTCAACCGTCGATTAAATGTTCACACTACGACAGACTTTGGAATAAACCCAGGATTTTAAAATAGATACACACCACCTCTTTATCGATTTTAAATTCGCATATGATAGCGTAGATAGAGAAGAGCTATACAGAGCCATGTCGCATCTCGGCATCCCTGCAAAACTCGTCCGCTTGTGCAGGATGACGATGGAGAAATCTTGCTGCTCCGTCAAAGTTGGTAAGAACACCATCGCATCCTTTGATGTCGAGACAGGTTTGAGGCAAGGTGGCGCGTTATCATGCAACCTGTTTAACATCGTACTTGAAGCAATTTTACCCAACTCACAAGTCAACAACAAAGGCACAATTTTTCAAGAGTCCGTTCAACTACTTGATTATACAGATGATGTTGACATCATTGGGAGAACGAAGCGAGCTATTACAGGCGCGTTTGCAAGTATTGAATCAGAGGCGGCAAAAATGGGTTTGGCTGTTAATGAGGACAAGACACACTATATGCTATCATCGAGAAAGGAATTTCAACATTGTCGACTCGGGAAAAACGTCTCGATGGATAGGTACAACTAGTGGCGTAGCTAGGATATTTGCCGCCCGGGGCAAAACAATAATTTGCCACCTTCAGTCTAACAATACTTTATTAAGAAATTTTGTGATATATAACTTCATATCATCGGTCTTAAAGTTGCAGACAAAATTTGAAAATATTTTTTTATTAATGCAAGGAATTACATTCTACGAAATATTAATACACGCCACTTTGTCGTAATATCTGCTGAATGAATTTATTTTGTTTCTGACCTACTGAGATTTAACTTTAAACCAACTGTATATAAAATAGGCACATGAGACTTGAAATTTTTTAATGTTTCCTTTCGTCCAAAAATAGTCAAGCTCATAATTGTTCATTAGGCGTTTCTCACCAAATAAAATCTCTAAGAGTTCAGAGATTTTTAAAGTGGGACAAAAAATCTCACCTGAGCCCTGAGATTTTCTTCAGAGATTACTGAGACGAATATTTTTTGGATTTATTTCTCAATGTTCTTTCTCAGCTAAAACTGTTCATTTGACAGCCAAATTGCAATTTATCGGTGATGGGCAAATACAAAAATGGTACCAAAAATACAAAATAGTAGTTAAATGTTGATAAACAGGAAAAATAAATTGATCTTAGTATTTTTCATTCATTTTATAAAGTTTTGTGCTTTAACATTTAAATATTTAAAGCAAAGTTAAAATTTTTTTTCCATAATTTCAGTACGATTGAACAGGGAATCTTTATCCACCAAAACATTCCGCCTACGTCAACTTGATATTGAGCGCTCATTGGGTGAGACACGCCTATTGTTTCATCAGTACTCGACAGCAAAACTGAGAAATTGCATACTGTTCATATTTCTCAGATCTAATGATCATGAACCATGAGAGGGTCAAAGCCATGGCTAAGTCACTACTGAGTGACTGACTACAGAGTTATTACTTCACTGAAATCGTAGTAGATTCTTGATCTAATGCATTTTTTCTCAAAATAAATCTGCTGCAAAATCTACATACTGCATTTCATTTTACGAAAAATCTTCGCAAAAAAAACTCACATTTTTTTTTTTAATTCTTTGTGTTGAATTCAGCCATTATGTGTTATTTAGAGCTTTTTTGTTTGCTGGTTTTATGTTTAAAAAAAAAAACGAATGTAATATTTTATTTATTTTTATTCATTTATAAGTTTTGTTTAAATAATATTTATTTTTTATTTAAAAAAAAAAAACAAAAACAAATCATTCCCGAAAATATTCAATCTACAGCATTTTTTTTCAAATCTAACGCGAAAAATTTTCTGAGAAAATTCAACCCTTCTGATCTCTAAATTGAGGGAATTAACAGATATGTACCTATGTATATGTAAGGCTACAAAAGAGAATGGTCATTACGAAAGCCATAATTTTGTTTCAAAATTTGAAATTGTTAATTTAAAAATAAACTTTTGTGTTTATTACCTACTTCTGTAATAAACAACGATGATGATTTGCGCCCCTCTTGATTTCAATTTAATAAAAATTGATTGAATTATTTACTAAACAAAAATTAAACTTTTGTTTATTTCCAACTTCTCATGAACAACGGGGATGATTTTACCGCCCCTACAAATTTGAATACTATAAAAATTGTATGTCTTCTGATAAAAATTTAATAAAATTTTCACTAAAAAACTTTTGTAATTGGCTTACAACATCCCATGAACAACGAAGATGATTTTCCGATTTGCTGCCCCTAACTCCTGGCGCCCGGGGCGACCGCCCCCTTCGCCCCCCCTAGCTACGCTAATGGGTACAACTTCAAAGTCGTCAATGACTTTGTCTACCTGGGCTCCACGATTACATCGCAAAATGACATCAGTGCAGAGATCAAACGAAGAATTACTGTTGAGAACCGCTGTTTCTTCGGGCGAAGAAGGCATTTGAATAGTAAAGCCCTTTCAAAGAACCAAGGAGACCTTGGATCCCGGTCCTGCTGTATGAGGCAGATCAAAAACGGATGAGAATCTGCTTGGGTGCTTTGAAAGGAAAATTCTTCGGGTGGTCTTCGGTCCAGTCTGTATCGATAGAGTATGAAGGAGAAGATTTGACAATGAACTTTATGGGCTTTACTTTAGTAGTACCTCATGGCATGATGGTAAGTGCGTAGGACTGTCATGCCGAAGGTGTTGGTTCCATTCCCAGCGGTGCCACCTAAAAACAAATGTTTTATCCGAGGTACTGCCTCTTGCAAGGAACTGACAAATCCTCCAGAGTATGCTTGTCATGAAACAGTGCTTCTCATTTAACCGTTCGGACTCGGCAAAAAATTGTAGGTCCCCTCCATTCCTGCCAACAAACACGCACACAGGAATGGTTGAGAGTTGTAAGTAGAGCTTCAAACAATATCCGAATCTTGAAACTATCCGGATATCCGGATATCCGGATACATATGAATGAGACAATTAGGATCCGACACTATCCGGATAGTTTCGGATAGTGTCGGATATCCGGATATCCGGATAGATAAATGAGACTATTGAGATCCGACACTATCCGGATAGTGTCGGATCCATATTCAGATCCGGATCCAGTTCGATTAACTTTCACGTGTATATAGTTATAGTAAGGTAATAACAGAGGATATACATACATTTAAATAAACCTTACCCTCATGAAACTTAGCAAAAAAAAGTTTCAAAGAGAACCTTTCAAATATCTAGGTTTGGAAGGGTATTTATTTGTGGGGACGGGATGCGGGGAATTGTAGGATTATAAAACTGAAAATTAAGTTTGGTACAATCTAAACATATGATACATGATTTTAAGGTAATTTTTAACGCTGAATCCCATAAAATCAAAATTGAGACGGAACAATCATTCTAGAAAAAGTTATACTGCATTTTTAATAGGAATATCTCTGTGTTTTCCATAGAACAGGTAAAATAAAAATTCTTTCCAACTCTACATTTCTTATCACATAAAAATAATGAAAATAATTTTTTGAATTATTAAATATTATTATTATAGTTCTAGCTCAACTTTGGAAACAGTGCTGCAGAAACAGGCACTTAAGTGCCAAACTGGCGCTTTCAAATTAGTTTGGCAGTGTGACAGTGGCACCCATTGGCACTGAAAAATTTAAAATTTGGCACTCTTTTTTACTTGCGATATAAGTAGGTACTCTATGGCAAGTTTTTGATTCGTGCAAAAAAGTTGAGATAACAATAAAACATAACATTACGAAGATAGAGAACACGAGAAAAGTGGGTGGCACAATTCTGTCTGTCTGCCCGTCTGTCTGTCTGTTTTTCTTCTAATTCTTCCAATTTTGAACTAAGGTTTTTCCTTAAATCTTCAGAGGGGAAACCTTAAAAAAATATTATTCTTTTTTTTGAAAAGTGTATTCATAAATACTCAAAATTGGCATACCAAAAATGTTTGTTCATATGTTACCAGAATTTTATATATAAAAAATTAGTTTTTAAGAAAACCGCTCCAACGATTTTTTTTTGCAAGTATTTATATTTTTTCAAGTAATCAAACGGCATACTTAGTTTTGATTTTGAGCTCTTAGTTATTTAAGGGTTTTTATGCAATTAAAAGAAAGATTATTTTTCTATACTTTTTCTATAATTACTTATATATTTTAAAGTTCTTAAGTTCTAAGCAACATAAAGCAAGTACAATAGGGTGTTTCATTTTATAAGGCACAAAATAAAAAGTTAAATTTTACCTGACTTTGCTCATGCCCCGAGTCTCTCTGACAAAAAAGATATTTTTGCCAAATTTCAAGAAGATTGGAGAATATTTAGAGGTTGCGCATTATGATCACTTTTTTAAAAGTAGGCAAAAAATAGGATTTTTACATTTCTTGCAGCTTTTAGAGAAAATGTGTTTTTTTTTATAAGAACACAAAAGTCTAGCTCCCATCACCCTTAACGGTGAGTTGATCTTCAAAAAAAAAAAAATTGTTGCGTCAGTTAGGGCAGGGGTAAGGGGATAGGTGAACCCCATGCAGTCAATTCCGGTTAATTAATCAAAAGAGATCCCTACCAATAGAGGACAAGCAATTTCTTTTGGCCAAAATTGGATTATATGGATGTAATATGTGACATATTGTTTAGAAAGGACAGCACTGCGTATTACACAGTTATGTAACAAAAGACATTTTACATAGTAAACGATAACTGTAAGAAAGGGCTATCTCTCGAGGAGGTGACGTGAATTGGCCACCAAGATCGTGAGATTTGCCCCCATTAAACTTTTCGTGGGGTTTTCCGATGTCGCAGGTCTACGCTCATGAGCCGCAATCAACTGATGCCCTCAAAGTCAAAATAATTTTGGCCATAGTTCAAATTCAGCCCGAACTATGCAACAAAGGCATTCAAATTTCGACGTCTCGGATCCTTGCCACCGTGCGCAGCCGTGGCAGATATTTTGAACAATGTCATATTCCATATTATATATTTACTATAGCATACTTATAGTCCCTTCAAAAAATAATAAGAATTTCGATAATACCACACACACAGCTTGTTTTATTCCATTTCAAAGTCGACCTGCCCTCTCTAATTGGTAAACCGTGTAGGCATAACGCTCGAAGTTTGAAGGTACAGTTCGAAGAGAAATTATTTTAAAAAGAATTGAAGGTAGGGATGTCACAAATTAACAAAATGTAGTTTAGATTGTGCTTGTAGACACACACAACCTTCACAAGATGAAACAAGTGCATGAGAAGCCCTTTAATACAAAGGACTTCAATATTAGAAAACTCAATAGTTTCAGATTAAAGTGATCAAAATGCCCAACCTCTAAATATTTTCCAATCTTCTTGAAATTTGGCATACATATCTTTGACATCACTAAGACTCGGGGCGTGAGCAAAGTCAGCCAAAAATCACACCTTTGGAAATATGAAACACCCTAAAGTACAAGTACGTGCGATCCAGTCGTGCATTTTATTTTATTAAATATCATACCATACCTATTAGACCTAGAGCCGACAGCAAATTTTGGGAGTGGAGGTATAACCAAAATCGGAGTATGAGGGATTATAGGTACATGTATCGTGATATGGAATATGAAAGTCTGGCAGTTTTTTTTCTCAGCCTTTGGTGGGGGTGGGGGTTTAAAAACCACTTGGTTTTCTTTTTATATGGTAGGGTCATTAACACTTCAATGTACTTTTAAAAGATAGGATATAATGCTTTGTCATTTTCCTTAAGTCTCAAGACTTTTATCTTGGTGATATGATATATAGAACCCATGATTTAACCTTTATAAGCAAACCTTATTTGCGTTTTTTGTGGAGACTTTTTTTGTTGATTTTTTGTTTTTCTGAAAATCTCCAAAAAAGGGATGATAAGGTTCACGAAAAATGGTTATATATTGAGTTCTATTAATCGGACCGTCAAGGTTGTGGTGTTTATGCTTAGAAAAAATGACAGGGAATCATATCCAATTTTCTTAAAAATGAATTAAAAAGGTTAAAGCCCTCAAAATAAATCAGGGGATCTAGCACTTTTTAATCCCCCACCCCTCCCAAAGGCTGAAAACAAAACCTGCCAGACTTTGGTATTTGATATCACGATACATGTACCTATAATCCCTCATACTCCAATTTTGGTTATACCTCCACTCCCAAAATTTGCTGTCGGCTCTTAGACTATATCGCTCACCGCCTGCAATAATGGCACAACTAAAAAAAAATGAAATTTGAACTGAGGATGCCATTATGATTCAAATTAAATCCTTTACATTTCTGCAATATCGGCACATTGATATCTCTTCTCAATTACGAGAGATGGCAACAGTGCCATTAAACTTTCAAAGCTTTTATGCTTTCTCATTATATCAATACCGGCACATCTCTCAGTATTCTCTTGATCGTGCGTGTGTTCACATCTCTGTCTTAAAACAAAATTGGCACATTACAGTTGTGCCAGGATCGAGGTAAGTAAATTGTTCAGCTTTTACAGCAACAACGGCATAACTCGAGTTGTGCCGTTATAACACCGCTAATGAGAACGAAGTGAATATTAACGCAGGGAAGGAATGGCACATTTCGAGTTGTGCCACTGTTGCACTAATTGTGCATTATGAAAACATTATGAAAAATGATGATTTGTGCCATTTTTTTAAAGATTACTACTACAAAATCAATTTAAAACGCCAGATGAACAGACAAAATTTGAAACCAGACTCCCGGGGGGAATACCTGCTCTCATTGGTAGGAATAAAGTATGTATATTATTTCTGAATAAACTCAACAATGTTAAAAATATTCTTAATAACTTAATTTTTAAAAAGATTGCAAAAAGATTCTAAGGATAGCACTGGAGAAAAAGCATTCTCCTCAATACCTTCGTTAGTTGCTCAAGGTATAGGTTAATCAAAATAATGTTTCTTTTTTAATTTTTTGTTAATTATTTTCATAATTTTTATTTCAGCTAACCAACAATTTGATGAAGAAGCTCCATCTACAAGCGGATTGCAAGCTTCATCCGCTTTTGTGCAATATGATTTAGAAGATAGCTTTTCATCATCTTCGGCAGATTTTTCTTCGCATGATTCTCAGAAGGATCCTGATTATTGCTATTCAAGCCACACATCAGAAAGTGACGATGGGGAGAGATCACTGGACAGCCCTTTGAAGGAGATGGAAAGCCCCAAAGAAAAAAAGAATACAAGGAAAAGGAAAGCAAACCCCGATAAATGGAAAAGGAATCAAGCAAAAAAACTAAGGAACACAGGTATGAAATATAAAAGTGCAAAGGGGAAAATAGTGGAAGAAAGAAGGATGAAAAAACCATGCAGTGAAAACTGCAAATATAAATGTATATTAAAATTTACGGACACAGAAAGACTAGAGTATTTTAAAAAATACTGGAGCCTGGCAGATGTTTTGAAACAGAGAGCATTTATACGCTCTCGAATGCAGGATATACCCTCAAATTCGTTAGCAGTTGCGGGTACAAAAAAAAGAATTAATAATCATGCATTCTACTTCGGCGAAGCGGAACAAAGAGCCAGAGTTTGCAAACTGTTTTTTACTTCATCGCTGGGAATCACTTATAGATCTATCCGAAGTGTTATTGAAAAGAGTGTAAGTGGCGAGTTTGGCGAAATGAGGGGTAAACATGGGAAGCAGAAAAGTATTGATGAGAGTATTAAAGCTAAAGTCCGGGAACACATTAACTCAATTCCCAAAATCGAGAGCCACTACACCAGGGCAAACACTAAGAAAGAATATATTGAAGGCGGAAAGACAATCATTGATCTTTGGAGAGATTATAAAGGCCATTGCATAGAAAATGGTGATCCTTTTGCCACGCTATCAATGTACAGAAACATTTTCAACTACGAATTCAACCTCGCCTTCTTCGTTCCAAAAAAGGATCAATGTCAAAGGTGCGTAGGGTTTGAAAACGCGAGTGAAGAGGAAAAACTAGTACTTGAAGCCGATCATCTCTTACACTTAGAAGAAAAAAAACTGAGTAGGGCCGAAAAAGAAAGAGACAAGGCTAGGGTTTCCGAATCTTTCAAAGTAGCATGTTTTGACTTGCAGGCTACCCTACCAACTCCTAAAGGAGAAGTTTCGTCGTTTTATTATAAGTCAAAGTTGTCAACCTACAACTTTACAGTGTGTGATCTTTTACAAAAGAGCCAAGGTGATGTCCAATGTTTCATGTGGCATGAGGGTGAAGGCAAGAGAGGAGCTGTTGAAATCGGATCTTGCCTTCTCCAATATTTACAAAATAAGGCTGCACTTTGTAGTGGAGAACTAGACATTGTTTTCTATTCTGACAACTGTGGAGGTCAACAAAAAAATAAATTTGTTATAGCAGCTTACCTTTATGCTATAAAAAATTACAAAATAAGATCAATAACCCACAAATATCTCATCACAGGACACACCCAAAACGAGGGGGATAATGTTCATTCACTTATTGAAAAAAACACTAAGCGCTCTCTTAAGTCAGGCCCAATTTATACACCAGACCAATATGTAACTTTGGTGAAAACTTCAAAAAAAACCGGACATCCATTTTTTAGATTTAAAAGAGATGACTGACCACACCTGCGTGAATTTTACAAAAAATACTGATGGTGAAACTTTCAAATTCAATGATGTGGCCATATTTAAGACCGAAAGCCAACATCCTGATCATTTCTTTTATAAAATGTCCTTCAACGAAGAAGAATATAAAATGGTTAACGTTAAGGAACGTCGTACCCGAACATCTCCACTTGCAGATCTAAAAGATTTTGAAATAAAAAAAGTTTATACGGATTCATTACCCATTCCAAAGAAAAAATACGATGATCTGATGTTTTTATTGCGTAGCAATGCAATCAAAAGCAGCTACAGCTATTTTTATAATAGCCTTAAAGTTGCTCATGAGAAGCAGTAGTTCAAAAAGAAAGTTTTAAATTAAATTTATATCTAATACCTTCAACTCTAAAAGTACAAACATTAAAGACTGACTAAAGGGCTGTAAAACTAACTAGGTACTTTGAAAATAAAATGAAAATTATTTTTAAGTTTATAGAAATAAGAAATGAATTAATCTATTATTTTTGAGCTAATAAGAAATGAATTAATTTATTGTTTTTGAGTTTAAAAATAAGTTTTTAAATTAAATTTAAGTCTAATACCCTCAACTTAATGAAGGACTGACTTAAGAGCTGTAAAACTAACTAGGTACTTTGACAATAAAATTAAAATTATTTTTAAGTTTATAGAAATAAAAAATGAACTAATCTATTATTTTTGAGCTAATAAGAATAAGAAATTAATTAATTTATTGTTTTTGAGTTAAAAAATATGTTTTTAAACATAAATTTAAGTCTTATACCCTCAACTTAATGAAAGACTGACTAAAGGGCTGTAAAACCAACTACTTTGAAAATAAAATGAACATTATTTTTGAGTTTACAAGAAGAAAAAATGAATTAATTTATTATTTTTGAGTTTATAAGGATAAGAAATGAATTTTTCAATTGACTAAATAAATAAACATTATAAATTAGAAAACTAAAACACGTGTTTTCAATTTTTTTAATTATTTCATCGAGGTTTTTGGTAAAAACTTGTGGAATTTCATCCAATTTTAGTAATATGCCGTTATTGTTTGAAATGGCACTTGAAGACTTTCGATAAACTTTGCCTAATGCAATAATGACACTTTCCCAAAAAGGGGCGGATGCCGCCCACTTTTGAATACGGTAAAAAAGTTATAAGTGCGTAATGCTTTTCACATCAAAATGGCAAATTCGTGTCAGGATAGCATTATTTATAAGAACAGAAGTCCAAATTGAAAAAAGGAGTAATTTTAAATCGCTCATATCTCGAAACTGAAAAAAAATGAGTTGTGCCATTATTGCAGGCGGTGAGCGATATGTACGATGTACCTAATGTATTTAAGTAAGAAATGAATTACAAACAAACCTGCTTTTAATGAGCAAACAATCATTCGTTGAGTAGAATAAGGAAAACATTCAACGAATATTTTCCTTAAAGGTAGAACTATAATAGTCGGAAGGGCACAGAAGCTAATGTCAAAAACCAACGAAAAGTAGCTTTCCGTACCGATAAAATGGGAACACACCCATAATGTAACCATCATCTTTCTCTTTTTGGCCTTCCTATTTCACCAAATGTCAGTTTTACTTTAGCGCACCTCACTTCCGTAAGCAAAGTTGAACGAAACTTGACGAAACCTTCCACTCCGCAATTATAGCCACGTCATATGCTTTCCGTGTATTCGGTTGTTTTCTTCCGACCACTTAAGTGCCCCTCCAAGCACTATAGTTCTAGCTTAAGATTTGCCCATGCCTACCTTACTTACATGTCACGCAAGTCAGTCTGTAAGAAATTTTTTTAGTTAGTTAAGATTGTAAGCTAAGCCCTAAACAATTCGCAAGTTGATCTGTGAGAAATTTCTGCAATTCAATCTGTGCTGCAATTGGGAAGGTAGAACACGGTTTTGAAGCGATTCAAAATAAATAAATTAAAACAATTTACTAAAATATAAAAAATGCCTAAAATCAGTTGGGTGTGGGAATATTTTGAAGAAACAGATAATGGGCCGAAGTGCAAAATATGCAATGCTGTATTTAAAAGTGGGAGCTCAACGTCTCCATTGAATAAGCATCTCATCTTTAAACACAAACGACAAAAGCCTATCGATGATCAAAACAGAAGTGTTGACAATAGATCGGATATGTAAGTAATAAGGTGAGGTTTAAACTAATAAGTTTAATTCTTTGCATTATATCTAGATTTGAGGATAATATTGAGGACATTTCCGCACCTCCTGTATCTACACCTACATGCTCTTCATCATCTCAACTAATGCCACCTCCACATAAATTCCGTAAGACTCTAACCACCGTTAATAGAACTGAAGAAATTAGTCAAGCTTTGGTGACAATGATAGCAGTAGATAATCTTCCATTATCTTTCCCTAACGGTAGGCAACACTTTTACTGTTTACAAGAGTGAAACACAAGATGACACGACTTTTCGCGCTTTGGTCATTGTTTTTTTTTATAGGTCAGGGGTTTCGGAACTTCATGGCAACAGTAGAGCCCAGTTATAATATTCCATCTGAGCCAACAATAAAAAGTAGACTGCAGCTCGTACACGATGGGCTTAGATCGAAAATTGCTTCATATTTGAATAATACCAAGTACGTATCATTAAGCACAGATGGATGGTCTTCAAGGGCACACGATGCGTATATAACTGTTAACGCTCACATCATAGATTCCGACTGGTGCGAACACACTTTTACTCTGTCAACGGCTGCGCTGGATGATCGTGAAACTGCTTTTAACATAGAAATGCGCTTGCAAGAAGTAGTTGATTCGTGGAATATTAAACAAAAAATCGTCGCAGTTGTAACCGACAATGCGGCAAATATGAAAGCCGCAATTCGAAATTGTGGCTTTATAGAATATACTTCAGGTTTGACCTGCGTGGCACATGGCCTACACTTATGTGTAACGAAATCTCTACAGCAACAGGCAATCACTGAAATCATCAAAAAAGTGAGTAAGCTAGTTTCTCATTTTCAGCATTCCAATATTGCCACAAAAGAACTAAACAAGAAACAAAAATCGCTTGACATAAAAGAACAAAAATTGGTACAGAGTTGCCCAACTAGATGGAACTCTGTATATATGATGCTAAAATCAATCCAACAAAGTAAACTTGCTATACAAGCAGTGTTAAGTGACAGAAAAATCACGCCATTTGGAATTGAAACACGTCTTTCCTTAACGGATGCTGACTGGAAGACAATAGATGAACTTTTACCAATTTTAGAACCGTTGCATTTAGCCACAACCATTTTCTCTGGTTCTTATGCGCCAACGTCCTTGGTGCGACCTATCATAAGCAGTCTCTTAAGGTTGCACTTTTCCAATAGTGAATCGACATATGAATATGCAGCTGTCAGATCTCAAAGTGATAAAAATAGTTCCGCTTGCAGCGAACTGGGAACATCTTTTGCCTTAGATATTTCAAGACAAATAAGCGACAGATTTGAAATGACAAATATGATACCAATTCAAACAAGACAACTTGCTCCCTTATTAGATCCACGGTATAAAGACCTTGACTATGAAGATATCCAAATTAAGAATGCAGTGATCGACAAGTGGCGCTCAATAATTGGAGTTTCAAGTGATTGTCTTCAAGGTTCAAATGAGAACACTACTGGAAGACAGCAGGAGGGAACTCCGAAACTAACAGCGTTTGACATTCTGTTTAAAAAAAAGGACAATCAACATGATCCCAAAAATCAATTTGAAGCCTACTTATGTGAGCCTCAGATTAGCCATAATGCAAATCCCTTAGAATGGTGGAAACAACGGGCAAGCAGATATCCATTTATTGCTGATCAAGCGAAAAAAATGTTTACTATTCCCAGCACATCAGCAGCTGCAGAGCGCGTATTTTCGACGGCTGGAAATATTATCACGGCTAAAAGAAATGCCCTGCTTCCACAAAATGTAGACATTTTAGTTTTCCTAAACCAAAACAAGAAGCTGTTAGAACATAACAAAACATAATAAAAGTTTATATATAAATTAACCCGTGTTTTTTATGCTGTAATCTGCAGTTGTTGTTTAAATTCATATACTGGCTTACTAATTTTAATTAATATTGATCAGGAACATACTTTAAAGCTTAAACGAATTAGTATCCATGTACTATTATTGATGTGATACAAAAATTAGGGGTGGACAAGTTTTATTTTACCTGTTCTACGTTTTTATATGAATACTAGCTGACCCACCCTGGCTTTGCTCGGTTAGGCAAAATTTTCGAATGACATCCTCTACATATAACCTTTCAAATCAGTTTCCATATTTTACAAACCCCATTTCACACTATAAGTATTTAAATTTTGAAATGTCTTCAGTCTTTAAGCCTTTAAGAATAGCCTTCCCAACTCAAAAAGTATTTTAAATCATATACCCATTTCTAATTTCTACCCCATTTTACCCTATGTATGAAATTTTGAAATTTCGAAATATAAAAATCAAAAACTTACAAATACCCCAAAAAACGTACAAACATTTAGATTTTAACGTTGCAATTAATTTGTATCCAAATAAAATTTAGCCTATGTTACTCAGGGACATATATATATATATATATATGTATATATCTTTCAATTTATTAAAGAATTTTAAGGATCGGTTGAATATTTCCAGAGATAACGCCCTACATACATAGGTACAAACAAACAAACAAACAAATAAATGTTTCATCTTTATAATAAAGTATAGGAGTATAGATATAGATATAGATATAGATAAAAAGGCAGTATAACTTTTTCTATGATGATTGTACCGTCTTGATTTTGATTTTATTGAATTCAGCATTAAAAATTTCCTTTAAATCATATGCCATATATTAATATTGTACCCAAATCAGTTTTCAGTTCTATAATCTTACAACTCCTCCTATTGAACTCCCCCATCTCCCCCCCCCCCCACAATAAGAGCCATTCCCAGATATTTTTAAGGGTGTTTTGGAAACGTTTTTTACTAAGTTTCATGACGGTGAGGTTTATCTCTGTTAATATTCCCTGATTAACTTGTACTATACATGAAAAGTTCATCAAACTGGATCCGGATCTGAATTTGGATCCGAGGATCCGCCACTATCCGGATAGTGTCGGATCTCAACTGTCTCATTTAACTATCCGGATATCCGACACTATCCGGATAGTTCGGATATCCGATCCTGGATCCGGATCTGTTTCGGATATCCGGATATCCGAAATATCCGGATACTTTGAAGCACTAGTTGTAAGTCACTAGGCCCTGCTTCTCCACGAGCTGTTGCGCCACCCAGTTTATTTTTTTTATGGGCCTTACAGCAACGCCAACCTGGTCAAAAAGCTAAAAATACAGCGGCTCAGATGGTTGGTCTTCGAATCTACCCCTGATGGTCTGCGTAGCAGAGGAAGACCACCTTAGGTGGCGCACACAAGTGGAGAACAACCTCAACCAACTTGGAGTGCGCAACTGGAGGTAGCTAGCTAGGGCCCGAGCTGGCTGGAGGGGCTTGTTTATTGAGCCCGTAGTACAAACTCAAAAGTTTCTAAGAAATTGTTTATTTTTCCCAAACGTTTGCTATTTTAGCAATAATTATGAACTTATTTTACCTACTCAAAGTATAATGACATGCAGTCCTAATAGTCTTCATAAATGTATTTGGAGCATATTTTAAACTGGCTGAATGCAACAAAGATTGCATTCAGCCAAAGTACACTATCTAGTAGAAATCAAAGAAATCTTTCTCGAAAAGAGATGTACATACATATTTGTATTTACATATATTCAAAAACATCTAGATCTAACACCAAATCTAAAATCACTGATCCGATTTATCTTTCATTGATTTCTTTGACAAATAATTCAAAAAGAAAGCCTTGATAAACTTAAGAATACCCACTGTTACTAATAATGCTATAATGTTTTTCTAACACTGAATAAAATATGTCCAACAAAATATCAAACATGCGTTTCTTCATCATTTTGATTGCTTTCTTTGAATTAAGAATTCACATGTGATAATCTGTCTCTTCACAAACAATAAACATAAATGTAGAAGAATTGACATTTTTGAAAATATTCATGTTCAGAAATAGGAATAGCACATTCTTAGTCGAGCGTGTAAACAGAATTCATTCCAACACTTTGTCAGTGTTTACAGTTCGTCAAAATTCAGACACATCCAATCAACAATCCCATTCAAACGGCATGCAGCTGTATAAGTATTTATAAGTAAATTGTGCATTTTTGCTTAAAGTCCGCAAAGGAGATCAAATCATTTGAGTCCAAAATATAAACAGTCGGTATTAACAAAAAAAAAACAGTACGAAATTCAATAATGGCATGGTGTAGAGCTAAGATAAATGTGAACTGGGAATTCATCACTGAACCCAAGGAAACAAATTATAATAGTACAACTAAAAACTCTTTACCCATAATAAAATTGCGATGGCACAGAGCCAAAAGACCAATATAATTTACCCAACTAAACCCTGTCCTCTTCCTGCAGATCAAATTGGTGTTAAATCAAAATCTCTTTAATATGGCCACTAAATCACATCAGATTAATGTCCTTATTCAACGAACTAAATAATGCTCTACGTCTACGGTCTACGGTCTACGCTCAAGTGACATTCTGATGCTAGAGACATGAACGATTATATTTTCTTAAACATGCAGCTTCTGGTTCACATAATTAGGTATCTTTTAAATGTACATAAATACCCGACCAATGTTTTTGCAAAGAGCAAACAATTACGTGTGTGTCCACCCAATTAGAAGATGAAAGTTATTTTTAAGAAGTTTTGCTGCAAGTGACTAAGCAGATCATATCATATAAACTCTGAACTAAACATTCTGGTCAATAAGAATTTCCGGAAAATGGTAAAAAGCACCCAAAACGGACGGACGGAAGAAGAAATAAAATGCACGACTTGGTTGAACTCGCACGTTTTAAAATTCAAAAATTTCTTTTTTGAAAATATATGGATATTCAATATTATTTGAACTTATTTTAAATTTGTATATACAAAAATTAATTTAAATCCGTTTAGGTGATAATGAGAAAATTCAAAATAAAAAAATCATTCTTTAGGAGGCACTACTAATGAGTGCTTAGTGTAAAATTTTATAATTTTTGGTAGTAGATCGCACTATATTTAGCAAACGGAAAACGTTTAATCAAAATCGTAAAAGCCATTTCTGAAAAAAAATATTTTCCTTAACGGTTTGTTAACTTTTGTATGGAAGGTATCGTTATTTTTGCATAAAATTGCAATGTTTCCTTAAAAATTTTATAGAGTATTAAAAATTTCCTAAATATCGATTGTGTCGTTTTCGAAATATTTTTACAAATCCAAAATAATATTGTCTGAAACACTTTGGTTCAGAATAATATTTATATTTTTTGAAAGCTTCTGTACAGAAATAAAATGCACGACTGGATCGCACGTACTTGCTCTTATGTTCCAGTTGTGTGGGACTTAGACCCGTTTGTTGATACGAAACTTAAGCATTTATGATCTACTTAAAAAGCTTATGTTCTACTTTTTCCTCTGCGTAAACTGTCACATAAGCGCTTATGTTCTTCTTAAGTCTTTAAGTTTCGTATCAGCAAATGGGCCTTGATTACTTAAAAAAAAAGAATATAAGCAAAAAAAAATTTAAAATCGTTGGAGCCGTTTTCTTAAAAATTAATTTTTTATAATTTTTTTTTTTAAACATTTTTCAAAAAAAAATTGGTGTGCAAATTTTGAGTATATATTAATAAACATTTAAAACTGAAATTTCAAAACAATTCATCAACCCGTTTTTGAAATATTGAATTTTCAAAACTAAATTTTGAATCTTTTTTTAAAAATCCAAAATTTGGTTTTTCAAAAATTTTGGTATGCAACATTATTTATATTCTAACAAAGCTTTCGTGCAAAACATTTTATTGAAATCGGATGAGCGGTTAATGAGAAAACCAAAATAAAAAAAAAAACGTTTTATGGCAGGTACCGTTAATAAATGTTTTTGGTGATTTTCTTTCTTACTAAAAGGTACATCATATCTACAATAATACACTGATTTTTTTATTAAAATCGTTGGAGCCGTTACAAAAAAGCCTTAAGTTCAAAATTTGAAGATAATCGCTCCAGTGGCTTAGGCTAATTTATTGATTTTTTTAAAAGTAAAGTTGTGAAGCAGTTTTTAAGAAAATTACGATTATTTAAAATTGCTTAGAAAAAATTTCATGGCAGGTACTGCTATTTTTGGTAAAAAAAAATTTAAAAAAATGTAGGGGGAATGACTCAAAAACTATGTACCCAGTTTGAGGAAAATCGATTCAGCCGTTTATAGTCCAGTCATATTATAAGCTTTAAAATCAACCAAATTATGGAATAAATGGCGGAAAGTTGGACTTTGGTACATAGCATCTCCATGGCATTCTAAGACTATTTTTTTAGTGACCGAATATTTTGGTAATTTTGATTTGTTTACTACTACTACTGAGGTATGCGACTGAAAACAAATGCATTTTTTGGGAGTTTTTCACTTCTGGCTCGAAAACTATCATTTATTCGTAAATTACATCGAAAAACAATTGAAAGTATATAACGGGTGATTTTTTAAGAGGTTTAGAACTTTAAAAAAAAAACACAAAAAATTCGAAAAAATGAATGAAATATTTATTTGAATCGATAGTTTGAACCTTGCAATTTAATGTTTAAAAGATAATTTCATGCAAATGTTGACCGCGGCTGCGTCTCAGGTAGCCCATCCGCTGAGTCCAATTTTGCATACTCTTTCAACACATATCGGCCGGTATCTCACGAATGAATGCATGGATGTTGGCTTCCAGTGCGTCAATCGAAGCGGGCTTGTCCTTTAGACATTAGCCTTGACATACCCCCACAAAAAATAATCTAATGGTGTCAAATCGCACGATCAAGGCGGCCAATTGACCGGCCCGAAACGTGAAATTAACTGTTCACCAAACTCGCCTCGCAATTGCGCAATTGTTTCGCGTGCTGTGTGGCATGTGGCACCTTCTTGTTGAAAACCACATATCATGCAAGTCAAGAACTTCCATTTCGGGCAAACAAAAGTTTGTTATCATCGCTCGGTAGCGTTCACCATTGACAGTAACGCTGCGATTCGCATCATCTTTGAAGAAATATGGCCCAATAATGCCGCCGGCCATAAACCGCACCAAACAGTGGCTTTTTCGGGATGCATTGGTAGCTGTTGCAATGCGTCTGGCTGATCTTCACTCCAAATGCGGCAATTATGCTTAATTACGTACCCATTCAACCAAAAATGAGCCGACCATAAAATGGAAGCAGCGCGCGATGAACATTTCGAACCGAGCACGAATTTTGATAGTAAAATTCAATAATTTGCAAGCGTTGTTCATTTGTAAGACGATCCATGGTTAAATTGCAAACCAAACTGAAGCTGTTTGACAGTGACACAAGGTACTAAACACACGTCAGCTGTCAAAACCAGTGTTGCCAAAACCAAACCAGCTAAAAAATCACCCGTTACAATTTCCAACAAAACGCCGTTTAAGGTTTTTTCTCTACTCAATCGCTAAGTGAAAATGGACGTATTTTTAATTTTCCAACAATCCACTCGAAAGCACTTATTAAATACGCACTGTGTGACAAAGTTTGAATTTGAATTTGAAAATGAACCAAAATATTCTTTTCTGGTGTTATTTGATGCTCTGAATTCGAATCAGGCCCCAAAAATGGCATAGCACTTCGCGTTTTTGAAATATTCTAATCGAATCTAAAATTTGAAAAAAGGCATTTTGGATTATAACATTTTGGATTATATTATTTATCATTTGATAAGTTCATTTTGAAGTATGAAAATTTCCTAAAAATTTTTGTATTCAATCTTTCAAATCTTTAATTTATCTTTGGTAAATCATTCGTCTTAAACTACCTAATAAACTAATGGACTTTTTCGGAACAGCAAAAATACGCCCATATTCAACTAACGGTTGAGCCTCAATGGGCATTTTTGCATCATTTTTTTTTTATGTTGCGTCACGAAATTTTAGTCGGAAACTTGAGATTCGAAAACATAATGGGGACAAAAATTGAAACTAACCAACAATTCACATCATAGTAAAAATACACTCTGACTTCACTATTGTGTATATTAATATAATAAAACGATTGGCTAAGGCTTTCATGCGGTTTTCAGTGTTTGTTTAATTTTGTATGCCCCCTTTGCCCCCCCCCCCCCCGTAGTTACGCCTTCTAAGGAATCTACAACCAAAAAAAAGAACAAATCTTAATACTCCGTACCAAATATTAAATCTGCCAAAACACTTGATAGAAATACCCTCTTCTAAGCATGTTGCAATTAAAAAAAATCATCATTACATAAAAATGACTATACATTTTTTGTGGGTAGTGATATCATATTGGATTTAATTTCATTAGACTTAGCGTTAAAATGTTCCCTTGAAACATGTATCATGTTAAAAGGTTTTACTAAAACAAATACATATTTCAGTTTGAAAGACCTCTAGCTTTAAGCCCTCTCTACCTCTTCAAATTCATCTACCTACACAAAAAGCCAATGCGGGGATTTTGGGTACTTTGGATAAGCTATAGAGGGTGCAATTTTACTTCGGTAAAAATTTAAATATTTCATGAATTAATTATTTTAACCTCAGAACCTATTTTGGTTTGTCCTTCTGTCGTTGTTGTCAAAGATTATTTAAAAATGTATATAATACTCCCAAACGAATTGTAATAATATGCCTGTGTCACTGTTAAAGAATATCTCTCATCGCTAAATGATGATTACTCATCTGGCCAGATGGAGCTCCCCCAATAGTATTAAAAGGGTGCAGGCATACATTGGTTCCATAGTACACAAACCTAAGGTATTATACTGCGAAGATTGTCAGAACGAATGCCAAAATCCCGAAAGACAAATCCCGAATCGACAAAATCCCGAATGGCTAGAGTCCCGAATGCCAGAATCCCGAATGGTAAAATCGCGACCGCGATTTTTAATTTCTCTAAAACTAATAGGGTTTTCCATTGGTAAAATTAATCAATTTATTTTTGATTTGGATCTGTCAAGAAGCGGAAGTGTCATATAAAAGCGAACATACCAACCAGGTGCAAATTCTGAAACTCTACATGAAAAGAGAAACAGGCGTGCGTCGGACGATGACGCGGAGGAACTCGTTGCATACAGCAAAATTTTTAAACATAGAATCACATAGTTAATTAATTACCCAGGTGTATAACTTAGGTGTGTTTGTTAATGTGAAATTTCTTGAAAATTTTCACAATTTGCTGTCAGAAACCATTGGAGAAAAAACCCAAGGTTGGGAAACTTGATGAAAATTTAAAGTTACCAAGCAGGCATATTTGAAGTAAAACTTCTTTTGGGGCGTGCGGGTAGACAATTTTCTATATAGCTGGCAGTGACAGGTCAAACTGACACGTCACGTTTTTGTGCACTCATTTCTATTGTCTTCAATATTGCAGACGCTATGTCAATGGCAATGGCAATATTGCCCAAAATAAGAGAGGCAATTTATTGATTTCCATCGCCGAGGTGCAAAATGTAGTTTTTCGTGATTTTGATTGGCTTCTTTGTAATTTTTTTTTAAATAATAGATAGAATATGAGAACACACATGATAAAAATATAGTGAAGTAAAATTCCATATTATCGAAAACAGTGAATTTAAACACCACAAGAGCATTTACTGTTGACTCCTTTTTGTATACACAGATACAACTGGAATTGCCTGGCAATGAAAATCCCAACCCATCCAATAAATTATCATTTCCATTCTAGTTGCCATTGCCTCAAATACTGCCAATGGAGCAACAGCGTGAATTTCGTCCCAAATTTTGAGATTTAACAGAGGTAAATCGGTTAGTTAAAATCGGTAAGTTGACATTGCTGATCCACGGACCAAAATTTGAACCTCAGTTAATACGCTGAAATTGGTGATTTAAAATTGCTGAACCACGTATGAAAATTTGAAACACGATTGTACTACTGGCTCTTAAGACCCTTAGGACCAGTTGTAAAAACGTGGTTCAGATTTTTGATCCTTAGGTTCAACGATAGTTCAGGCATGTAATTGGCTAATATCACATATTTAAACTTTGAACCATCGCTAAATCTATCTCCTCCAAGCGGAGGGAGATAGACTCCCCTCCCATAGTAAAAAAAATGCTTGTATTGAACTATCCAAAAAACCGTTATTGTACTCTTGCCAACATTCATGAAATTTTTCAGCCAATGGTAATGGCCTGGTGAAAATCAACTCTACTTGCTATACTCTGTAACGAAGTCACATATTTTATAATCTCAATCACCCGCACCACCCCAGCTAGGAATGCAAAACACCAGGATTCCATTACACTAACTTACCAGCTGGAGCAATAAACAAGTATTGCATACCACAGAGGCCCCCATACATAGTACAGAAGAGGATACAATTTTGAAGCTAACTACGACGTCAGCAACCGAATTGTCACCAAGCATTGCATACCCTAAGGCTGCGCGTACAGTGGTGCGAGAAGGCGATGCGATGCGAGAAACGTTTGCGTGCGAGAAAAAAATACATTTGTTCTTATACACGTGCGCACAGTTAAGCTATATTTGATGCGAGTGTGGTGAGTTTCTCGCCGCTCACCTATCGCAAGCATCTCGCTCACAAACTCTTCGGACCACTTTTGCAAGCGCGTTTGTGCGAGAAGGTTCATATTGTTTTCTTTTGACGTTTAAAGAGAAAATATTAAACGAGTAAAATACTGATATTTCAGTGCATGTGGTGTAGTTTTTTGAAAGTTTTGGTGAAAATAGTTATAAAGAAATATTATTAAATATAATAAGTGATAAATAAATTTTCTTTTAAGTATAGAAATGACTCGGAACTCGGAACTCATGAACTCATCATTTTCTTCCTCTTAAGAAAATTTAATAAAAAATTTTATTTAAAAATACATCTTTTGATGACGAATCTATACTGTTTCGACACTAAACAATCGAGCAACACAACCGCCCGAAATCGCTTTTACTGTGCGCACTATGTTGCATCTAATTATCGCATCTCGAATCGCTTATCGCATCGTTTCTTGTATCGCATCGCTTTGTCGCACCACTGTACGCGCAGCCTAAAGGCGCCCATGCGATTTTCAAAAGAGGAAATATAATGGCGGTTGGTTACGTCAGCAAATGAAGTTCATTCGTTATTTTTACAGTCCACAGTTTTACAGTTGGTTACGCCAGCAAGTTGACTAGTAAGGGGGGAAATCCACCAAAAATCTGATTCTTCTTGCCTTAGAATAATTTCGCTTTTATTGGTAAAAGTAATAACGAAGTACACTGCTGGCTACCTAGTGTACCAGATAGTAGCTTGAACACTCTTTGGCTTCTGAGGTAAATTTAAACCCGTCCTCCTCCTTCCGCCTTTTCTCAAGATTCTGGTGCTTTTAAGACTAGGGAGTACGTCCCAAACTATGCCATCTTAAGTACACAACAGACTAGGAACCCGTCCCACCGTTTCTCCGCAATATATAAATTTCGTTCTGCCACCGCTTTTAAGACTAGGGAGTACGTCCCAACCAGCGTTGCCGTTTGACGCCCTTTAGTGGCCCCTTTTTTTGCGTTCGGGACCCCACTTTTTTTTAAATCAACCAATTGGCCCCTTTTAAAAATGTAAGTGATTTTAATTAAAAAATGGGTTTTTTACATACAAAAAATGAACTTCACCAAGTTTCATACATACTAAATTCTGCAAAATGATAGAAGAAAAGGATAACAAAAATTAATTTTTGAATTTATTTAGAAGGTAAAAATAATTACCTATCTACATTTTTGTTGTAATTTTACTAAAATTAATTTTATTTGTTATTATTAGAATAAATTTAGCCTTAGTTTTTAATTAAATATATATTTATCAAATGCGTTGCTCCTTTATGTACTAATAATGTTTATTGTTTTCTCTCCTTTATGGCAATTTCTTAAGAGGGTCCCTTTTCTTGTCCGGGACCCCTTTTGATTTCTTTCAGCGGCAACACTGGTCCCAACCTACGTGGTCTTGAGCCCCGGTCAGACTAGGGAACCCATCCCACCGCTTCTCCGCCGAATATAAATTTCATTCTACCGCCGCTTTTAAGACTAGGGAGTACGTCCCAACCTACGTTGTCTTGAGCTCCATTCAGACTATGGAACCCGTCCCACCGCTTCTCCGCCGAATATAAACTTCATTCTGCCACCGCTTTTAAGACTAGGGAGCACGTCCCAGCCTACGCTGTCTTAAGCTTCGGTCAGACTAGGGGACCCATCCCGCCGCTTCTTCGCTAAATAATCCGGTGTCATTGCTTTGAAGACTAAGGAGTACGTCCCAACCTACGCTGTTTTAAGCAACCACCCGAATTGGCGAGCCCACTTTATCAGTAGGTTATTTAAAATAACTTTTTATTTTAAGACGAGTATATGAAATACCGTGTTAGCGTATAGTCAAGCATTACGACCTCTGTAAATATATGAAATACCGTGTTAAGAGCAATAAACATTAACTGGAGTTCCGAACTTTGTACAAACCTAGTTTTCTTGCTTTTTACGGTTATACTCTGGACCCCGCTGACCTACCTCCAACAAAAATTGTCAGTACAGGGAAGATTGGACGTTTGCCTCTCAGTCTGATGGTTGGATTGGCTTGTATACATTTGTCTCAAGTTAAAGAAAGCTCTCACAGGGTTTCCATACTTGGAATTATAAATTGCCACAAATCGAAGAACAATGTGCATTATGGTTACCATGGATACCATTTCAAACATATTAAAAAAAGATCAATTTATTTACTATATTTATTTTTTTTACCACACCACACCACATCTTCTGAAAAGAATTTAATCACGTTACGCTTTCAAAATTATTCAAATTTTAACTGCATTTTATAGGTTTATTTAGAAATACAAACAAATAATAAGGGGACAATCAAAACGACATCAATTTTGACTTTCACCTTTAAAAATTTTGTTCTCAAAAGCTTCAAAACCGAAAGTTCTTTCATAAAAACCACTGAAAAAACTAGTTCATATTGTTGCGACCTCCCAAAGGCAACTCTGTTGGAATGTGAATTTTTTGTTTTACTTCAAACAGCGAATGTAGAAGCTAAAGCGAGTAAACGATCAGAATGCTTTTGGCATTGAAAGACGACGCGGTCATGTTGGAGCGTACGAAATGTTTCAAGGAACTACAACAACAATTCCTGTATGTAAGTCAGTGGTTAATTATCTTTCAGTGGCAGATTTGTTATTTTAGTGTTGTGATGGTTGGTATACACAGGCACCACTGTTCTGAAAAAACCTCGCCCATACGACAATTTTTGCTGCATATAGTGATATCACTGATGTATATTCATGGTATTTTTCATCAAATATAATTCATTATGGAATGAGCAAGTTACACCTAGTGATTTCTCTACTAAATATTCACCAATAAAATCACTTGGTGAACGCCAATGATGCCAACCCCATGTTAATTTCCAATGATTTCACCTCAAATTCCATGTGTGAATAGCTTCCATTCCTTGAGGAAAAATCTGGGAATACCTTGGTGAATTTATAAAAATTTCCCACTGGCTTTACTAAACAAGACAAATGGGTGGATGATGAACAAGCAACTACCACTAATCTTGTGATTTCACAATTGAATTCTCATTAAATTTTTCATCGAAAATATTTAACTGATGAATAACCCAAATACATACATTTATGAAGACAGATTATGCAATCACCTTATTTTTCATCACCTTGATCGGTGAATAAACAACTTCCAACAAAGTAGTGATATCATTCTTGAATTTTCATCAAGAAAGTGGCATTATGTCCCGCCAATGACACGCCCATGTTATATTCATCAAAATAATCAGCTGAAAAGTGGCATGTGTAGCTTCCATTCCTCAAGGAAAAAGCAGGTTTTTTCCTCAATGATTTTTTAAATGTTTCCTGCTGAGTGCGCGAACTCAAACGAAAATGAAAACTCGGAAGATATTACATAATGTGTTACTATACTGTGCATCAGTTGTGCTATGTTAAAAATTGAATTTTTTTATAAAAAAAATCAATAAAATGTTGATAATCATATTAGTTAACCCTGTTATCACCCAAGAATGAATGCCTTTTTGATGACAATTTACAAAGGTAGAATGCATTTTCCTGGGTTGAGTTGAATTTTGTTTCTTTTTTTCTATTGTTCATTATTCGGCATTCTTAAAAATTGTCACCGTAGCATCATCATCATCATCATCATCATCATCATCATCTATACACGTTAAAAAAAGTCACAATATATTTTTTTTTTCAATTTGAAATTTGTATAGGAACCTACATACGATTTATAAAAAAACATTTAAACAAAAGTTCAAAAGAGATCTGGTTCTGCGAAATATCTCTGTCAATAAATTTCCTTTGAAATATATTTCTTTGCAGTCATGTGGTTGAGTGAATTTGCTATCAGGAAATTTTCCTCAGCACGCATTTCCACGTACCCCCTTCTTATTAATGGTTAAACTCTCTTTTCCAATCTGCCCTGATGATATGTTTTCAAAGCAAGAAAAAGATACAAAAGATATTTCCCCAAATAATGTGTTTTGTTTTATCACCTTTATAAGAAGAATGTTTTGAAAATATGATTTGAGCATATTTAGCTTACTTTTGGTTTTACAACTTCAAAATCAAAGAATTAGACAAAAATAATCTGAATAAATATAATAAAGGTCCGATTAAGGGAATACATACTGATTCCCAAGCACTTTTAAGGAACAGAATTAAAATTTGTATCTCATGAAAAAAATATAAAAATCACTAAAATCTCGAAACTTACCTGGTAAAAACTCGTTGTCTGGAATATTTTTATTTTATTTTTATTTGTAAGTTTGACGCTTTGTAGCTTTTCACTTTTTTAAATATTTATTAAAAAACACTACGCGACGGTATTATTTAAGGCGTTACTAATAGAAAAAGTAAGACCAAAAACATGAATAATTTATTATTGAATTTAACGACACTCGAACTATGCTGAACAAATTTAATAATTTTTATAATTTTTTAATGGCAATTTAACTAATACATTTGCTTTGTAAAAAAATTGCCTTTAAGGAGATATGCATTTAAATTTCAAATGAACAAGAACCAAAGTATAATGTAAGAAATTCAACTGGATACTTCTTATCTGATCATTTACTTAATTTAAACTTGAATGGCTTAATCTGATTATATTTGTGTTTTAAAATATTATATAATAAGGGTAGAAACTCCTTAGAATTGGGAAAAGCTATAAAACCTAATTCCCATCAATTTAAAATTATTGTATTTTCAAATTTTGTAAATATCTAAATTTTGTTATAATTATTTTGAATTCTTTTTTAAATCAGAGTTATAAGAAAGTTTAAAAAGTTCCTTAATTAAAGAAAAAAACTCTAGATAGTACCTATATAGGTATACAACCTTGAGAAAAGAAAATGCTCAAATGAATAATTGAATTTCCTTCTACAAACACTAAAGACACATTAATTCTATCGATATTCAATCAAAGTTATTTGATTGAAAAAAAGGCAATCTTAAAACAAAACACTGTGCAGCACCTTTTTTTCTCAAAGAAAATTTCTAATTCTTGCAACACAATAATTTATTTTGAGAGAGCACACACACAATTATTTTTTTTGCTGCTTAAGAAAGGAGTGATTCCAATGAAAATCCTGAACAGACTGACCCCTACGATTGTTGATATCAGGGTTTTAACTTGAAATTCATTTTGAATGTATTGAATAATGTTTAGGTGGAAAAAAGGGTGTTTTTTTTTTTTGTTGTAGTTGTAAAACTCAATACGTATTGGACTTAGATTTCTTCAACAATTGTGGTAAATGATAAATTCCCCACACTGGGTGTAATTTTGGTGTTCGTATTCCATCCATGGTATTCTATGAATGAATTTTTCCCTACTTAGCTTGGAGATACATACAATGTTTTCAAAAACTTGTTGATTGGAATGTTGCATACGGGGTGGAAATTGGAAAAATGACAATGTTATTTCATTGGAAACAATATAATTTGAGGGTGGCGTATACGTAACATTTTAACTTGCGATATACATATAGGTACTCTATGTAACTTACATACTAGTCCATACGGAATAAACATTTGAAATAGAAATAAATGCACGACTGGATCGCACGTACTTGCTCTTATGTTCAAGTTGTGTGAGACTTAAGAACTTTAAAAAATAATCAAGTAATTATAGAAAAAGTATTTAAATCGTTATTTTAACTGTATAAACAGCCTGATAAATAATTCAGAGCTCAAAAAAAAGTATGTCATTTAATTACTTGAAATAAAATACACAACTGGATCGCACGTACTTGCTCTTATGTTCAAGTTGTGTGGGGCTTAAGAACTTTAAAAAATATTCAAGTAATTATAGAAAAAGTATAAAAAGCATTTAAATCGTTCTTTTAATTGTATAAACAGCCTGATAAAAAACTTAGAGCTAAAAAAAAAGTATGCCATTTGATTACTTGAAAAAATATGAATATATGCAAAAAAAATTTTAAAATCGTTGGAGCGTTTTCTTAAAAATTAATTTCTTATATATAAAATTTTTGTAACAATTTTCAAAAAAAAAATTGGTATGCCAAATTTGAGTTTATATTAATATACATTTAAAACTGAAAATTCAAATTAATTCATCAACCCGTTTTTGAAATATTGAATTTTCAAAAAAAAAATTTGAATCTTTTTTTAAAAATCCAAAATTTATTTTTTCAAAAATTTTGGTATACAGTTTTATTTATATTCTAACAAAGCTTTTGTGAAAAAAATTTTATTGAGATCGGATGAGCGGTTAATGAGAAAACCAAAAATCAAAAAAAACCGTTAATAAATGTTATATAATTTTTAAATTTGTAGCCGTCTTCGAAAAAATTAATTTTTTATATATGTCCTAACGTTTTTTGTAACATTTTTCAAAAAAATGTTTGGTATGCCAATTTTTTGAGTATATGGGTGATGATTCCATACAAAACGACCCTTCACGGAAAATTACAAAATATGACTTGAAATTCAGAAAAGTTCCGTTACACGATTTTAAAAGATGGTATAATTCATTTTAAAAGTGAAACTATCAATCATTTGTTTTATCGTCGCTTATTTCCCTATTCGAACCACTTAGCAGAATAGGTGGATGTTTTAAACTGGGATACTTTCCGAATGCCTGGAAAATGGCAAAAATTATCCCTATACCGAAGCCAGGCAAAAATGCTTGCATGCCATCCAGTTACAGGCCAATAAGCTTGTTAAGCTCTCTTAGCAAATGCTTAGAAAAATTAATTAAAAACAAATTACTATCACATATTGAACAATTTAATATCTTGCCACAAGAACAATTTTGTTTCCGAAGATATCATAGTACTGTGCACCAAGTTGACAGAATAACGAAAGACATCAAAAATAATCTTATTTTGGGAAGAAGTACGGGAATGGTCTTCCTTGATGTTGAAAAGGCGTTTGATTCGGTTTGGCATGAAGGGCTGATTCACAAACTGTTAACTTTGAACTTCCCACTTTTTATAGTCAAAACTATATCTTCTTTTCTAACAAAGCGTACTTTCAAAGTTTCCCCTAACAATTGGTATTCTGATGTCAATGAAATTGTTGCAGGTGTACCCCAAGGTTCCGTAATTGGACCATTTTTGTATATTTTATACACATATTTTTTTCCTAAACCACAAACTGTGAAACTGCAATGTTTGCGGACAATACGTGTATTTACTCATAAGGTTCAGTTGGTTCCTTGATTGAAACCAATCTGCAATCTGCTCTGAAAATAAAATTAAACGCTTCCAAGACACAGGCTCTCTTTTTCACAAAGAAAAGAAAACCCTGCAACTTATTTATTTATTTATTTATTTATTTATTTATTTATTTATTTATTTATTTATTTATTTATTTATTTATTTATTTATTTATTTGTCTATTTTATTATTTATTTATTTATTCATTTCTGTGATATAAAAAATATATATGTAAATATATATGTATCTTATTTGTTATTGATTTATTTAAATAAAAATTTAAACAACATCTTTTCTTTAATATCTCGGCCCCACTTCTCTCCTAATCTCTCCTAATGGAAAAACTGTTTTCTTAATTTAATGAAGGTTTTTTGTAGTAGCTTTTCCTTCAACAAAATCGTTTTAAGTCTGTGATATTATTTTAAATAAAAATGTTATAAGCATTTTCAGTAGTAAGGTAGTAAATAGCCATATCTCTGTAAATTGTGCAATCTAGTTTTTAAGAAAAATTATACAAATTCAGCTACAATAAAGCTATTGTAATAACTTTCCATATTTAAACTATAACGACTCCGAAATGCAAACAAACGGACACAATAAAGCTTACGGTCCGCAGTGCAAACATACCCTTAATAGCTATAATTATACACAGAGAAAAATCAACCACATAAAATAGAACAAAAACAATCAGATTTCTCTATGGTTTTCATCCAAGAAGAAATTCAGATTAAAACAATGAAGAAAATCCTATTGAAGTTTTTCACTGTGATTAAAGAGGATTATCACATTAATTTAAGAGATATCTGTTACATATATAAGATAATATATATGAGAATCTTATTGTAAGTATTGAAGGACTACTTAAAACAAAATGGAAAACTTATTAAAATAATTTGTCCCTCCATATGGTTTTGAATAGAATCCTTCATACTTCCAATGATGTTTTCCTATTGTTTCTAAGTTACTTCCACATTGTTTCAATAATATTCCCTATTGTTCCTAGGAGTCTTTCTTATTAATCCAATAAGATTTTTTAATTATTTTTAGAAGAGATGCATATTTTTTTAAATGGTTTCCCCTTTCCCCCTATTTTTCCAAGGAGTAGTTCCAATTTTTTTTTAATTTTTTTTCATATCTTTTCCGAAGGTATTCACATCTTTTGTACTTACTTTCAACTAGATCCTCCACTTATTTTCACTGTCTTTACATTGATAACAATTTTTTTATATTATTTCAAGAAATATATTTTATTTTATTTCTCCTTAACATAATCTTACAAATGTATAAAATAGGTCTGTTTGCTATTAAAAATATAAAAAATAAATAATTCTTCTTCAAAAAACTTAAACATAAAATAAATTTTATTTCATTTAACATTGAACTTTGTCAAGAATTTAATCAAAAACATAAAACTTAATAAAAAAAAACAAAAAACAAAAAATCGAAGTCTATGTCGATCTATTTAAATTTATAACATTAAATTAAATCTGATTTCAAAGAAAATTTAAAAAAAAAACAATAAAAGGTAAACTTACTAATTCAAATCCATAAGCATCATTAAAACGAGGCCAATGTTTTAAAAGATTAGTCAATGACAACTCTCCTTCAGATTGGAATTGTAAATTCCTGTATATGGATGTTTCTTCCACAGTGTTTTTACTTTTTCCCACGGTGAACAATTGTGAAGAAGCCCAGCTCTTTTTTTCACAAAATTCTTCTAAAATAATTCATATGTAGGTAATTAAAATATAAATTAAATCATTACAATGTATTAAAAAAAAAAAACATTAAAGGATATTTTAATATTTACCATCTGATATTTGTTCCAAATCATCCTCAATGATGTTATTTTCGGCAATAGCGGGATGTTCGACATTACATCAACGAGAAAATAACTTTCCTGTGGGATTTTTTTTCCAATCTTGCGTGGCATAAAGTCAGTGTCCTGTAAAATAAACATATTTATGATATGCATGTAGTTTCAATTTTTGTTATAGTATTATTATTTTTATTAAAAATGCATATCGTCGGCTTAGACTTAGAGTGAAAAGCAACTAACCCCGGAGTTAATCGCTTTTCACTCTAAGCTGACGATATGTATTTATGTAGGTATGAATGTTCAATCGAAACTCTTACCTTGTTTTCGCTTGGAAAAATTTCTGTGATGGCGTTCGCCCAGAGACTCATATCCCTATAACTCATTTTTTTGCCGCTCCCAATAAATGTTTCAACGATGCAATGGGTCAAATCTTTTTGCATTTTGCTTGTGAGGTGTCCATTTTTTTCATGATACGTTAAAAGAAGATTCCCCCTTACACTTGACCTTAAAAGGTTGCTGAGATCAACTACTTCCCCTTCTTTGGACTCTAAAGTTCGTGAACTAGATGATTTGATTGAAATAATATCGTTCGATATTTTTTCCAACCATTCCAAGACCCTTTCTGTCGACGGTGGCGACTGTGTAGATTGGTCACACAATAAGGGCATATTCGGAAAAATGAAAAGAACACAATACCATTTTTTTGGTTAGTAAAAATCATACGAAAAAAAACTTAGATTCTATTTAAAAGCCAAATGATACAAATATCAATTGATGCGGAATCAAGCGTAGGTATATGTATTTTTAGGTACCTACTTACTTTTTCTTTTCTCCACTTTTTTAAGCCCGATAAAAATTTGACCCTTTCTCCAAAGTATCCAACGGCATATGTTAGTGAAAATAGTTTTTCCACGTCCTCGGCTTCTAAAACTTCCAGAGAATTGACTCCATACATTTTTAGATACTCGAGAGTAGCACCACTCAGTCCCCAGGAATTGTAGAGTTCTTGGGTTTCTTGTAAGTCTTTTTCACACAATAATTGCACTGGCACACTGAGTATTTCACACTGTTCTAGATTTTCATTATTATTTACTTTATCTTCCATTTTTAAGAAAATAATTAAAAAAACAAAACAACGAAATTAAGAATTAAACGCGTGTTAAGAACCGAGTAAGCGAAAGCATCCGCATGTGATGAGAACAAGAAACAAATGCACGATTTACCGTTTTCTAAATCGTTTAGAGGAATTTTAAGAAGAAAATCCTATTGATTTAAGAAGATTTTATTCTTAAAGTGTTAAAATATAAGAAAACTTTTTGTTTTAAATTGAAAGCACTTCTTGACTTAAAAGGTTTTCCCGTTTTAGTTAAGAATCCATAAGTTGTTCTTTTAACTTGGACAATCATGAATAAACATTTACATATATATATGTATATGTATATGATCAGATCGACTCTTCAAAAAATGATGGGGAAGATTTTTTGTTTTTAAAAGTTTTCCTTATGAAAGGTTTTAGAAAATTCTTTTAATAAGTAAAACACATAAACGTTGAACAGTTATTTGGTTATTCCAATTATTAGTCCAAGCAAGAGGAAGCAAGCAAAAGCAATGTGATAGTCTTATAAGGGTTTCTGCTTGATTTTAAGAGATTTTCTTATTGGAAAGGTTAAATAAAAAATACATAATCTTTTTTTGTCTTATTGAAGTTTAAGATTTAAAAGACATTCCGATTATTTAATGAAATAAGTCGATATTCTCCTCAAAACAAATAAAAGAAACTCATTTAATACTTAATAAGATTTTCAGCTTCAAAATAATAGGATTACTCTATGGAAATATCATATTATTTATATGTTCTAATGAAGATTTCTAGGTAAAACATCTCAATATGGCAATCTTATTGATTTTAGGTAGTAAAATTTTTCTCTGTGTAGCAACTCTCAAACGAAGGAAGCGCCATCTGCCGGATAATAGCAGACTTACCAGCTGTCAAATAAAAGCTTTTGGAAGGGAAATTATTGGGAAATTTCCCCTACGGAAAGCTCTGAAAGCAGAGACCAGAACGTTCTCCTTATTTCCAGAGTTTGGAAAACAAGTATAAAAGACACTTGTTTGAACGGCAGCGAGACAGTTTGTTTTTAATCGTGAATGAATAAAGTTGGTTGTAATAAAAGTGAAAAGTAAAGTTTGTGAATTAATTTCAGTGGTGAATAATAAATCGTTTTGTTTGTAGTAAGAAAAGTAAAGTGTTTTATTTTGTGAAATAAATAAGTGGACGGTTTGAATAAAGTAAATAAGTTTTATTAACGAACCTGAGAAAATATTACAATATAATAATAATAATAATAATAAAAAAAAGTCACTTTTTGTTATAAGAAGCTCAAAACCATATTTTCAATAATAAACTGTTTTTTTTTTCTCTTATCAGAACTCTAAGTACGTTTTCGTGTCATTTATGTATTCAATAGTAAATGCAAACTGTCTGACGAAATTTCAAGAATTTGAAATTTATACTGAACCCGTATTAAACATTTTACGTCTACGTCGTAACAAGTTGGTGTTCCAAAACATATTCTCGTTGTTTTTCAAATTTACTTTAAATTCGAATTTAATCGGCTTTATGTGAAGCTTTCCATACTTTAAAAGAAAATGGAAAAAATCTCTTTGAAGTGAGAAATTAATTCACTTTTCATTGAGAAAAATTTTATTTTTCTAGAGCAGTGTTTTTCAAACTGTGGGTCGCAACCCCCTAGGGGGTCGCCAAGAGTAATTAGGGGGGTCGCGGTCGCAAGACATTAGGTACAAAGTACTAAAAAAAAGGTTTTCTTTTATTAAATGTTCAAACCTGGTTGTATCTTTGCGGTGTTAACAATTAAAGCATTTTCCTATTGAAGGAAGATAACGTGAGTTCACATTTAGGTATGAAAAGAGGTGAATGGCACTAACAATGTTTAAGCCTCCTCTAGATATTTTCCTCTTCTCTTCTCCTTATCCAGAAATAATCAATGGTTTTTACATTGAATTCAGTGCATACCATCAGTAGCTAAATAAATAAGATTTTCTATCATCTTTACCGATGGAAAATCGGCCAGATGGAATGATATATTCAAAAAAGGATTGAGTATCTATCTCTGTCCATTTCCACCTTCAGAATAGGGTTCTATTCTATTAATAGTTTTTTCTCCTAATAATGCAAACTCTCAAGGGAGAAATGTGAGCGCTTAATGTCATGGCATGGATTCATCTGATGAAATTTCGTCGAGAGTTTTCTGAGCCCTGGGAAAAAGTCATAAATTTTGTTTGCAAATATTTTGAAAGCAAACGAAGTTTTGCGAGGAGTCCTCTGATTTTGTCTTTTGCCGTCAAAATGTTTTCTTAACTCCCTTGGAGTTGTATTAAGATGTGTAAGTGGGCAAAAAGATCGGCGAGAAATGATAATCTTAAAAGCTGAGTGGGGACAGAAAAATGATTTGACTATCCCGGTTTTGAATCTTGTACAAACATCAATTATTCAGCTCTTAATTCCAGAACTCGTGTCATTTAGACCGAGAGCCCACAGCAGAATTTGGGTGTTAGAGATAGCAGAAAATTAAGTTTGAATGCAATTTCGAGCGTAATCGTGTGAGCCACTGTTGGTTTTCACCCTTCCCTAGATAAGCTCCACGGATCACATATCACGGAATCCGAGACCATTTGAGTGTTTAGTTCGCCCTTCCAGACCGTTTAAAAAATTTAAATTCTAAATTCTAATTCTATATTTTTAACAGTCTGGCCGGGTGAACTTTAAATTCAAATGATCTCAGATTCCGTGATATGGGATCCGAGGAGCTTATCTAGGGAGGGATGAAATTCAATTTCGCCTTACACGTTTACCCTCGAGGTTGCATTCATATTTTTTTTTTCAATTCACTGTTTTATCACTAAGGCCGCGGTTATGGACAGCAAAACTTCGATTTTTTGAATAGCCTTTAATGAAGCTTTCGATGCCTATACTTCTTTTTTTTTTTGTTATCAATCAAACCCAAAATCTACTGTCGGCTCTAAATCTAAAAATACCTTACCTTTTTGACAACCATCTGAGCTCTGTTTGACAAAGATTTTGATGGGCTCGATTCATATCGCTTTTCAAATAACTGACAAGGTATTATTATGAATGTGGGGGTCGCCAGAATGTTTTTACTAACAAAGGGGTCGCGTACTCAAAAAGTTTGAAAAACACTGTTCTAGAGAAATTGTTTCTCACGTCATGTGAGAAATGATTATACTTGCTTACTTACTTAAGGTGGCGCTACAGTCCGGGGTGGACCAGGGCCTCAACCAACAAGCTTCTTCCAGCCGGCTCGATTTCTAGCTAGCTGTCTCCAGTTTCGCACGCCAAGTTGGTTGAGGTCCTCTTCCACTTGCGTGTGTCACCTTTTATGCTGTCCACCTCTACTGCGCTGTCCCACGGGGTTGGATTCAAAGACTTTCCAAGCCGGAGCATTGGTGTCCATTCGCTCTAGGTGACCCAGCCATCTTAGTCGTTGGCTTTTCACTTTTGTGGCTAGGTCGGTATCTCTGTACAGCCCATACAGTTCGTTGTTGTATCTTCTTCTCCATTCCCCATCTATGCAGACGGGACCAATAATCACCCGGAAAATTTTCCTCTCAAAACAGCCTAACAGTTCGCGTACACTGAAACCGAATCATCGGCCGATTTCGTGTTTGTGCTATTCGGGCGACTGTCTCGGTCGTTCGCCTGCATACACTCAAGCCGTTCTGGGACGATGACTTTTCTATTTGTGTAATGTCAGTATCCAATTTTTTCATGTATTATCACAAGTAAACCAGGCAAACGGACGATTAATCCAAACAAGTTCGGATTTGACGGTTGATCGGTAATTACCGGGCGTCATCGGATGATGTTGGTTGGAGTGGTGTACGCACTCTCTTACTCTTACATACGTTTGGTTCGATCGCCCAATTTCAGTCGATTACGCCAGAGCATAATTCGGCAAATGACGGATTAGGTGTACGTGAGCCGTAAGGCCTGGTTCACACGAGATTGTACCGCACGATTTTTTGCAGTATAAATCCGTGCGAATGAGCAGTGGCGTATATATTTTACATAGAGCCTTTCACACGACATTTGTACGGCAAGAAAACGTACTCAGCTAAGTACGTTTATCGAATACTCAACGGACTTATAAAAAAAAAACGAATGAACTGTGACGTATCGTCTTCCAGTGGCGTATAGTTTTATATAGTCTCGTTCACACGGTTTAAATCCACGTTGGGTATTTGTTCGTTGGCATCGAATGAGCTTCAGTGGAGAGAAAAGCCCATGTACACAAAAAAAATCAATCGACCGATATGGTTGATTTAAAAAAATTATTACTCCGGTGATACTGATTGGATCTTGTACGTTAAGGTCTTAAAATAAAGAAGAGGAATGAGGCAATAAATGTGCGTTTTTAGTTTTTCATACAAATTTTCATTAACATTTGAATTTAGAATAAAATAAATGGAATTGAATTGGGCTTTATTCACCCCTTTAGTATAAAAATGTTTGCCCCTCCTCAATGATTTTTTCGCACAATATAGCCCGTTATGTCAGCTTTCTTTAGAGGCCTTAACCTTGAAGATCCAATCAGTAAAACTGGAACTATAATTTTTTAAAAGCCATCCATATCAAATTTTAATACAAAAAAATTCCATGTAGATAACGGGATCTTCTCGCTGGTGGATGGTCGTGGACAATTGTCCAAGCAGGTAATTTCAGTGCAATTGTTTTGATTTTTCGATCAATTTAAAATCAGGATTGTATCGCTTATATATATACCACGTAGGATAATGATTGAGGTATCAAAATAACCGTGATTTTATTAATATGTAATATTTAAAAACAGCAAGAAAATTCATCAATGCACTAAAGAGATATGAGTTCATATTTGAAAGCGGTCAAACATTGCCGTTATCTCCGTCCAACGGTATTCTAGGAATCTTATTTTTTACTTGCGATTATAGGTACTATAATGCCTCAAACAGATGTGCAGCAGGTCTGCACGCATCGCTGCGAGTAGAGCTGCACTCAAAACACATGTGCATACACTTAAATATTTATCATACAAAAGACTCCATCACCCTTTTAGTATGAAATTTTTCGGTATTTCTAAATAATTTTTATACACAAATGTAGCTTTGTATTTTAACTTTATTTAAATATCTTAATCTTGTAGATCCGAGCATCAGAAGCAAAGTTATAATTTTTTTAAGCTACCGAAATCGAAGTTTTTTAAAGATTTTGTTATTTTCTTGGATTAAAATCAATTTTAAGGTGGAACATTTAGATAAGTGGCCCTGCCGCCTCTCACGTTGCATTTAGCTATAAAAAGCTATTTGCATATTTGTAGAGGAGGATTGAGGCAGTAACTTTTTAAAAATAATTTTTCAAAATTGTGTAATTTTTCATTCACATTTGCATTTTGAAAAGTGAAAATCAAACCGATGTAGGACTCAATCTGCATTCTAGTAGCCTAACATTTATCCTTTCCATAAAAGCCTTAACTTTGAAGATAGTTTGAAAACTAAAACAGGTAGGACAGTTTTGAATACATTAATCAAAAGAAGATATTCCACACAATATTATCTATTAAATAAAAAAAAACATTAACTTTATCGTTCAGATTTTGTTTATATCAACGCAAACCTTAAAATACGATTTCCCAAAATCATAAAATTGGCGTATACAACAAAACAATTCTCGGGCGACGATTTCACAATTTTTAATTTGCGATATAGGTACTATAAGGCAAGTTTTGGATTCTTGCAGAAAAAAAATTTTGAGATAACAATCAAACATGATATTACGATGATAGAGAACACCAAAAAAGTGGGTGGCACAATTCCGTCTGTCTGTCTGTCTGTCTGTTCGTCCACAGCCTTAACGGCTCGATCGATTTTCTTCAAACTTGGTAAATAGTGGTTTTTGGTGATTATGCCCACACATTTTTTCATTTTTTTTTAGAACCAAAAATAACGGTACCTGCCATACATTTTTTTTTGCAAATTTACATAATCGTATTTTTCTCAAAAACGGCTCGACAACTTTTCTTAAAAAAAAATCAATAAATTTATTTTAGTAAAGGCTTTCTTTGAGTGGAAAACCATCTTTCAAAAATGGTTATTAATGGTACCTCCCAAGGAACTATTTTTTTAATTTTTGATTTCCTTCAAAATGGTATGACCGATTTCAATTATTTTTTTTATACAGAAGCTTCCAAAAAATGTTAATAGTTTTGTGTACCAACATTTTTGAAAAAATATTTTTTGGACTTTTAAAAAATATTTCAAAATTTTTTTTGGAAAATCAAATATTTCGAAAACGGCATCATAGATTTTTTTGAAACTCGATATTTAAGACATTTTTAGTACTTTCTAAAATATTTTTAGAAAAAATTTTACATTTATGAAAAAATAACGGCACCTTCCATACAAAAGTGAAAAAACCGCAAAAGAAAATATTTTTTTGCTTGAAAACGGCTCCTACGATTTTGATTAAACTTCTTTCATATACAAAAATTAGTACGATCTATCATCAAAAATTATAAAATTTTACACATAGCAACTATTAGTAGTACCTGTCATAGAACGTATTTTTTTATTTTGAGTTTTCTCGTTATTGGCTTAACGGATTTAGATGAATTTTTTCATATACAAATTTCAGATAAGATTAAATAATATTTCTTATCAAAATTTTCAAAAAAAAGTTTTTGGATTTTTAAAAAAAGTTGCAAACTTTTTTTTTTGAAAATTCGATATCTCAAAAACGGGTTGACAATTTTTTTTCAAATTTTGTTTTTATATACACATAAATATACAGTTTAAATCTGCATACCAAAATTTGTTCTTAAAAATGTTTTAAGAATTTAATATATACAAAATTAATTTAAAAAAAAACCGCTCCAACGATTTTAAATTTTTTTCCCATATAATCATATTCCATCATGTATTAAGATGGCATATTTTTTTTCACCTCAAACTGTCAAAAGAGTTGTTTTAGCCAATTTAAATGTCGTATTTCATGCTTCTCTAGATTTTTCTCTCATAATTTCCATGTTTGTATATACAATTTTCTTAAACTCGCAGTGTCTTGAACATAAGAGCAAGTACGTGCAACCCAGTCCTGCATTTTATTTACTTTATCCACCTACCCATTTTACGATTCATCAAAGTTGCTTTGCTAACTTAACACTCATAGAAAACAAATAACCCAAAAGCACATAGAAAACATCGCACGACAAAATTGATTTTTTCACAACTAGCTAACGACTAATTAACGGCAAATTATTAAGCACTAAAATATTGAATTTTAGAAGTTTTTACCACTTTTCAAAACAAAAAACATAGAAAACATAGAACGACAAATTCGCAATTGTCACAACTAATTAACGACAATTTATGCACCTATCCATTTTTCAATCCGTGCGAAAAACGTAGAAAACACTGCACGATCAAATTGAATTTGTCACAACTAATTAACGACTAATTAACGGCAAATTATTAAGCCATAAACCATCAGGTATAAGAAGATTTTACTGATTTTCGACCGAAAAACATAAAAAACATTGAACGACAAATTCGGAATTGTCACAACTAATTAACGGCAAATTAATCAACCAACCATTTTTCGATTCGTCAAAGTTGCTTTGCTAATTTGACACTTATTTTTATGTCTGAGCGAAACATTGCAACCTATGGTCAAGTGCTCCGCTTTCCTCCTAGTAAAATATACCTACAAAATTAGAAAGAAGAGACAGAAATTAATTTGTATTGATTATTTTTTGGAAAACTCAAACCAACACCAAAATTCTTTATTCGTCTTTCTCTCTCATTCGTGTTCAGAAACATAACAAAGTTCGCTCATGTTTTGCGTTAACTTTATTTACCGTGATGACACATTACCCTAATAGTAATAGGACATGCTGTGGTTACTTTTGAAGAGATGAGTAAGCTTCTATCACAAACTAAGGGAATTCTTAATTCTCGTCCGATATTTCAAATCATCGACTACGATGCTGGATCATTTGGCAACAAATTTAGAGGATGGTACAATCGCATTGGAAGCAATTGTCCCGTGAGTACCTACTTACACATACTCAACCAACGCCAACGGCCTAATTGGTGAAAAGATTCCAAGAATATTGATGTTGATGATTTAGTCCCTGTGCATGAAGACAGCCTTTCTCCAACCTCGTTACTTCTCGGCCGAATCAACGCAGTATACTGTATACATGATACATTCGGAAAAAGATGCGTCCTGTTATATTGGGGACAAAAATGGGAGAGCTCACGCATCCCTTCGCTAAAATCTCAAAACGACTATTTAATTAAAAGGAATATGAGAGAACGTTACTGTAAATTTTTACGTTTTCGTTTTGTCAGTCTTTCATTAGTTTCCATATCTATTGTATTCAATAAAAGCAAGTTGAATTAATAGTGTATTCAATTGTTTTAATTGCAACTTGTGTGACCTCACACTAGATAAGTGCAAAAGTACTGTAATACGGTATTTGGCAAAATCGATTCTTTTGTCTCCTATTTTTACATTTATTCGTCAGAGTCTATCTAAAAGACACCATTTTAAATTCTTAAATATCTAAGTTTTCCAAAAATATGACTTAATAGGCCTCAGTTTCAAATTCTTTAATGCAAACTCTGTATATGCACCATAACAAATGAATATCTAGGGCTGACCTTGACCACATTTGTTACAGCAGCGATGATAATACCAATTACAATAAGTTAGGTCACTGTGCTCGATGATTCAAAAAAGTAAGTCATCCATGGTGAAGTAACAAAATTGCCTTGATGTTGTGTTATTCTGCAGGGACAAACCTGGAAATTCAGTTCACCAGTTCAGTTCCAGTTATGGCATCCGCGCACTGAACTTTGAAGGAATTTCCCGATTAGCTTGATGTGATTTCACCTTTTGAACATTTTTTACCTTAATATTCCCCAGTTTACAAATTTACCGATTGTATCTACTACCTACATACATATGTGTACACTGTACATAGATGCTTATTTTTGAAGGTGGGGAAGAATGGATACTTCATTCAGAAACAGCTCGCACCCTGCTGGGAGAAGATATTGCATCAGCTGGGCTTTGAAAAAACTCAAGCCCTTTTATTATCGAAAAGAAAGATATATACCTATTTAGGTATATAAAAAGAACTAGTATGGCACCCGTTCAAGGAACGTCCAACAGATTGTTATATCCATATCAGCAACGCAATGTGGGGAAAAACTTAAAACATTTTTTGAGAAAAATACTTTGCCAATTATTGACATTGTAGTGAAAATTCTGCGCAGGAACCTACTATAGATATGATAGTATTAGTAAAAGAGCGGATGAGATGTTACCAAATTAAAGTCTCTGTCAACATTTTACTGAGTAGAAGGCAACAAGTTTATGATGACTACGTCGTCAGGTGTTCTAGTGGAAGAATTTCATGGCTTTCCGGAATATTGGTGTGAATAAAATGTGATATACCAAATGGAAAGGGCGTTGCTATTGTTAGTCATTTAAATGTTCCATGACCTAAGATAGCCGCAAATTCCATACTATCAGTGCCTTAAATTGGATAAAAAAGGGGAACTAGTTATTGTTGCGTGGTGGCGGTAAGGATAAAAGCATACATAACCCAGTTACCCAGTGGGAATAAACATTTGAAATAGAAAAAATGTATTATACACTTTTCTTTCACAATTCTTCAAAGGTGGACATTAGGAGCCTGTGTGAAGCTTTTCGGGAAAATTGCGCTGGAGCTTAAGCCACCGTCTTGGATTTAACGAAAAATTAGTGTCAACCATTTTTCAATTTTTACAAAAAAGGTTCAAACCAAACTGAATGTTAATTAATTGTAGACTATATATTGATTTTTGAGGATTAAATGTGTATCTTACAGATATACAAATACCAAGTCCATAGATTGATCCAGAAAATAATACGCTTTGTTTTAAAAGGAATATGATAAAAGCAATATTTATTCAATGAAAAACTGAGAAAGAATGAAAGCTTTTATAAATTGTATATCAATACTCAAGATCAAAACATCCTAACTCGAACTTCTCTCGGATGAAATGGTATCTGACCTAAATATGTTTGCTTCGCTTATGAAATCCAAGGTTCTTATCAAATGAATTGCGCTTTGATTATCCATACAAAACGAAGTTACATCCACATCTTAGTATTACGTTTGTCAAGCCTCCACTTTTGTACAACCACGAGGTAAACCTCAGTTCTAGGAGGCTATCCAATTCAAGCCATACTTATTGAGTTATCCAAAAATAATAAATAGCTAAACTGAATTAGTAAAGGTCTTGTTTTATTTAACTTTACATGGTGTCGAAAGCCATTCGACCATAAATAAAATAACTCAAAAATAAAAAGGAATGGCCGACAACGAAACTTGCAACTTCCTACGGCCACCAAAGCCCCTTATCGTAGAACATGATAAGGATATGGCCTCTTCGAAGAGTACTGGTCCTGCTCCTAAGAGATCAAACCTTATAAGTATTCAAGCTGACGTGAACTGTGCTTCTAATATCAGTCAAGGAGAAGGCTTGGCCGTGGATGGTGATTCAAGTATCGAGGTTGACCACTCGGTGCCTAATTACTTGCTAGTGCTACAGCCTATAGAATTAGTTTTTGACTTAGATATTATAGATCCCACACCTCAAAGTAGTCTTGTTGCTTTAGACTTGGTTGCTAAACCAAAATCAATATCCATCTCTCGTCTTTTACCGGAAATCGTATCCGAAGACATTTTGCAACATCTAATTGCCTGTAAATCAATACCCAATGTGTCATCTATTAAATGTACTAAAATAAGTAAACCTAACAGTTTCGTTTCATCATTCAAAATTACAGCTCCCTGCTCATTATTCGATTCAATTTTGAATAGCTCTTGGCCTCCTAATACATTGGTAAAAGAATTTACAATCCCTCCTAGGCAAAGAAAGATTGCAAACAATTATAATAATTTAACTACAAAAAACTTAGTATAGGTTCTCCCTCTACTACCAAAACGTAAGAGGGCTTTGCAGTAAAACTGCCAACATCTTTCAAAACTCCCAAGCTTTTCCATATGATTTATTTGCTTTCACTGAAACATGGCTTAATGACACGATCCTAGACACAGAACTTTTTGATCAAGAATTCATAGTTTTCAGGAAAGACCGTCATGTGGATAATACAAATTTAGTAGGAGGTGGTGTCCTGATAGCGGTTAGAAATCATTTCAACACAACTCCTATCATATTCCCTTTTAATTTTTCAATAGAACTTGTCTGCATCAAAATATCCATGCATTCAAAAGAGTTATTTATTCTAAATGTCTGTACTCCCCCCAAAATTCAGTTTCAGTATATGTTGAGCTTTCCTTTGCTCTTGATTATATTATTGACGTTACTGGATTTGATAGTATTATAACTCTTTTAGGCGACTTTAACCTCCCATACATTGACTGGATTCCTTCAGAAGACGAGTCTTGCTTTGAAGCGTCGTTGACTTCATCTCAACAGGAGCTTCAGTTGTTAGACCATATTATATCTACGGACTTACAGCAAATAAGCTGTATTAAAAACTCTTTAAATTGAATTCTCGATTTAGTTTTCTCATGTGATGCTGTTAGTACTGTAGTGGTAGAGTCTACTACTGCAATATCAAACATAGATAAATACCATCCTCCTCTTGACATTTTTCTTGACTTGGACGGGTATTTACTTAATAATAGTAATTTACAAGACTGTTCACATTCTTTTAACTTTCGGAAATCTAATTTTCAGTTGCTTTCTGAGCATTTAAGTGCATCTGGTATTGAAAATATACCAGTTTCAGGCGACATTGACGTTGCAGTTTCATACTTTTATCAAGTATTGACTAACTGTATTAATGACATAGTTCCACGCAAATTTCCCAAATACTCTATCTTCTGCCATCCATGGTATACGAAAGAACTCAAAATTCTTCGAAATAAAAGAAACAGAGCTTGGAAGAACTTCATAAAAAGTATGTCCTTCAGGACTGAGAATTGTATATTTTCTTGTTTGATGAGTTTAAAAACCTCTCCAATCATTTATACGTTGAATATCTTAAAAAAATGGAAAGTTCCCTTATGCTTGACCCCAAAAGTTTTTGGTGTTTCGTAAACTTGAAAAAGAAATCTGATGGCTATCCAGTCGAGAGTCTAGTTTCTGCTCTCGTCACGTACGTACAGCTCTCTCTGCAGACTTTTCTATACAATTTTCTATTTTATTCATTATGGCCATTCAATGTTCTCAATGCAATTTTTCAACTTCTAAAAGTGATATAATTGTTTGCGGTATTTGCCTATCCGGATTTCATTTTAAATGTACAAATATGAGTGATTCCGATCGGGTTTCGCTTGAATCTAATGAAAACATTTTCTGGAAGTGCGGTACATGTGAAGAGATAAGGTAAACGCGGTGACTTCTTAATTCACAATGCCGTTTAATATTCAATAGTCTAATATATTTAGGTACATATTACAATCAAGTGACAGGAACATAATTATGTAATAGAATTTTAGTTGCGTTTAAAGGTGAGGTTACAACATCTCCTCCACTACCATTACAGAAGTATACAAGAATTTCAACATCCTTCTGGGAACCGCACTGGTGGCCTTCTGACACGTTGAGATTTTCTAAAATCAATTTGTGGTGCTTGATTACTTGTGGAAGCATTTTGATGATCTTCATTTTCAGGCTGCAACACCTCTTGCTCACTCAACGGCTGGTGGAGTTCATATTGATGGTTACCAGATGAAATGTCAGCTTCTTTTTGTCTGAAATATGAGGAAAATTCATTAAGTTCAAAATTAACATTACCTTCCATTGGTTCCATTTCAAAACTTGGCCTAGGTTCTGAGCTATCAGTGAAAGTGAAGTCGGGTTCTTGTTGATGCTTAATCAAACGTATCTGATTTTGATGTCGACGTATGTATCCTTCTTTCGTTTGGATACCATACATATTACTGCTCAAAACTTGTACAATGACTCCCTTAGACCATTTTCTCGACTTCTTATATTGGCGTGATAAAACATTTTGATGTACTTGAAATTTGGGTTCTTGTCTTTGAAAAGACCGGTCATGTTGATCTGGCAGAAAACAGGACAGTAGATTCCTATGTTGACGTCAATGCAACAGCTCCGCTGGTGACTTTTGTGAAGTTGGATTTGGAGTCGATCTGTACGTTGCCAGAAACACGTTGACTGCAGCCTCCGAATTGTTTTTCTCCACCATTATCTTCTTGAAAGATTCTTTGAAGGTTCGAACGAACCGTTCTGCTTGTCCGTTGGACGCTGGGTGGAATGGTGCTGTTCTCCAATGATGAATTGAATGATGGTGGCAGAAATCTTCAAACAGTTTTGCAGTAAATTGAGTACCGTTGTCTGTGACAACCGTCTTTGGAAGTCCCTCGATGGCGAAGATCTTTTGCAGAGCTTTTATTGTCGATTCTGCTGTCACCGAATTCAGAGATACCACAAACGGAAACTTTGAGAAAGAATCCACACAAATCAGCCACATTTTGTTAAAGAAAGGTCCAGCAAAATCCAAGTGGATCCTTTCCCAAGCTTCTTGTGGTAATGGCCAGTTTATGTACTCTCTTTTCGGATCAGATGCTGCTAGTTGACAAATATGACACCCGGCTGCTAACTTCTCAATCAGTTTGTCCATCCTTGGGAACCAGATGTACCGCCGCGCTAGCTGTTTCATTCGAGTACAGCCCCAATGCCCTTCATGCACATATTTCAGTGCTCTTGGCTGCAACGCCTCCGGTATAATGACACGATCATAGTCTGTACTCAAAAGAATAACATTATTATAAATCGATAATCCCAACTTACGATCATAAAACGGCTGCAAGTCTTTTTCCATGTTTGACAGCTTAGCAGGCCACCCATTCTTGATATAGCCAAAAACTCTTTTCAACAATTTGTCCTTAGCTGTGAACTTGCCAATAATTTCCGCATTAATTGGACTGCTGTCCAAATCTTCCAAAGTTAGGTTGTTAAGTGTGTGTAATTTGTTATCTAACTCGTCAAAAGCAACATCTGGACCAACTGGGAGTCGGAGACAAGGCATCCGCATTCGCATGCCTGGCTGTAGGCCGATATTTAATCTCGTACGTGTATGCCATTAACGTCAAAGCCCAGTTACGAAGTCGGCGCATGGTCATCTCGGGGATCTGCTTATTGGGATTGAATATCGCCGTGAGAGGCTTGTGATCTGTCTGTAATTCGAAGATGCGACCATATAAATAGCAGTGGAACTTCTTCACTCCGTAAATAATCGATAAAGCCTCCTTCTCTATTTGACTATAGAGTTTCTGATGGTGATCCAGGGTCTTGGAAGCAAAGGCTATTGGTCTCTCCAAACCATCTGGATATCGATGGGAGATAACCGCACCTATTCCATAGCTCGAGGCATCTGTGGCCAACACAATTGGTAAAGTCTCATCAAAATGGGCCAGACAAGTTGCTTTGAGGATACTGTCCTTTAAACTCTCAAATGCGGCTTTTTGTTGGCCAGACCAAATGAACTTAGCTCCTTTTGCACGTAGTGCATTCAATGGACCAGCTACCTGAGAAAAATTAGCAATAAATTGGTTATAGTAATTTAATTTACCTATAACTGCTTCTAGCTCTTTGATATTTGTAGGCTGTGGTAAGTTGCGAAGAGCATGCAAATGTTTCTCCGAGGGACAAATACCTTTTGAAGACAGTGTATGTCCCAGATACTCGAGTTCTGTAATGGCAAACGTACACTTACGCTTGTTGCATCGAAATCCGTTGATTTCCAAACGCTTAAAAACCTCTTCCAAAATGCGCAGGTGCTCCTCCTCCGATTCTCCAGCAATAACTATATCGTCAATATAAATGCCAACGGGAAGATCCACAAATATCTGCTCCATGATGCCTTGAAATTCTCCAGGTGCACTGCTCACCCCGTACGGTAATCGGTTGAACCGTAAAAGCCCAAAGGGAGTGTTGATCACGACGTATTCTTTCGATTTTTCGTCCAACTCGATCTGGAGGTAGGCCTCAGACAGATCGATCTTAGTAAAAACCTTACCTCCTCGAAGCTTGTGAAACAAATCCCGGGCCCTTGGAAGTGACGGTTTGATATAAGCTGAGGATTAACAGTGGTTTTAAAATCTCCACATATCCGAATTCCTCCATTTGGTTTCTCAACAATCACCACTGGGGCTGCCCACTGCGTCCGCTGAACCCAAGTCAGGATACCTTCAGCCACCAACCGATCGAGTTCTTTCTTTGTTTTATCCAAGAGTGCATAGGGAATTTGGCGATGACGAATAAACCTTGGCACAGCACCCTCCTTAAGTTCCAAATGGGTTTGTAAGTGTTTGCATTTTCCCAAACCAGATGAGAAAAGATCGGAATACTTCACACATAACTTGTCAATGCTGTTGAGAAGAGAAACATTTGAATTAATGTGTAAAATTGAGTGTTCAACCTTTAAGCTGAGAGTTTTGAACCAGTCCAGTCCTAAAATATTAACCCCTGAACTGTTAACCACGAGCAAATTCACATGATGCATAGAATTTTCGTAGTTAACCTCAACTTCCAATTCGCCTTTAATCTCAAGAGGTGTTCCACCATATGCTCGCAGACGTTTATCTGTTGGAAAACACTTTGGTTGACTCAGTTGACGATATCCTTCCAATCCCACTAAGGAACAAGATGCCCCCGTATCAACCTGGAATTGCATTGGGCACCCATTCACAGCAACATCCAACATGATCCACGGCTTAGATTCTGCTTTCACCAGCGAACATTCATGTGACTGCACAACCGCACTGTAGTGAATTTGATCAGAGTTATTAACTGGATATTTGCCGTGTGATTTGTTTTTTCTTCTGCGATTAGAATTTCGGCTCCGTTGCTGACGTCTACTTCCTCGTGGCAGGTTCGATAATGTGCCGTCATTTGTACTTAACATACAAACGGCTGCTATATGCCCAACTTTTTTGCACTTATTGCAAATAGATTTGTTGTGACGACAATCGATTCGATTGTGTTGTACGAAACAGTTTGGGCAAGATTTTCGTGGACTTTGTGATTGTGATTGCGAATAGGAATGAGAAGTACCGTATGCACCTGACACCGGTATATTATTTACCTCTATCTCGTTATCATTCTCTTTGATTGTTGAGAATGTTTTCTGCGTCGTTTCATACGCAAATGCAATGTCCAACACATCTTTTAACGATGGGTCCGTCTTCTGAAGTGCTTGCGATCGAACATACTCATGTGGTGTGTACAGTACAATGATGTCCCGAATCATATTATCCACATATGACTCCGCACATGATGCCTGCGGACAAATAAACAAGAAATTGCGAGCAACTCCTCTTAGATCGGCAACCCATGCTGAATAAGATTGACCTGGCTTCATTGCAGTTTTGTGGAACTGGTATCTGGCTGCAAGAACATGGATCTTAGATATGAAATGCTCACTTAGCTTACCCGTCAAGTCTTTGAAAGTTTTGGATGCAAAGTCATCTCCACCGTAGAGCTTCTGAAGGGTTTCAAAGTTTTCAGCCCCAATCCAGGAAAGAAAAAATGCGCGTTTTTGCTTTTCTTCTGAAACACCACATGCTTCAAAATGCTGCTCCAACTACTTCAAGTAAGTCTTCCAGTTGTCTTCTTTTTTGTATGCAGGAAATGGCTGAATGACTGACAAACCCGAGCTCGCTGAGCTCCGCGTGTTTGCCTCCAACCAAGTTTTTTGATCCGCCAAAATTTGTGCCATCCAATCACGCTGTGATTTCAAAATACCTTCCAGAACAGCTTTATCCATTGCTTATTATTTCTAATAGATTACACTGTGCTTGAAAATGTAACTTTTTTTCTTTGACAGATGGCGCACATATCTACTAAAGATAATTTGGATATGCTGAACATATGGCGTACTTAGTTTGTCGAGATTAGGTCAAATAAGAAAGATTTTCGATTTAAAAAATTTGTTTACAGGCCTGAAATAAACGATACAAATCTTGATATATTTGACATCTTTTGATTATAAATCGATGTTAATTGATCAAATATGTATTTTTTTAGTTAAATAACAGTTTGCTAAATTTATAAAGTCAAAAAAACTTACAGTTCGACACTTTAAAACACGTTTTTCGACAGAAAAAACATCACTTTTTGTTCAATTTTACCTACAATTTTAAAATAAATTAAGTTTGTTCATTTTATTTGGCCTATAGTCTATAGTACTTTATATTTATTGTTAAAATATATAGGACAGCATTCATAAGAACCTGTACATATACTACACCATCGATTAGTTAGGTGTTATATCAATTTTTCTTCAAAATTTAATAGCCCAGGGAAATTTGACAAAAAAATGGCAAAACTTCGAAAAAATTCCGAAAAAGCTGAATTTTGGTGAAGAGCTTTGTTTCGACTCTTAAGCATTCCCTAAAAAGTTCCGTAAATTTGGGCCGGGGTTAAATTTGTTTAGAGGGGTAACGGGGTAAAATTATATGTTTTTTTAATTACTCGAAAACTATCAGTTTATTTGGAAAAAGGCAAAGGAACAAAATGTAGCTTATGTTATTCTCCACAAAAAAGATTAAAATACTTTTTTTCGTAGAAGCAACAGATTTCGAGAAAAACGTGCAGAAACGTTTTAATAAGAGCTTTTTACTGTAATGTAACTCTTTTTCATCATCTTGCTTGGGTAAAATAGGTAATGAGAAGGTTTGTGCCCGTTTTTCTCAAAATATGTTGCTCCCACGAAAAAAGTGCTACAATCTTTTTTGTGTAGAATTTTATGAGCAACAATATAAATTTATTATTTTTTTGAAAAAAATTATATTTGTTGAGATATTTACAAACAACTGTAATCTATCCCTTTTACAGTACAAAATCATAAGTGTTACTTTGACACGCTATAACTTCAATACTAATTTACCTACAGAGTTGGTTCATTTTTTTAGAAAATTTTACTAAATAAATGTTATTGTCTCATGATTTTGTTGTTAAATTAAATTCTATGAATAAAAACTAAATCACTTTCTTTTTAAAAATGGTGGCCTTCCCCTTACCCCGGGCACCCCAAAAATTTGGTTTCATTATTGTGAGATGTGGCCAAACACAAATCGTACACAAATTTTTGACCATCGATTTATGAAATTTTAATAAATATTTTGATAAAATTTACTCCATCATGAAGTTCTTGAACGATTTTCTCTGGATCTATTGATTGCTTGAAAAAAGTATTATAATATTTTTGTGGAGAATTACATAAGCTACAATTTGTACATTCACCTTTTTCCAAATAAACTGATAGTTATAATTTTACCCCGTTCAAACCCCCCCCCCCTAAAAATTTCAACCCCGGCCCAAATTTACAGAACTTTTAAGGAAACAAAGCTCCTCACTAACATTCAGCTTTTTCGGAGTTTTTGCCATTTTGTTGTCTAATTTTCCTAGGCTATTAAATTTTGAAGAAAAATTGATGTAACACCTAACTAATCGATGGTGTAGTATATGTACAGGTTCTTATGAATGCTGTCCTATATATTTTAACAATAAATATAAAGTACTATAGACTATAGGCCAAATAAAATGAACAAACTTAATTTATTTTAAAATTGTAGGTAAAATTGAACAAAAAGTGATGTTTTTTCTGTCGAAAAACGTGTTTTAAAGTGTCGAACTGTAAGTTTTTTTGACTTTATAAATTTAGCAAACTGTTATTTAACTAAAAAAATACATATTTGATCAATTAACATCGATTTATAATCAAAACATGTCAAATATATCTAGATTTGTATTGTTTATTTCAGGCTTGTAAACAAATTTTTTAAATCGAAAATCTTTCTTATTTGACCTAATCTCGAAAAACTAAGTACGCCATCGTGCTCAGCATATCCGAATTATCTTTCGTAGATATGTGCGCCATCTGTCGGTTTTTTTAACTAGCACAGTGTTATTACACGAGAAATAAAGTTGTGGTTCGAATTTCATTGAAAAATCCTCGTCGCCAATGAAGAGATAAGGTAAACGCGATGACTTCTTAATTCACAATGCCGTTTAATATTCAATAGTCTAATATATTTAGGTACATATTACAATCAAGTGACAGGTACATAATTATGTAATAGAATTTTAATTGCGTTTAAAGGTGAGGTTACAACAACATGCAAAAACGTTTCTTTCCTTGGTTGCATCTTGCATGCCAATTATCAAAGACTTATATCGCTTCTTCACTGAGCATAAATCAGATTTCGATAGTCTCGTGAAACCAATACGTATAACATGCTCTCAATCTCAAGTTAAACCATTGTCTACAAATCAAAACAAAAACAATAAGCAATTGAATCTCTTGAAAGAGAAAAACATTTCTTCTTCTCCCCGCTCGCTTTATTCGCATTCCCCACAACCTAAAATTACTCCTTCTTCGTCGCCTGCATCGAATTTCGGTTTGAGCAATAACAAAGCCATCGCGAAAAAAATAAAATGCACGACTGGGTCGCACGTACTTGCTCTTATGTTCAAGACAATGCGAGTTTAAGAAAATTGTATATACAAACATGGAAATTATGAGAGAAAAATGTAGAGAAGCATGAAATACGGCACTTAAATTAGCTAAAACAAGTCTTTTGACAGATTGAGGTGAAAAAAAAAGTATGCCATCTTAATTCATGATGGAATATGATTGTATGGAAACAAAAAATTTAAAATCGTTGGAGCGGTTTTTTTTTAAATTAATTATATATAAAATTCTTAAAACATTTTTCAGAACAAATTTTGGTAAGCAGATCTAAACTATATATTTATGTGTATATAAAAACAAAATTTGAAAAAAAATTGTCAACCCGTTTTTGAGATATCGAATTTTCAAAAAAAAAATTTGAAACTTTTTTTAAAAATCCATAAACTTATTTTTGAAAATTTTGATATGCAATATTATTTAATCTTATCTGAAATTTGTATATAAAAAATTTCATATAAATCCGTTAAGCTGATAACGAGAAAACTCAAAATAAAAAAATACGTTCTATGACAGGTACTACTAATAGTTGCTATGTGTAAAATTTTATAATTTTTGATGGTAAATCGTACTAATTTAAGGATATGAAAAAGTTTAATCAAAATCGTAGGAGTCGTTTTCAAGCAAAAAAATATTTTCCTTTGCGGTTTTTTCACTTTTGTATGGAAGGTACCGTTATTTTTTCATAAATGTAAAATTTTTTCTAAAAATATTTTAGGGATTGCTAAAAAAGTCTTAAATATCGAGTTTCAAAAAAATCTATGATGCCGTTTTCGAAATATTTGATTTTCCAAAAAAAATTTGAAACATTTTTTAAAAATCCAAAAAATATTTTTTCAAAAATGTTGGTACACAAAACTATTAACATTTTTTGGAAGCTTCTGTATAAAAAAAATAATTGAAATCGGTCATACCATTTTGAAGAAAATCAAAAATTAAAAAAATGGTTCCTTGGGAGGTACCATTAATAACCATTTTAAAAAAATGGTTTTCCCCCCAAAGAAAGCCTTTACTAAAATAAATTTATTGAATTTTTTTTAAGAAAAGTTTTCGAGCCGTTTTTGAGAAAAATAAATTTATGTAAATTTGCTAAAAAAATTTTTATGGCAGGTAGGTACCGTTATTTTTGGTTCTAAAAAAAATGGAAAAAAAAACGTGTCGGCAAAATCACCAAAAAGCACTATGTACCGAGTTTGAAGAAAATCGATCGAGCCGTTTAGGCTGTAAACGAACAGACAGACAGACAGACAGAATTGTGCCACCCACTTTTTTGGTGTTCTCTATCATCGTAATATCATGTTTGATTGATATCTCAAAATTTTTTTTTGCACGAATCCAAAACTTGCCTTATAGTACCTATAATCGCAAGTAAAAGGTTATAATCAAAATTTAAACATTGAAAAAATTCATATTTTTTTGATCATAACTTTTTTTTTACACCATATCTTCACGAAGTAAGAATTTGCTAAGGAAAATAGAAGCTAACCATTACATTAATATGTCATGGTTTTCGTATAGTTTACTAAAATATATGGAATTACCCAAAAAGTTTATCTCTGTCTTCTAATGTGTTGAATAACAAGTAAAAATTGCTCGTATTTCTTCTTTTCCCTGGAGCTCTGGGGGGGGGGGGGTCATGACCCCCATGACCTCCCCCCTGGATCCGCCACTGGTCTTAAGTAGTTTGTTGCTTACTAACTACTAACACTACACTAAGTGATGAGCCTGATGCCTGATGAGCACTTAATTTGTGTTTGGCAATTCTTTGGTCGCAAGATGTCGCTTGTACTAAGCTCTCTTCGGCAAAGATCTGATAGTGTAAAAAAAAATTGCCTAAGAATGGAAGATATGGAAGCAACAGTATTCATACTTTGAGATTGTTACAGGTATGGTAAATAAGCCAAATAACATTCAAGTGGCTACTTTTATGTCTGCGATCGGTTATTCTGCGATTCAGATCTGCAACACTTTTGCTATACCACTACCGGAGTCACAAAATGAAATAACCCTCGACACGATCAAAGACCTTTTCCAAGCATACTTTATCCCCAAAGTAAATTCAACTTTTGAGAGGTACAAGTTCTGCAGGATTACGCACCAAGAAAATGAGACTATCAATAAAATATAGTAGCTAGACTGCGGCTGCAGTCCCAAAGTTGTGCTTTTGAAAATCTTCTGGAAAGCATATTGCGTGATCAGCTTATAATTGGTATCCGCAACGATGAACTCCGCACAAAACTACTTTCCGAAGACATAACCCTGAGCAAAGCCATTGCCATATGCCAGTCCACCGAACAAGCACAGAATCATGCAGCACAATAATATTAGACGAAATTGAAAAAAAGTGAATTACGTGAACAAGTCATCAACGTCAACAACCCAGAGAGAAAAAAAAGTATATTTTACTGTCGCAAGTGTGGAGCGAAACACACGTATCGTAGTTGCCCAGCATATAACGACTCCTGCAGAAAGTGTAAACGTAAACATCACTTCGAAGGCATGTGCAAGGCCCCTTCAACCTCAAAGCAAGAACACTCGCAATCCTCTAAGAAAGTTGACTTGTTTGAGGAATTCGACACTGATGACAGCTCATTGATAGTCGGTTGCATTTTGCGAGTCAAAAAGTCCCAGTATAAGGACACATTTTCAGAAACCATCTCGATAGCAAAGAAAAATTACAAAATCAAGTTATATCGTCGACGAATCTCAGGCAGAGATACGACCCTACAAGGTAGAAAACCTTATCTGAAAAAGGGTTTTTGGCAAGTGCAGCTTTCAGATCGAACGAAAAAGATTTTAACGTTTGCTACTCCTTGGGGTAGGTATAGTCGCAAAAGACTTCCCCTCGGAATTTCATCAACTCCGGAAGTCTTCCAAAACAAAATCGAATCGATGCTAGCACACGTATACAATGTAAAAATCTCAGTGGACGATATACTAATTCACGTCAAATCCATAGAAGAGCTTCGCCAAATTACAAAGGAAGTTATGAATATTATTTAACAAAATAAACTCGTACTCAAAAAATCGAAATAATCTTTTGAGCAAAAAGAGGTAAGATTTCTTGGTCACATTATTGGGCAGAAGGGCATGTCAGCTGATTCTGAGAAAACTTCCGCTATTTCAAGACTAAAACCCCCAACCAACCGCAAGGAATTGCAACGAATACTCGATAAAGGACAATGGGCAAAACTGTATGGAAGTTGGTCTAGGAGCCAATAAAAACGAGTCGTATGTCGTTGGAAAGGTATTTTTATGTGCTACAATAGTCACTATGGCAGTTCATTTCAAATCACTGTGTGAAAAAAATTATTTATTAACCAAGGTTTTGTTTTGGTACATTTCAGTGTGGAACAATTGTATACAAACTGGTCTTATCAATACCAATAATATGTATGTCGTTGAAAAGGTATTTTTATGAACAATAATAGTTTCCATAACAACTTATTTAAAATCACTGTGTGGAAAAAGTTATTCGCTGCTTTAGGGAATTTTGGTACAGATAAAATTTATGGAGCATGAGTAACAAGTAGCGAATAACTTTTTTCACACAGCGATTTGAAATAAGCTGCCTTACTAACTATTGTAGTACATAAAAGTTCCTTTCCAACGACATACGTCACGTTGTTATTGGTTGAACTTGCGTTCACACTTTTTGCCCATACATTTTTTCACACTAAAATTAACCACAATAATTCATTAATTTTCGAATAACTTTTTTCACACAGTGATTTAAATTAAACTGCTGTAAAAGTATTGTAGGTAATGGAAATACCTTTACAATGACATATATATTGTTGTTATTTGTTAGACCAGTTTTCATAAATTTTGGCCATGCTAAATATATTTTATTCATACTAGAATGCACCAGAACACAATTCTATTTAGCGAATAACTTTTTTCACATAGCGATATGAAGTAAGCCTTCATAGTAACTATTGTAGTTCATAAAAATACCTTTCCAACGACATATGTCTCGTCGTTATTGGTCTTGTAGACCGTTTTGTCCTATTCTCCTTTACTTACCTTAGCAAATTTATTAAAATGTTTTCATTGATTACAGCTCCACTCAGATCATTGTTGGCTTAATAAACCCCATGGCTATGGAACACACCTCAAAAGTCTGCATTTGAAAAGATGAAAACTCTAATTACTGAACCCCCAGTGCTTAAGCTATACGACGTAAATAAAGACGTTAAGCTGCAAGTCGATGCCAGCTAGTTAGCACTAAGCGCTGTATTGTTACAAGGTGACCAGCCCCTCGCTTACGCTTCAAAATCCCTCACAGAATATCAACAACGATACTAGCAAAGGAAGCCCTAGCCATCAAATTTGGGTGTGAAAATTTCATCAATATGTCTGGGGGGAGGTAAGCTCAAAACCTACTTGCTAAATGGATGGCCAACAAATATCTATAGCCTTCCTTTAAATTTAAAGGCTTACTGGACCTTTAATGACGAGTTGTCGTTATGTTAGGGAATTATATACAAACCCACAAGGTTGTTATACCTATACAAATGAGGTCCGATATGTTATCGTACATACACCATGGTCATTTCAGCCACGATAAATGCGTGCGTAGAGCAAAAAACTTAGTTTTTTGGCCTCAAATGAATAAACATATATCAAACTACATTGAAAAATGCGCATCATGCCAAGTGTACCAAAGAAGTAACAACAAGGTGTGCTTAGGAGTCAAAGAAGTTTCAAAATTCTCGTTTGAAATTGTGGCGACGGACCTATTCTTCTATAAAGGAAGTGATTACATAATACTGACAGACAGTTATTCTGGCTTTCATAAATTTGAGAAATTGCCTGAAGCAACAACTTCAAATGACATCAAATTTCTAAAGAATATTTTTGCCACACATGGGATTCCCTTAATAGTAGAGAGTGATATTGGCCTGCAATTCTCAAGCTCTAATTTCAAGCAGTTCTGTTCTGAGTGGAAGTTTGAACACAGAAACAGTTCACCATATCATTTAAATGGGAATGGATTAGCAGAAAGAGCTGCTCAAACCGCAAAGAACATACTTATCTTCAGCTAGGTGTATTAAATTTTATGAATACCCCGAGAGGAGCTTTGGGAACACCAGCACAGATACTCTACTCAAGGAATCTAAGGTCAGTTATTCCATCAACGCAACGGTTTCATCTCTTTTACCGAACGGTACACACCATCATAATGTACCTATACATTGATGAAAGAGATGCGAAGCCGTCAGGCTTCTTATGCTAACAACGGAGCAAGCAAACATCGACCACTGCACGAGGGAAGTCGGGTGCTAACAAGAATCAATAAGAAAGAGTGGGAGCCAGCAACAGTTGATGGACAAATACAGTCTAGGTCTTATATTCTAAAAGATGATAATGGACGTTTATTTCGCCGAAGCTCAGTCAACATAAAACCAACGCAGGCGATGGTGAAGCGGCATTCCAACGTTTCGTCAGATTTGAATCATACTTGGGCAGATCCGAAACTTTGAGAACAGCTGATAGCTTCATCATAACAACCACAATCAGTCCCCACAGAAGCTTCAACGAGAACAGTTCCTATAACTACTCCATCAACACAACAGCTGCAACCACTCATGACAAAAGGGGTCATCAAGTATTGTTCCCAAGACAACGCGTAATGGAAGAGTGATTAAACCACCAGAGCGACTTTCTTATTAATTTGAAGACGAGATATGAGATACCCTCATCTTGTTGACATGGTTTGACACATCCACATCTTATAGTATATGACGTTTGTCTAGCATCCACTTTTGTACAAAGACGAGTTAAACCTCAGTTCTAGGAGGTTATCCAATTCAAGCCATGCTTATTGAGTTATCCAAAAATAATAAATAGCTAAACTGAATTAGTAAAGGTCTTGTTTTATTTAACTTTACAGTTTGGACATCACCAGCATAATCCGCATCTCTAAATATTTTAATATGCGTTTCAGTGCATTTTCATGAGTCACAGTTGGTTTTTTTAAGTACCAGGTTACGTTTCCGATAGCGAAGCTTATATCGGGTCTTGTAGCCACAGTAGTCCAGTCAAAATAGACATTTGACCTAGCCAAAATTCCGATAAGGCTGAAAATTGGTATAGACCTTCCTTTTGATATAACAAATCAGCTGGGAAAAGTCCTTGCCAATCCCACACGAGCATAAAAAGTTATTGAAGTTCAATTGTCGAAAAAAATGGTTTTTCACCTATAACTTTCAAACGGTAAATGCTATTGAAAAGTAGTATGAGTAAATTTTGCAGATCGGGCAATTTTCTACAAAAAATATTAACACTCATTTTTTCGTAAGACAGATGGTTTAGGTAATACAGCTGTTTTAAAAATGGTAAATTGACGAAAATATCGGTTTTTCGGATATATCTCCGTAACGGTAAATAATTTCGGAAAGTGTTTCAAGTAACGTTTGTAGACCATTTGACACTTTACAAGAAAATATTAAAAAAAAAAATCCAAAAATGTACCGTTAAAAAGATGTAATTAATTAAAGAATTTGGTCAAAAGCCAAAAATAACGGTTTTCTGATTATTACTCGTAAATGACGAAGTTGTTCAAAATTAATGTATGCCCTATTTGTAGACGTTACAATATTCTGCTTAAAAGATTGTTACACTTTTTCCTTACGAGTGGTCGGTTACAAGATATTGCGATTTCAAAGTGGCCAAATGTCGAAAATATAGAATTTTCACGTATAACTCTTAAACGGTAAACGCTATCATAAAGTTCTTTATGCAGAGTTTGTACATAATGTGGTGTTCTACAAGAAAAAAAAAGTTTTTTTTTTCTAAAATGTATCAATCAATAGATATAGTTATTTTAAGAATTTGGTCAAAATTCAAAAAAAACGGTTTTTTAATTTTTACTTTTAAATGGCTAAGTCAATCAAAAAAATTTTAGATTGAGTTTGTAAAGATTAAAATGTACAACCTAATAAAAAGTAAAATTTTGTCTCATACGAGTGATTGGTCAAAAAATATTGCGATTTAAAAAGGGCCAAATGTCGAAAATATAGGATTTTCATCTACAACTCCTAAACGGTAAATGTTATCAAAAAGTAATTCGAGCTAAGTTTGTAGATAATGTGATACTCTACAAGAAAAAAATTTTTTTTTTTTATAAAACGTACAATTTAAACGATATTATTATTTTAAGCTTTTATAAAAAGTTAATAACGCTGATTTATTCCCTTTCACTCGAAAATGACGAAGTTGTCTAAAATCAGTATATGCTCAGTTTGAAGACTATAAAATTGCCTACAAAATTAATCCTACCCAAGCAATAATGCACAAGGTATTGCATTTCAAAAAAATGAAAAATAATCACTTTCTGCATGATATGCACTCTTTTCCACACCATATCATGCAGAAAATGATTATTTTCCATTTTTTTAAAATTCAATACCTTGTGCATTATTGCTTGGGTAGGATTAATTTTGTAGGCAATTTTATAGTCTTCAAACTGAGCATATACTGATTTTAGACAACTTCGTCATTTTCGAGTGAAAGGGAATAAATCAGCGTTATTAACTTTTTATAAAAGCTTAAAATAATAATATCGTTTAAATTGTACGTTTTATAAAAAAAAAAAAATTTTTTTCTTGTAGAGTATCACATTATCTACAAACTTAGCTCGAATTACTTTTTGATAACATTTACCGTTTAGGAGTTGTAGATGAAAATCCTATATTTTCGACATTTGGCCCTTTTTAAATCGCAATATTTTTTGACCAATCACTCGTATGAGACAAAATTTTACTTTTTATTAGGTTGTACATTTTAATCTTTACAAACTCAATCTAAAATTTTTTTGATTGACTTAGCCATTTAAAAGTAAAAATTAAAAAACCGTTATTTTTGAATTTTGACCAAATTCTTAAAATAACTATATCTATTGATTGATACATTTTAGAAAAAAAAAAACTTTTTTTTTCTTGTAGAACACCACATTATGTACAAACTCTGCATAAAGAACTTTATGATAGCGTTTACCGTTTAAGAGTTATACGTGAAAATTCTATATTTTCGACATTTGGCCACTTTGAAATCGCAATATCTTGTAACCGACCACTCGTAAGGAAAAAGTGTAACAATCTTTTAAGCAGAATATTGTAACGTCTACAAATAGGGCATACATTAATTTTGAACAACTTCGTCATTTACGAGTAATAATCAGAAAACCGTTATTTTTGGCTTTTGACCAAATTCTTTAATTAATTACATCTTTTTAACGGTACATTTTTGGATTTTTTTTTTAATATTTTCTTGTTAAGTGTCAAATGGTCTACAAACGTTACTTGAAACACTTTCCGAAATTATTTACCGTTAAGGAGATATATCCGAAGAACCGATATTTTCGTCAATTTACCATTTTTAAAACAGCTGTATTTCCTAAGCCATCTGTCTTACGAAAAAATGGGTGTTAATATTTTTTGTAGAAAATTGCCTGATCTACAAAATTTACTCATACTACTTTTCAAAAGCATTTACCTTTTGAAAGTTATAGGTGAAAAACCATTTTTTTCGACACTTGACCTTCAATAACTTTTTATGCTCGTGTGGGATTGACAAGGACTTTTCCCAGCTGAGTTGCTATATCGAAAGGAAGGTCTATACCAATTTTCAGCCTTATCGGAATTTTGGCTAGGTTTGCACATTTTTATGTCTATTTTGACTGGACTACAGCTAGGTACATAAGACTTCCAACTAACTGACGATATGGAAACTGGCTTAATTTTGAATAATCCAAAACAGAAAGCAGCTGATTTAGATCGTTGGGAACAGAGGCTGGATTGCAGTTATCAAAATTAAATCTTTCCATACTTCTTCGCATATGATGTTTGATACATGAAAATTGAGCCATCGTCTTGCTGATCAATTTCAAATCCGAGAAAACAGCCTACGTCCATTATCTTGATTTCAAATTGCTTTTGCAGATGTTTGAGTACCACTAATACCATTTTTTCAAAAATAGCCAAAATTATCGATTTCCCATCTTGATGGCTAACGAAAACACAGGGATCAGAATCACAAACTTTGAAACCGAAGACTTCGATAATAGATTTGAATTTGCGATTCCAGCAACGCGAAGCTTCAAGCCATAGAGACTCTTTTGTAATTTGCAAACGCGTCCAATTCTGTAGTTGAAACCAATTGGTTGCTCCATAAACACAATTTCCTCGAGGTCACCATGGAGGAATGCGGTCTTTTCGTCAAATTGTTTCATGTGCATTTTCTTCTCAGCGCAATTAGCCAAAATTGCTCAAACAGATGTAAAACGCACCACTGGACTAAACGTCTCCAAATAGTCGATGCCGTATTCTTGAGTGAATCCACGGCATACTAACCTTGCCATGAAGCGTTCGGATGAATCACTTGGATTTTCCTTAACCTTAAAAATCCACTTGTTGTCAATAAGCTTTTGATCTTTTGGTCTATCAACCAACACCCATGTGTTGTTCTCCTTCAGAGAAGCAATTTCATCCTTCATCGCAGTTAACCATTTGTCTCTTTCGGGTGAATTGACTGCATCCTGGTATGTTTTTGGCTCTCCTCACTGATTGATAACAAGGCCATTGCTATTGAAGCTTGCTCTTCATTTTTACGCAAACAAGATTCCAAAATGTTGTTTTCATCCATATACTGTAGTGTTCTTGGACGTCGTTGAAGGTCTGTAGCTTTCCGTTCCTGTTGAGGCTTACCTTTCTGATTGTCATCCTGCTCAGCACTACAACTTTTAGTTAGCTCATACTCGGTATAACTCTCATCAGCAAAGGTAACTGAAGACGGTTCTTCTGCTAATAACCTAACATCACGAACAACTACAACTGAGTTTGGAGCTATCCATGATACGATATCCCATCTGGCTCTCACCATAGCCAACGAAAATACATTGTTTAGATTTTGCATCTAGCTTCCTGCGCTTTTCTTTTGGCATGTGCACATATACCTAGGAAAATCTAAAATGTTCAAAATGTGTAGACTTACCATGTCAGAGTTCGAATGGTGTTTTACTTTTGATTGTACTCGTCCCTGTCCGATTAAGGACAAAAACAGCTGCTTGCATAGCTTCTGCCTTTAGTTTCAGACTAAGGCCTTTTGCATGGATTGAGCCGATTCTATGATTGTTCGATTTTCCCGCTCAATACAACCATTTTGCTCTGATGTGTAAGCTACTGATCGACGATGGTGAATCCCGTTCTCCTCTAAGAGTAGCTTCATAGAAGAATTTACAAATTCTAGTCCAATTTTTCTCAGCAATATTGAGAACTATCTTAAACTTTTTAACTACCTCAGATTTGTTTTTGAGGAAAAATACAAATCGAAATTTAGATAAATCACCTTTGAAAAGCACAAAGTACCTGGAACCTCCGTAAGAACTCTCCTCCATCGGACCACAAACATCTGCATAAATTATTCCACCACATTTTGTTGTGTTAAATAAACAAATAAAAACACAAATAAATTGTTACTTTTTATGTTTAAAATTTTTAATACAAATAATTTTCACAACTTTATGAATAAAATTAATATATATAATATCGTCCCCCTCATGCCAGAACCATGAATGTGCAAATTTGCCGATTTTGAGTTAATGATGTGGGTTGATTACCCTTTGGATAATCTATGTTACACCAAAACTTAGAATGCCATGCATACAAGGAAACCACAGTATTTAAAAATGTCAATTACATGAATGTAGATTTCAGTCTCATCAAGTTGAGCCAGAAACACGAATGTGGCACATTCATGTTTCTGGCTCCCAACTGATGGGAATTATCAGCACAAAAACCATGAATGTGCCACATTCTTGGATTTGGCATAGCTGTATTTGCTAGAAAAGTTACTTCAGATGTAAGAAACTCACATTCGTGCTCATTGTTACTAAAGCGACCAATAGACACCACACTTGTGTGGTGTGTGCACACCTGTGTGCAAAAAATCAAAATTCTGAGATTTTTTGGTGTCGGTGCATCGATCGGTGTTATGTGTATGGCGAAGTGTCTCACACTAGTGATCAAAAAACAAAACTTTTGTCGCAATGTCTCTGCCAAAATCATCCCACGATCAAAACAATTGATCACAAATATTTTTAAACTGGTGACACAGGGATGGAATGTGATTTCATTCATTCGAAATTTGGAAAAAAAACTCAAAAAATGTTCCCGTGTACGTCCCTGAAGGATGGGCGCAAATTATAACAGGGGCACGTAACTCTTCTGAGCCTTTTGAAGTTCACACACAGCAGTATTAGCACATTGAAAATAATTGTTGGGCCCATAAGCACTTTTCATTATTTTTGGTATAGCTCGCAAACCAAGCAAAATTAGATTTTCTATTGAAATGGATAGTTTCAAAACATTTATAATACAATATAAGCAGGAAAAGTAATTCAAAACGTACCTACCAAAAATAAAAAAATCAAAGATTTCTAACTTTTTAATAAATCGTGCATGACTTTTTTTGAAGCCATACAAAGACTAAATAAAGAAGAGACTAAGGACTTTAATAAGACATGTTCAAAAAGTAATTTTGTTACAAATTGAGAGATATGCCCATTCAAACTTAACTATTTCTTATAATTTTTCACAATTTTGGCCGAAAGCCGCTTTTTTTGTATAATATGATGGCAAGTTTTGCATTCGTAAAAATTTTTCGAAATCAAGATTTTGATATAATATAACATTCGACTATAGAGAATATTAAAAAAGTATGTACGTTCGCAATTTTGTTTTTCGGCAGTTTTTAAATGCTTTCTGACATTCAGACTGAACGGCTAGGTGCAAGGAATGTTTAATTTCTCATGTGGTACCAAAAATTAGGTTTTCGGGCAAAAAGTGCGAAAAATGATAAGAAGTGGTAAAGTTTGAATGGCTATATCTCTGTCAGTTTTCAAATAATATGTCTTTTTTAACATGTAATTTGAAGGCCTTAAAACTCTACTTTACATTGTTTATGTATGTTATGTTAAAGTTATGCGCTATTTATAAAAATAATTAAAAATCTTTGATTTTTCGATTCTGATTCTGAAAACGAGAACTAAGTGATTAGTAAATAATTATGCTTATAATTTATTTGTATATACATATGTATATTGAAATTATTATGTTTTTTTTTAATTTTGCTTTATAGGAAAGTCATTCTTATTCAAAGATGAATGAGATAATTTTTTTATTTTTGTTTGTGCCAGAAAGATGAATGTGCCAAATGTCGGGGAAGGGAAGTGGTGTCAACATAAAAAATATATCAGCTTAACAAGATAAATGAGAAAGTAATTTACAAATAAATATTTTTTTCATAAACCAAACTTACTAATTTTACGAGAGCAATAAACCAGCCCCGGATCTATGGGGGGGCAAACCGGGGCCTGTGCCCCGGGCGGCAGCTTACAGGGGCGCCAAATCCTTTAGACTGAAATAATTTAATGAAATTAAATGAATTGAGATGCGGCAATGGAATATAAAAGTATATCTCTCCGTCAACCTTTAGAAGTTTTTTCTATCATTATTTCTCCATTTAAAATAATTTTTCAAAAAACTATTGACAAATAAGAAAATAAAAAAAAAGAGCTATTATACATAATTGAAAGTTTTTCTGATGTTTTTTAACAATTGTTTTTTGCATTAAGTATAAGTGTATTTTTACAAAACTTCCCCTCTTCCCTTAACTGTAGGATATAGATCCCCCTTCTTCAATAATAAAGCACTTGAACTTTGTCCCTCTACAATTGTCGCACCACGCCGTACATATCCTAGTCTTGCCTTAAGAATTATTTGCTGGATACTGGAAACTTTATTTCACTGTATTTTAGATATTTTTTTAGTTCACAAAAAAATTAAATACAAACAAATGTAGGAAATCAGGTGATCTTCAAAAAACTGTTTAGTAAAAAATTTTTCGTTCAGATGAACAAAAAGTGAGATAAACGCTAAACACCATTTTTACAGTTTTTGACAACAATTTTTCAAGATCTCCAAAATATTTGGAAACAAAAATTTTATAAGATGTTTTAACCTACAAGATCAAATAAAAAATTTTACTCTCAGTTCTCCGAGAAAATTGGATTTACCATTTTCAACACCCTTTTTCAAAATGACGGATAACACAAAATTTCCGACCAGCCAGAGACTCACGCGTATCAAAGAACCAACCAATCTAAAATGACTTGTATTTTGACGTTGCTTAGCTCTCGTGCTATTAAGGTTTGAAATTGTGTATGTCAATTTCATCGAAATCGTTCAAGGAACATCGAAGTTATGTTGACATTCTTTGAAAAATCCTGTTGGGAAATATTTTTTTCTGTTACAATTCTGTATCAGCTATTAATTATGTAAATTTCATTGTAATCTCTCAAGGAAGAACGAAGTTGAAAATGTTGACATATTTTTGAAACATTCTATTTTGAAAATATTTTTTTTAGCTATAACTCTGTCTCAGCTATCACCTCTGTCAATTTCATTGAAATCGCTCGCTCAAGGAACAACGAAGTTCCGAGGATTTAAAATTTTTTTCGGAGCTTTGTGCTTCGATACTTTATCCTGCGTAAATTTGGCTTTTCGAAATTGTGTCCTTTCGTAATATACATTTTACTTTCTTATTTGAACGGTTCGTGAATGGATCTGCAATAGTTCGCCCATTATAAATTCGGGAAAGAACAATATTTTGCCGATCCTAACAGATTTGATTCGAATGAAAACAAATTTTATTGAACCAAAAAATAAGATTCGTGATCGAATAAAAAATGAAATTCTTTTGAATTGTTCTCGAGAGAACGAATCATATTTTATCGTTCTTGGTTGTGGATCGTGTTTGTTTAGGCATTGTCAATTTTCTTATCTATAGTAAAAAGTTGCTGAATAGGTATGGGCTGCACATCCATTAAAAATCTTACCAAGCAGTTATATAGTTTTTTTCCTTTTTTATTAAAAACGGCAGGGGCGCCAAAATCAAGTTTTTGCCCCGGTTCGAAAAAATCGTAGATCCGGGGCTGCAATAAACATTCAAACACGATTTCCCAACATTTTCATTTTTGCACATTCATGTTTCTGGCATAAGGGGGACGATATTAGAATCAGCGACGCGTTTCGGAGTGTACCTCCATCTTCGGGCGAATAACTCAATTTGACGTAGATATTAGACGTCAAAGCCAATGTGTGTTGTTGTGTAGTTGTAGCATTTAGTTGTTGATGAATGTTGTTTTAGTTCTGTCTTCTTTCTTTGGTTATAATTTTAATAGCTGTGTCATATAGTGGATTTGTTTTAAATGTTAATTTATCGTTCAATAGTCTGTCTTGTTCTAATTTGCTTGCTTTATATATTTCGTACTCTTCTGTCGCGTCTAGTATTCTGCCTTTTCTTCATATATGCATAGGTGTCAGGTTGGTGTTGAAGTCTGTGTAACCATGATTATTTTCCATCAGATGTTGGGCGAATGTAGATTTCGTGTTTATCTTTGGTTTATGTTCCAAAAATCGATCGTAAAAAGTTCTGCCGGTCTGTCCAATGTAGAATTTGTCGCAATTGTCACACTTTAATTTATATACACCAGAACATGTTTTGGTATCGTTTTTAGTTTTTTGTTTTAGGATATTTTGTATATTGTTATTTGTTTTAAAAGAAATATTTATGTTTAGTTTTTTAAATTCGTATTGTAGCGTTTGGGGTAGTAAGTTGGTGTATGTAACTGAAGTGTATTTGTTTTCTGTTGGTGTAATGTTGATGCTTTTGTTGTTGTTTATTTTCTTTTTCTTTTAAGCTATTAGTTTGTCTATTATTGTTGGATTATATCCATTTGCATGTGCAATATATTTAATTGTGTTTAGTTCATTATTATAATCGTTTTTATCCATTGGTATATTTAAAAGCCTATTGGTAAACGCGTTATATGCTGCCATTTTTTGGGGGTATGGATGATGGGAGTCTTTGTGTATTGTTATGTCGGTAGTTGTTGGTTTCCTGTACACTTTAAATTTGAATTTGTTGTTGTTTTTTGTAATGTTCAAGTCGAGGAAGTTTATTGTATTGTTATCTTCGATTTCTGTCGTTACTTTAATTTTGGTGTTAATTTTGTTGATGTATTTAGATAAAAGGTTTATTTGTCTATGTGTTCCGTCAAAAATGACGAAAGTGTCATCAACATATCGTGAATATGAAATGATTTTATGTTTTTGTGGATTTAATGTGGAAAGAATATACTTGTTTTCGTAGAAGTTTAAATAAATATCAGCTATAAGACCACTTAGGGGTGATCCCATAGCTAATCCTTCTGTCTGGCTATATAGCCTATTGAATAGACTGGAAAATGAGAGGTATAAAGGAACAATTACGTGCAAGGGTTTTTATTATTGAATATGTTTGTTTGGCCCATAAGCATGCTTAAAACCAAAAATGCTACTAAATTCACCCATGTGTTTCTGAGAGAATGGTCACACTGGCCACTTTTCAGTATTTTTGGTATAACTCGAAAACTAAGCGGAGTTTGACAATTTTACATTTAATACTTTTTGTTCAAAATTAAATTTTCTATTGGAATGGATAGTTCAAAAAGTTTTACGAAAAAATTTAAGCAGGAAAAGTTAACATAACCAACTTAAAAAAAATCAAAAAATCAAGGATATCTAAATTTTTTTATAAATTGTGCATAATTTTTTTTGAAGTAAAGATAGGGTCAAGACATGCATAGACAAAACAAAGTAGAGACTAAAGGCCTTAATATGGCATGTTCAAAAATTAATATTTGTTCAAAATTGACAGAAATATTCCCATTCAAACCTTATCATTTCTGATAATTTTTCTCAGTTTTGGCCCGAAAGTCCCTTTTTCGGTACAATATGGCAAATTTCACTTTCGTAAAAATGTTCGAAATCAAAATTTTGATATAATATGACATTACAACTATAGAGAATTTATAAAAAGGATGTAAGTTCGCAATTTCGTATTTCGGCTGTTTTTAAATGCGTTCAGACCTACAGACCGAACGGTGATCCGATTAACATAAGAGTAAGTAAGTATTTGGTGCTAGGAACGTTAAATTTGTCATAAAGTACCAAAAAATAAGCTTTCGGGCAAAAACTGCGGAAAATGATAAGAAATGGTAAAGTTTCAATGGCTATATCTCTGTCAATTTTTAAATAATATGGCTTTTTTAAAATGCCATGTTAAAGCCGTAAGACTCCAGTTTACTTTGTTCATGAATTTCTTGAGCGTATCTTTGCTACGAAAAAAGTTATGCGCAATTTAGAAAAAAATTTTAAAATCTTTGATTTTTCGATTTTTTTTTGTTGGTTTTTGTTTACTTTTCTTGCTTAAATTTTTTTAAGAAATTTTCCAAACTATCCATTTCGATAGAAAATTTAATTTTGAACAAAAAGTATTAAATGTAAAATGGTCAAATTCCGCTTAGTTTTCGAGTTATACCAAAAATACTGAAAAGTGGCCAGTGTGACCATTCTCTCAGAAACGCATGGGTGAATTTAGTAGCATTTTTGGTTTTAAGCATGCCTATGGGCCAAACAAACATATTCAATAATAAAAACTCTTGCACGTAATTGTTCCTTTTTAAAAGGTCTATTCAATAGGCTAATAGTATTTGTTATTGAAAACGAAGTAATTTTGTTTAAGTGTAATATTTAATATAAATATTAGTTCGTCGATTTGAATTTTATTGATTGTTGCTGTGGTAGTGAGGTTGTCTTTCAAAATGTTGATGCTTTCGTCTATTGGTATATTCGTATACATATTTGTTACGTCGAATGATATCATTTTGTGATTTGGGGAAAGGTTTATGTTATTAAGTTTTTCAATTAAATTATTGTAATTATTGATGCTATTGTTGTTTCTTATGATGATGTTGTTTTTGATTATTTAATATCTACGTCAAATTGAGTTAATCGCCCGAAGATGGAGGTACACTCCGAAACGCGTCGCTGATTCTAATATTATATATATTAATTTTATTCATAAAGTTGTGAAAATTATTTGTATTAAAAATTTTAAACATAAAAAGTAACAATTTATTTGTGTTTTTATTTGTTTATTTAACATTATAATCATAACTTGGAGACGAAACAAAATACATTTTGTTGATCTCTCTTGTCGCAAACTAAAGCTTAGTCGGTGTTGTTTTCCAAACGCAAATCCATCACAGTCAAAATTTTTGTCAATGAAACCGATATTATTATTGCGCAGAAAGGTATGGACATGAGCCAGATTCTGATGTCCCAAGTGCTCATGCCAGACGCGCAATGAGCTATTCTTTGTAGCCATCATTGATTGTTCATACTGTGTAACAGGCTTGATAACTTTCAAAAGCATTTGGAACATGCCCCCTTGTCTTGCTCCCACTGCAACTACACTTTCTCCATCCAAAAGTTTAAAAGTGTCCTTGTCTGACCAACTTGTATGCCCATTGTTCATTGCTTTGGTAGAAGAAAACAAGTTCTCAAATAAGCTGGGTACATACAAAACTTTTGTCATCCTTTTCTTGAGCCATGTTGTTCCGTTGTATGAAAGCAAATTGGAATCCCCACGACCAGTTGCAAACACCAACTTACCATCTCCGAGTAGAACTTCGATTGGTTTTTCGAACTCCTTGAATGAAATAAACCAATCTATATGCTTACTCATATGGTTCGTGGCTCCTGAATCAACACACCAGGAATCACTATCAGTTAATTAATTAAACAACTAAATTGGCTTCAATTTGAGCACAAAATCGTTTCTGTAGTACCAATAGTTTCCAAAATACAGCTGTTCAAAAGAAAGCAGTAGTCAATTTATAATAACAAGTCGTTTAGTAACAGACAGCATAATAACAAATTAATTGGACTGACAAAGGTGAGGTATATTTAGTTATTTTCAGTATTCCCAAAAACTAGAAGAACTTTAAGCATCTGGTTTTCGGCATTTGACTCAAAATTGTGAAGAGCGTTAAATATTTAAATCAAATACAGTGCGAAATTACATAAAACGAAAAAAAAGAATATATTCAAAGAAAAAAATCATTGTTTTTATCAATATGTACTTTGAATTTGAAAATTAATTTTTCAAAAACTATCAACTAAAACAACCTTATTTAAATAGAATAACAAAGAATGGATTTAAGGCCTTAGAGGAGCTAAAAGATTTTTCTCCAGGTGTTACCACTATTTTTAAATATTTGTTTTTCTGTTTAAGGTCAACGGGAAGATATGCACTCCCCTTAATTTATTTTTTGTTTTCTTCTTTTGATCCAACCTACACGCTCTAGGTCTAGACTCTAGAGTTTTGAAGCATCTTAAGCCAAGCAAACTGTATTTGTCATTATTCTGTTAATTACACTACTTGTGTCTCTTGGAATCTTTTTTCTTCATTTAGAACCTATTTAGGCCCATCCAAGAAGAACTTTTTTTGACGAGCACCCTAATGTACATACATTATATCTAAATATTTCACTTTTGTATGTGTGAGTCAAGGTGGCATTTCGATATTAAAATATCCTTATGTAGACACTATTCAACCTGCAAATGCGTTTTTCTTATAATGAAACAAGACCGGATATCATTAAGTTCTTGAAGAGGATGCCTTACGGGAACTTACCGAACCGGTCCTCAGCAGGAACGTCGGCGTCGACCTCTAATCAAGGGAGACCACCTTCCGGATTAGAGGAAAACGAAACTCAAAACGAAGTGTCTACTAGCATGGGGAGAATACCTCCTGTGCAAGTAGAAAATACACCGATGGCCACAGATACGGCAGATGATGGGAAGCCACCATCATCAAGTGCCTCTAAATCACCGACAAAGCCACCAAGTCGACGAAATCGATATGGCCGAAGAAGCTTAAAACTTCCAGAACTGGGGAAACTAGGTGCCCTGGATCCCTGGATGACCCATTCAGGAAGGGTTTAAGTGGAGCGAGCACAAAGCGGTACTTCCGTTTCCTGGCAGAGGGGATGTCCCCCCAGGAAGCCCGGAATAAAGTGAAGGAAAGGAAAGAGAGGCGTGAAAACGAAGAAAAACTCCTGGGACAGGGTAACAGGAAAAGTTGCCATATAACTCCTCCCCAAAGGCAAGAAGCCAAAAAACCCAGGACGACGGCACTTGCGAGACCTGACACCGCGAAAACCGTCGAAGGAAGGCTCTCGTATGCAAGTGCAGCCTTGAGCGTCAGAATTGCTGTCCTGCCGGAAGACTACGCTCAGGTAACCTTGAATGTCAACGAACTGTCGGCACTTGAGCAGGCCATAATTGAGGAAGTCTCTCTTGGCTGGAAGCATAAACTTAAGTTCAATGGTCTGTTCTTCAGAACCGGTCTGCTCTTGGTTGATTGCTCTGGAACCGAAACAGCGGATTGGCTTGGAGAGTGTACCAAAACTGAGCACTTGGAAAGTTGGTCACGTGCAAGGGATACGAAATCCCCAAAATTCACACCATCACGTTGTTCTTGGCAAAAAGTATGGGGCAAGATGACAAGAAATCCTTGGCATTAGCTCAAGCCCAAAACGAGGGACTTAATGTCCAGGCCTGGAAGGTCGTGAAAAGCACCGTAGAGGGTAAAGGTCAGCTGCTTGTGATCACCATAGATGCTCGGTCTATGGACACAATAGTGAGAGCAAACCTCCAGCTTCACTACAAGTTCGGTAAGATACCTGTCTACGGTTTACGTAAAGCAACATGTCAGAGCTCCTCTCGCGAACCGGAATTGGTCACCTCCACTCAACTCATCCATTCTGCCAACCCTTCCCCATCCTACACCCAGGCCCTCGAAACCTTACCTGACAAACCTACCTCCCCTCCACCTTCCCCTCCCTCCTCGAACAGCAAACAACCATCCCCAAAAAGCCAGGCCACACCACTGGCAACTTTAGGTCCAGATACCTATAGAGATAGAGGGCGTGGACCTCTCTCCTAGTTGAACGGGGCAAGAAGAGACACTTCCTACCGAAGAGGAGGAAGAATACCTGCTGGCAGATGATGGGGCCTTTGCCCCCATCTGCTAACGAAAAAACACTATGACCAAACGCGGGATCAGTACCAGGCTAACCCTAAGTTGCAAGTAGCGACTCTAAATTAGTATGGGACACGAGAGTAGACTCATCCAGAACATGTATTAAAGTACGGAATAACATAACTTTTATATGTCTTTCAGATTTTATGACAAGGGACTTGGTCCCGATACAAGGCTCAAATCAACATCGAGGGCAGTACCAGGACAATGGTAGTTTCAGCGGCCTACTTCGCCGGTGACGAAGCCAACATACCACCAATCGAAGTGCAGGGGCTGGTTGATTACTGCACCCAAAGGAAGCTACCGCTTTTAGTTGGATGTGATGCTAACGCCCACCATACAACATGGGGTAGCACCGACATAAACCAAAGGGGTGAGTACCTTTAAGACTTTATGTTGGTAAAAAATCTAGAAAGATGCAACGTAGGGAATACTCCTACTTGTATTACTAGAGTGAGAGAAGAAGTTCTAGATATATATAACTTTTGCAACTCCGAATACAGGCTGTCTTATACGAGACTGGAGGGTATCCAAGGAGCCCTCCATGTCCAACCACATAATTATTGTGTTCACGTTGGAAGGCCTTCTTACAGAGAATACTTCTGGAAGGAACCCAAAGAGAACAAACTGGGACTTATACAAAAGGAAGAAGCAGATTCCTTAGCGAAGATAGTGCCAAGTACTCCCTTAATGGGGCCTAAACCCTATTGTGGCAAAGGAGAAAATGTGATAAAAACAAAATAAGAGAACAAGAGGAGGTTAAAAGATCCAAAAACTGGAAAGAACTCCCAAAGCTGAGGCAGGCTAAACGCTAAACTATTGCTTGGTAACTACAACCGAACACGTTTTAAAGACTGCATCAACCTTAGTAGGAACAACCTAAGAAAAAGAACTGGTCTCCTCGCCATCTGCCGGATTATAGCAGAAACCAGCTGTCAAATAAAAGCTTTTGGGAAGGGAAATTATTGGGAAAATATCTGGAAGCAGAGACCAGAACCTTCTACTACTTTCCAGAGTTTGTCAAACAAGTATAAAAGGCACATGTTTGACCGGCAGCAACACAGTTTGTTTTTAATCGTGAATGAATAAAGTTGGTTGTAATAAAAGTGAAAAGTAAAGTTGGTGAATTAATTTCAGTGGTGAATAATAAATGGATAGAGAATTGAAGCTCAAGACCTTATTTATATTTCTAGCCAAATGAAAATTTCAAAATGTCAACACAAAAGGCCTTTTATTATTTCATTGATTATAATCATAATTGGTTAGGTAGTTCAATCTTTAATCCCTGAAATAATTAAACTCATTTTATCTTAAAGGCGGGGCTAAAATTAATTTTTCTTTTTTGACTAGAAATAAAAACTAATGTTGTTTTTCGTTGTTGAAAAGTTTTGATCTTTTTGGGAAAGGATTTTCTATTTTTGTATGTTTTATTCAAAAAAAAATGAGATCTGAAGAAGAAAAATGATTGATGAGATCATTCTAGTTTGAGAAATTTGATCTGCATTCACCCATACATGCAAACATTCTCCTGTCAAACGACAAATCGAAATAAGGTAACTATTTGTTTGTCTTTGTGTTGTTTGTGCCGACGCGACATGCACAGTGGTCCGTTTATTGAATTTCCACGACAAAAATTATTTCCCACACCAATTCTTAATACAAATTCATGAAATTGGGTACACTTAATGTATGCTGAATTTAATGGTACTGCCTTTTTTCTACTTCAAACAGGGACTACACAATTCAGGTCAAAACATGGTCCCAAATTTCACAATTTAAAAAAAGTACCAGCGGACGCTGAGCGGCCGCCGAGCGGATGCCGAGCGGATGCCGAGTTGATGCCGAGCGGATGCCGAGCGGATGCCGAGCGGATGCCGAGCGGATGACGAACGGATGCCGAGCGGACACCGAGCGGACACTGAGCGGACTTACATGGCTGATTTTCTATCTAGAGTTCTCAGATTTGTTCAGTAAATGCTACTTTTTCTTGCATTTACTACCACTGTACCCGCTTGGGTACAGAAAATCGAACAACATTATGGTCTTACCGTTGTCCTTCTTTAAATTTGTTTTGATGAAATAAATTTTTTTTTTTTGTTCGTTGACATGTTTTCAAGAAGTAGACGCGCAGTTTATTGTTAAAAAAAATAAAACGGTAGTTTTTTTATTACTCCGCATCAGATACGATTTGCGATTTTCTCGGTTTTTCGGAGGTTAGCCTATATTTTGAAATAAAAAAAAGTATTCGTTTTATAAATTTTCTTTATATTTTTTTGGAAAAATTTCAAAAATGTATAATAATATCAGATAGAATTGAAAAATCAAGTGTTCATTTATTTTTACGCCAGGTCAGTACGCGGAAAGTTAGGTGTACCTGCTTGGGTACAATGGGAAGATCTGAAATTTGTTTTGTTTATCGAATGGATTTCAAAGCATTCGCAACATCATCATTTTATGGAAAGAGATTCGATAATTTTCCAAATGCAATCGAAGAAAATGATCGAAACGCTGTGTTTGACATTGCATTTATACCACCAGATGCAGATTACAATGCGGACGAGGGTGAGATGCACAGAAAATTTGGGTAACGATCATATAACCAATGGTGTTCCGGGTAACGTTGAACTTTTCATTAGGGATGAGGATTTCGAAAACCAGGACGAAGTTCCTTTATCAGTGCTAGGAGCCTCAATACCCATGACGAGTAGATGTGGCTACCTATATAATTTTGATACTTATTGTGGTGCAAAAAGTGTGAACGCGGATATGTTACAAATGCCACTGCGATCTCGAGTTGCACTTGAGCTTCTAGAAAAAGTTGCATATCCTTCTGATCACAGAATATATTTCGAAAACTATTTTACTTTTCATGAGCTTTTGTGATTGTTGAGAGAGAAGGACTTCAGAGCTATAGGGACAGCAAGAGAAAACCGAACAAAAAAATGCCCATTGAAGCTGAAAAAAGAATTCAAGAAAGAGATAAGAGGACATTTTGAGCACGTATACGACGTAAATAATAATATTATTTCTGCTTTTTACGTCAATGCTAAGCTCTGCATTGCTGAACGCTTGGAAACTATATAAAGTCACAGCTGATTCCGAAGATGACTTGCTTTCGTTTCAAAGAGATATTGCTCGATATTATCTTAGAAGATATACAATTCTACAACCTTCGACATCAAAACGCTCCATATCTTCAAGCGTTGCTTTATATGAAGGTCACCATTTTCCAAAGAGAATTAAAAAGCCTCTTAGATACAGAGATTGCCACATGCCATCCCATCCCATCCCATCCCATCCCAAACATCTGACGGGTTTGTGAGTTCTGCGATATAGTTCTGCGATATAGTTCTGTGTGTAGAAGAAGAATGTTTTAAGAAATTTCAAGTACAAAATTAGCATCCATATTTTCCCATTGTACCCGCTTGGGTACAGCTTAAAAATCACACTTCCTACGTTTTTTAAAAAAATAAAAAAATATTTTTGTATTCCTTTGACACTATTTAATAAAGTTATGTTAACAAAAATTTAAAATTTTAGTTTTAATTGTCTTAATTGTCAGATACCTTGATATATAAAACTTTTTATTTTTACTAATTGGTCACTAGTAGGCGTTTTATTGTAGGTACTAAAAAAAGCATTTTGTAAATGTAACGGATTTTAACTTCCAAATTTACATAAATTTTCTGTCAAAAAGTAGCTTCTAAGAAATAAAAATTTCAATATCAGCTGATGCAATTCTGATTATATAATTAATGAAAATTGTGAAAAATAAATTGAATTTATATCCACTGCAAAAAAATTTGTCAAAAAAATACAATCTTCACAATCTTTTTCATGAAATCACTATTTCAGTCCGGAACACTCTTAAGCATAGAGGTTGGATCAAAACAAGAAAAAAATATATGGGAGGGGGGTACATATCTCTCCCATTAGGCAAGGAGTATGATTTTCAAAAAAAAAAGTTACTTAAAATAGAAAAAAATTAAGGAAATGTTAGTCCCTTAAGCACCTGTTTTCAAAATATGTCCATTTAATTGCTTTTTTTTTATTTTTGTCTGACTGGCCGCTTTCAATTATGTGAAATGACTTTCTAAGAATCAACTTGAGATAGTTTCCAAAAATGGGTACGTTCGGACAACCCAAGGGACTAGAAATTAAGGCAAGTTTCTAGACTCTGATTGGTCAGCTGCCAAAATATTGCTTTCCAATTAAGGCAACTTTATTGGAAAGTTGACTGGAAAGTAAGTCAAGAAAAATCTTCCTTAATATCTAGTCAAGTGCGCTTGTGTCAGAATATCAGCTGATTATATTTGGTCACTAAACAGAAAGCTGAACTTTATTGTTTTCTGATTTATTAATTTGTTTGCACGTTCATTTTTACCATTTTGTGGGAAGATTCTTTATCAAATACGCAAAAAACAAATTATGAACTGCATGATAAATAAAAAAATGTAGCCAGAATAATCTTCATTTTCTTCTGTTGTTTGTATAGAACTACCCGATTATCTATTAATATTTTTCCGTTGTGTTTTATTTTTTTCATGAGCATTTCCAATATAAAATACATATGTAGCTTTATTTATTTTTCTCTTTTCTTACTATTATAGTGTTGCAATATTAGCTGTGAAATTATAAAGTGAAATTTGTTGCAAACTGCTGTCAGAATCCACAAGAATAAAAACTTAAAGGACAATCGGCAAAACTGTATGGAAGGCGGTCTAGGAACCAATAAAAACGAGTCGTATGTCGTTGGAAAGGTATTTTTATGTACTACAATAGTCACTATGGCAGTTCATTTCAAATCACTGTGTGAAAAAAGTTATTTACTAACCAAGGTTTTGTTTTGGTACATTTCAGTGTGGAACAATATATACAAACTGGTCTTATCAATACCAATCATATGTATGTCGTCGAAAAGGTATTTTTATGAACAATAATAGTTTCCATAACAACTTATTTAAAATCACTGTGTGGAAAAAGTTATTCGCTGCTTTAGGGAATTTTGGTACAGATAAAACTTATGGAGCATGAGTAACAAGTAGCGAATAACTTTTTTCACACAGCGATTTGAAATAAGCTGCCTTATTAACTATTGTAGTACATATAATTTCCTTTCCAACGACATACGTCACGTTGTTATTGGTTGAACTTGCGTTCACACTTTTTGCCCATACTAAAAAGAAAGCATTTTATCACACTAAAATGGACCACAATAATTCATTAATTCTCGAATAACTTTTTTCACATAGTGATTTGAATTAAACTGCTGTTAAAGGTATTTTAGGTAATGGAAATACCTTTACAATGACATACATATTGTAATATTTTCTCAGGTTCGTTAATAAAACTTATTTACTTTATTCAAAACGTCCACTTATTTATTTCGCAAAAATAAAACACTTTACTTTTCTTACTACAAACAAAACGATTTATTATTCACCACTGAATTAGTTCACAAACTTTACTTTTCACTTTTATTACAACCAACTTTATTCACTCACGATTAAAAACAAGCTGTGTCGCTGCCGTTCAAACATGTGCCTTTTATACTTGTTTTCCAAACTCTGGAAAGTGGTGGAAGGTTCTCGTCTCTGCTTCCAGAACTTTCCGTAGGGGAAATTTCCCAATAATTTCCCTTCCAAAAGCTTTTATTTGACAGCTGGTAAATCTGCTATAATCCGGCAGATGGCGCTTCTTTCGTTTGAGAGTTGCTATAATTATAGCTAATAAGGGTATGTTTGCACTGTGACCGTAAGCTTTATTGTGTCCGTTTGTTTGCTTTTTGGAGTCGTTATAGTTCAAATTTGGAAAGTCATTACACTGCCCCCCTCTTAGGATTGATCGTCCCGAGCAAATCCATCACTTCCTTCACCATTATAACGATGTAAACGGTCGCTGTGAACTACTTTTAGTTTGCCTCTTAATCATCCAAATCTTTGATTTCACTTGGTAGTCGTATTGTGCTTCCGAGCAGGATTTCTGATGGTGTATGTCCTGTTGAGCTATGTACCGCACTTCGATAGGCCATCAAGAATAACGGAATATGCCGCTCCCAGTCTCGTTGGTTGTCGCTTACAACTTTGGAAAGGTGTTCTTTAAGGGTCTGGTTGAATCGTTCAACCATCCCATCAGATTGTGGGTGAAGCGGTGTTGTCCTCGTCTTCTTAATGGCAAGGAGTGTACAAACTTCCTGAAAGATTTTGGACTCGAAGTTCCTCCCTTGATCTGAATGGAGTTCCATAGGTACACCAAACCTGCTTACCCAGTTGAAAACAATCTGATCCGCGACTGTTTTGGTTTCCTGATTTGGGATGGCAAATGCCTCAGGCCACTTGCTGAAGTAGTCCATTAATACCAGGATGTATCGGTTTCCGCTTCTGGTTTCTGGAAAAGGGCCTGCAACGTCTATTGCAATTCTTTCAAAAGGCGTGCCCACATTATACTGCTGCATCTTACTCTAGACTTTTCTGCCTGGTCCCTTGCTTGCAGCACAAGTATCACATTTTCGGCACCATTTTTCGACGTCTTCTCTTGCGTGTAGCCAGTAGAATCGCTGCCTTACCCTTTCCAGTGTCTTATTGACACCCAAATGTCCTCCGGAAGCTCCATCATGCATCTCTTGCAGAACGTCATTAACTTTGGAACGGGGTACGACTAGCTGCATCACATATGATTTGCCGTCTGTGAACTCCCATTTACGTCTTAGTACTCCTTCTTGTACATGAAGCGAGTCCCATTGTGCCCAATATGCTTTAAGAGTTGGACTTCTATCGGAGATGTCACCCCATTCTGGTTTCTCTTGGTGTTCCTTCCATGCAAGAATGGGTTCAATATCCGAGTCTTCTTGTTGGGCAGCTCTTATTTCTTCATTACTCCAACCGTAAATGGGATCGGCTCTTAATCGCTGGATGGAAGCAAACTCCTTCTCTTCTTGGCGTGTGCAGTGCTTGCAGTCCGGTTTGCATGGTCTCCGAGATAAAGCATCTGCATTTGAGTGCAACCTTCCTCTTCGATGTTGTATCTGGTAGTCATATGTCTGCAATCTCTCAATCCATCTTGCCACTTGACCTTCTGGAGTTTTGAAGTTCAACAGCCAATTAAGTGCGCCATGATCTGTTCAAAGAAGGAACTTCTGTCCATAGATGTACTTATGGAAGTGTTTTGTTGCCGATACTAGAGCTAGAAGTTCTCTTCTGGTCACACAGTAATTTCTTTCTGGCTTTGAGAGTACCTTGCTGTAATAGGCAACGACCTTCTCTTCTCCTTCGTGGACTTGTGATAGTACGGCACCAATTCCTACGTTACTTGCGTAGGCGTCGATGATGAAAGGTTTCCCTGGTATCGGATAGGCCAAAACTGGTGTATTGCATAGGCGCTGCTTAAGTTCCCGGAAGCTTTTCTCGCACTCGCTTAACCATTTGAACGGTTTGCCTTTCTCTGTTAGCTGGTGCAAACTTTTCGCGATCCCAGCAAAATCCTTCACAAATCGACGATAGTACGTGGCTAGACCAAAAAAGCTCCGGAGTTGATGTTTATCCTGTGGGGTTGGCCAATTCTTTACGGTGTCTACTTTTTCAGGTTCAGTCTTCACTCCTTGAGAAGAGATGATATGTCCCAAATATTTTACCTCAGACTTGAAAAATTCGCACTTGTCTGGATTTAATTTCAAGTTTGCTTCTCGAAGCCTCTGGAACACGGCCTTAAGGTTTCCACAATGCTCATCAAATGTCTTACCATAAACGATGACATCGTCCAAATATACTAGGCAAGATTTCCAAGTAAGTCCTTGTAAAACACACTCCATCAAACGCTCAAATGTTGCCGGAGCGTTGCATAGTCCCAAAGGCATCACTTTAAATTGCCACAGACCATTTCCTGTGGAGAAAGCCGTCTTTTCTCGATCTTCTGGATGGATTTCTACCTGCCAGTAGCCACTCTTCAAGTCCAATGTTGAGAACCATTCAGCTCCTTCCATCGCATCCAGAGTATCGCTGATTCTTGGCAGAGGGTAGCTGTCTTTCTTTGTCACATCGTTCAGCCTCCGATAGTCTACACAGAATCGAGTACTTCCGTCCTTCTTTTTGACAAGAACAACTGGGGATGCTCAAGGACTTTTAGAGTTTTCGATTAGCCCATCTCGCTTCATTGTCGATATCATCTGTTCAACTTCGTCTTGTTTGGCTAATGGGAGACGTCTCGCTGGTTGTCGAATAGGTCTCGCGTCTCCTGTGTCGATTCGATGCTGCACCAGTAATGTTCGACCAAACTGCCCACTGGGTGAAGAGAATATATCACCGTACTCGTGAAGGCGGCTTCCAGCAACACTTAGCTGACGTTCAGTTAATTTGGATGACTTCAGAATGTTTGCCTTCATAGAGTTCACTTTCCCGGGGTCCACAGATTTTTGTGCGTCAGCTTCTGTGATCGTAGTTATTGCGGAAACAGATTCACACTTTCCAACAATTTCTCCTTTTCTTAGCTTAACTTCGTACGGTTTGATGTTAAGTATCCGTACGGGTACCATGTTGTTCTTTGGTGCCACAAGGGTCTTCCCTAGGATGATGTTTTGGGAAGACTGTTCAGAGTCTGGTTCCACCATTAGGTATCGATGGCTACCCAAATCACCTTTTATTTTCGTCCAAACGAACACTTCTGAGGAAGGCGGCAGGCATATATCTTCTTTTATGACAGTCCTGAGAGTTGATGAGTTTTCATTGCCGTAAACCATAGGAATCTCCACATTTCGGTACTTGAGAACTTGCTTCCCGATGTCGAGAATTACTCCGTGCTCTTTCATAAAGTCGATTCCAACGATGCACTCGTCACATATATCTGCTACCAGAAACAGATGTGAAAACTCCAGTTCTGCTAAACGGATTGTAAGACGAACTTCCCCGTAAACTCTAGCTGCCTCTCCTGTTGCAGTTTTCAGGCGGTAAGTGTTGGTGTTATGCAGCCATGTCATCTTCACCAAGTCCTTTCGAACAATGGAGGCAGTGGCACCGGTGTCGATCGTAGCCACTTGCTTTTTGCCGTTTAGTGTTGCCTCCACAGTCAGACTTTTATTGTTTCGTTTCGTCTGTGAGACCTGGATGGTGGTTCTGGGGCCATCGATACCAGAAACCAGCTTCTGCCCCTCGAAGTTGGTTCTTACTCGTTTCCCGGTTGAGAAACGGGGCGAGTAGGAGTATTGACATTGTTGTTGTTAAAGTTTCTGCTTCCACAATGTTGACATGCAGGTCTTCTAGGTGGCAATCTGCACTGGCGTTGAAGATGTCCGGTTTTGTTACAGTTCCAGCATCGAGCAGGTCCATCTCGCTGGTTCCTTTGGAATGCAGTTCTCTGGCAAGAACACTCCTCAATTTCTAGTTCTCTTACCCGATGAACTCCTTGAGAAGCCTGTTCTGCTGCTTCCATAGTCAGGGCGAACGCTAATGCTTCAGGGAGCGTGCGTTTTCCAGCCGTTCCAATTGCTCGCTGAAGGTTGATGTCAGAAACAGCACGAACAAAGGCTTCTGTTGCGAATTGGTTAATGATTTCATCTCCTGCAGCTGGATATGCCAGATGCGCCAATCGTTCGATGTCTGCTTGAAGCTGTTGCAGAGTTTCTCCCCTTTTCTGGACTCTTGTACTGAGTTGAACACGGAAGACTTCTTGCATATGGCCATCTCCAAAGCGTTTGTCAATGGCCTGAACAAGAGCGCTGAAGTTGCCATTCTTTTCTGCTGGTATGGTTTGCAGCAGCTCAGCAGCAGTTCCTCTAAGAGCAAGCGTCAGAGCTATATATTTGTCTTCGTCGTCCCAGCCGTTCGTTGCTGCAGCTACCTCAAACTGCTTCTTGTAGATTGACCAAGAAGTTTGTCCATCGACGGTTGGTGGATGCATCTCCTTTCTCCTTGGACAGTCACCAGAACTTTCTCGAACCTTCATTTTCCTTACTTTGTCCAATTCCTTGGTAATGGATTCGATTTTATCTTCTACCTTTTCAAACTTTGCTTCAACAGTCGAGAATTGTTTATCGACACGCTCGTGAAGGGCAACAATTCTGTTGTCAAAGGCATCTAATTTAACTTCGAGAAGATTTCGAAGATTTTTTTGTTCTTGGCCTTGTTGTTCTAGAAGATTCTTCTGCTCTAGGCTTTGCTGTTCGAAACGTTCGAGAAGATTCTTTTGTTCACTACGTTGTTCTTGGCTTTGCTGTTCTAGAAGATTCTTTTGTTCTTCAAATTTTGCGAGCAGCTGAGACAGCATATTGGTCATGCCCGATGTACTTATACTTGTTCTTGCTGTTCTTCCATTTCAATGTCGAATATAAACGTGTCCGGATTTTTTCCACATCTTCTTAAATCTTCTTGCAGACGAATTATAAGATCATTCTTTGTTCCAGCAGTAGGAAGATCTCGCTTATTCAGTTCTGCCTTAAGTTCCACTAAATTTAAATCATTCAAAGATTTACCCATTGTCTTTTTTTTCACTTTCCACACAATAAATCTACTGAGCGCACAGATAAAATAAGTTTTATCCCACTTCTGACACCAATGTAATATTTTCTCAGGTTCGTTAATAAAACTTATTTACTTTATTCAAAACGTCCACTTATTTATTTCGCAAAAATAAAACACTTTACTTTTCTTACTACAAACAAAACGATTTATTATTCACCACTGAATTAGTTCACAAACTTTACTTTTCACTTTTATTACAACCAACTTTATTCATTCACGATTAAAAACAAACTGTGTCGCTGCCGTTCAAACATGTGCCTTTTATACTTGTTTTCCAAACTCTGGAAAGTGGTGGAAGGTTCTCGTCTCTGCTTCCAGAACTTTCCGTAGGGGAAATTTCCCAATAATTTCCCTTCCAAAAGCTTTTATTTGACAGCTGGTAAATCTGCTATAATCCGGCAGATGGCGCTTCTTTCGTTTGAGAGTTGCTATAATGATAGCTAATAAGGGTATGTTTGCACTGTGACCGTAAGCTTTATTGTGTCCGTTTGTTTGCTTTTCGGAGTCGTTATACACTAGTCAACAATATTAAAGGAACAAATTTTTTTTCAATTTTTGTTAGCGTTTTTTGAAGAGCTGTATCTTTGTGACGAGTGGTCGTATTGAGTTGAAATAAAAAGCATTTTAAAGCTTTATGTTTTTTGTTTCGAGATTTGTTTGCTAAAAAATTTTTTTGAAGTACCGTTATTGCGTTATTGCAAAAAATAAGACGAGACAACAAAATTATTTTGTTTTTATTTTTTTTGAAGGTCCTCATATCTATGGATAAATTTTTTTGAGTCAATTAAATGTCATGATCAGATACCTTGTTTATTCAGCTTCAATTCAGTTTTTTTGTTGTTTTCGTACGATTTTTTTTGACATGGTTTATCTGACTTTGAATGAAAAAAGATACTTTTAGCCTTGATTACCAATATCTCAGCAAATAATGACGTTATAAAAAATTCAAAGACAGTTTTGGAAATTTGAAAAAACGTTTTACAAGATTTTTTTAAGATTTTGTAGAAATTATTTTTTTTTACCGTTCACCGTTAGTTTAAAAAAAGTACTAAAAACCGACGTTTTGTGGTCTTTTCGTAAATCTTTTTTTTTCGTTGCAAATATTGATTGCATGGCTTGCGTTGGTATGCAAATTTATAGACTTTTAAATCATCAATATTCTTGTAAATTTTCAAATTGATTCATCGAACCGTTTTTCCTCACCAAAACTTCAAAGTCTTACAAACCAGGTAAAGGAACAAATTGTGGTGTTCCTAAACAATGCGAAGTTGTCATCAAAATGACAAGAAAACCGCAATTCCAGTGGATTTTTTTTCACAGTTTTGCATTAGTTAGATACTTTTTTGAATTGAAATGAAATGAAAAGTACAAAAAAAAAATTTCAAACAAAAAACTTGATTTTTTAAATTTTTTTTTTTTGAAAAATATAATTTTTTTCATTTCCATTCAAAAAAGTATCTAACTAATGCAAAACTGTGAAAAAAAATCCACTGGAATTGCGGTTTTCTTGTCATTTTGAGGAAAAACGGTTCGATGAATCAATTTGAAAATTTACAAGAATAATGATGATTTAAAAGTCTATAAATTTGCATACAAACGCAAGCCATGCAATCAATATTTGCAACGAAAAAAAAAGATTTACGAAAAGACCACAAAACGTCGGTTTTTAGTACTTTTTTAAACTAACGGTGAACGGTAAAAAAAAATAATTTCTACAAAATCATAAAAAAATCTTGTAAAACGCTTTTTCAAATTTCCAAAACGGTCTTTGAATTTTTTATAACGTCATTATTTGCTGAGATATTGGTAATCAAGGCTAAAAGTATCTTTCTTCATTCAAAGTCAGATAAACCATGTCAAAAAAAATCGTACGAAAACAAAAAAAAAACTGAATTGAAGCTGAATAAACAAGGTATCTGATCATAAACAAAGTATCTGATCATGACATTTAATCCGTTTAGCCGATAACGAAATTCAAAATAAAAAATATGTTCTATGACAGGTACTATTAATAGTAGCTAAGTGTAAAATTTTATAATTTTTGGTAGTAGATCGCACTAATTTTAGAATATGAAAAAAGTTTAATCAAAATCGTAGGAGTCGTTTTTAAGCAAAAAATAGTTTCCTTTGCGTTTTTTTAACTTTTGTATGGAAGGTACCGTTATTTAATCATAAATGTAAAATGTTTACTAAAAATATTTTAGAGAATACTAAAAAACTCTTAAATATCGAGTTTCAAAAAAATCGATCATGTCGTTTTCGAAATATTTGGTTTTCCAACACAAATTTTGAAACATTTTTTAAAAATCCAAAAAAATATTTTTTCAAAAATGTTGGTACACAAAACTATTTATATTTTTTGTAAGCTTCTGTATAAAAAAAAATAATTGAAATCGGTCAACGGTTTTGAATAAAATCGAAAATTTAAAAAATGGTTCTTTGGGAGGTACCATTAATAACCATTTTTGAAAAATGGTTTTCCACCCAAAGAAAGCCCTTACTAAAATAAATTAACTGACTTTGTTTAAGAAAAGTTGTCGAGCCGTTTTTGAGAAAAATGCGATTATGTGCAACAGATTTTTATAATACTGTGCACCAACGCTATAACAAGTTTTTTCTGTAATGAAATCTTTTAAATACCTACCACTAAAGAACGCTGGAGTAAAGAAGAAAATCACCACGTAGGTACATAAGTTCTTCGATTTTTTTTATGAATAAGGTATATTTTCTATTTAAAAAACTTTAGCGTATGAACATAACGTACAAATCGTCGGCTTTCTGTCAAAACCTCGAAAGGCTTAAAATGACATTTTAATGTATTTTTTTTTTTTTTTTTAATCACCGAATTCAAATATCAATGTTTTTTAACTCTGTTATGGTTCCTTTTAGCTCTATCAACCAGTTTTAAAACCTTTAACGACCTAGAATTCTATTTTATTACCTTTTAAATCGGTTGTTTGTGTCTTCAAAGCAATTTTTTAAATTGGACTTACGAGGTTTTGAAAGAAAGCCGACGATATATATTTTACTGCCCACTGATCACTTCAATTAAAGTGTAACTGCCGTACTGTTTTTTTCCTCGAAGTACTGCTTTCTCAAAAAATGAAACGGCAGCCCGGAACCGGATGCGGACACAGATCACTTTGGTTTAAAGTTTGACTCCAGCCACCTATGTATGAACATTCCTCTCTGTTTGGTTACTTGAAGTTTTTTGTTCCTATGGTTTTTTGACAGAAAATTGTAAAAATTTGAAAGAAATTTCAAGTTACCAAATACAACTATAATAATGTTGTTTCAAGGGATTTCGAAAAGATAGAATGAAATTTCATTTCAAGTGAAATAGAAAATCAGAAATTTAGAATTATGGTTGTTTTCGAAATTCATTAAGGCTGTTCAATAGACTTTTTCAAAAAAAAAATGTTATTTTCGATTTTCTTGCAAACAGACTGAATAGTTTCAGTTAAGCAAACAAACGTCTGTGAACATTTGAGCTCTTAATTCATATTTAGACATGCCTCATCGCAGATTTCTGTTTTCCATACGATTTGTATGGGAGAAAACACCTGTTTGTATTTGGAATTTTATAACGTATTTAAACTGACGGCATACGTTCTACAAAAAAGGTCTTCACATGTTTTATCGTAAATGCAGCCGTTTTAAAGTTACAGTCAGTCAAACTCATTCCATAAAATTACCATACATTTATCTAACGTTAAATTAGCATTTTTTAGTAGTTGAAGATATTATGGTAACTAATATCGTTCTTATCGAAAAATAACTTAAGACCTTTTCTGTAGAGGACCAATTTTGCTTTCCAATAATGCCTAACAATATTACGTCACTTCAATTAATACAATAATTAATAAATAGATTTTTTAGTGGGAAATTAAAAAGAAGTTCCCTAATTACTCTGGGCAGAACAGACTAAAATATACTTTTCCAAAGGTTTTTGGGGTGCTGAACTCGAATCAGAAGTCAAAAATATTCTATGTCACGTTTATGAGATATTGCCGTTTGAAAATTGAAAAAAAGAAGTTTTCATTCGGCGATATCTCACAAACGTGACGTAGTGGAATATTTCTGACTTCCGATTCTAGTTTAAATACTTGTTATTATAAATTTACAAAATTCCAAATACAAACAATTGGTTTCTCCCATACATATCTCAACATTTATTTTAAGAGCTCAAATTTTCAGACATCTTTTTTTGCTTAACTGAAACTTTTCAGCCTGTTTGCAAGAAAATCGAGAACAAAAATTTTTTTTGAAACAGTCTACTGTTCAATGTTCACTGTCCGGAGCAAAACGCATAAGTAGCTGTTTTGTTTTGTCATTGGGCATATTCTGGAAAATGAGATCTCGGAGGTTTTCAGCTAATTTTGCTTTCTCCGTCAAAAGGTGCGCAAGCAAATCCAACATATTTGTTCAATAATTTAACCGCCAAACTGAAAAAATCTGCTGAGGGATCCTGTTCACTAGACTGAGATTGCTGAGGTTTCTGAGATCTCATTTTTCTGAACATTGTTAGTGTTTTCATTTTCCATTCTAGAGTAGTTCCATTTGGAAAATGACAAAGATAGATATATTTTTAAACTTATCCTGGAAAAAAAAAATATTTAATTACTGCAGACAAATGACATCCAACTAAACGAGGCATAATCAGAAAAATATTTTTATTCCACACAAAAATTTATTTTATAAAAAAATTCATTGAATTTGTACAGTTACTTTTTCGAAATAAGATATTAAAAAACTCATTAATATAAAAAATTAACAAGCTACTTCTTAATCTTTTCCTAGATTTTATCGCACTGCAGCAGCATTTTTACTATATTTTTGTTTAATAATGGAATTGAATACATCACGGGGGTGTTGGTGAAGACACAGTCTCAAATCTCAGGAAAAAGAAGAAAATTGAAATTAAAATTAAAAAATTGAATGAACCATTTTCCCACAAATTAAATTTAAGTCCATGGCAGAGAATTACTAAATAGAGTAGTTCCAATAAGAAAATATCCACTGAACCATAGAAGCACCACCGAATTAGCAGACTTCCATTCGATTTTATCGAATGTCTTTGGTAAATGGTTAACAGCGAACCAATAGAGAACAGGCGATGATGAACAGATAAGCCTTGTTGTGATCTGAACATGAGTAAAGAATGTGCAGAAAAGCGTCAGGAATAGACAATGCAAGATAAATGGTATAGATTTCCATTCACGTATGGCCTGCTGAAGTGTTGAGACACGAAGAAAATTTATTAATGCACGAAAATAGATAAATGTTTGATAGAAAACAAATCCAATGATAGGAGAGGCGATGATAAAATTTGGCAACTGCTTCCATTCATAGTATTTTAGGAATCCCACGTTCCAGTAGTGTTTCTGGATGTAGGCATAAGGAAAGGGAAGCGATTGATCACACCAAGGCGAGTTTGGAGGTATACGATCGCCAGCTAACACATAATCTCTTTCGACGGCATACTGAATGATACTGGGTGGGTGTTCGATTGTAGAATTGTTCGAACAAAACTGGTGAAATGCATAAAAACAGAAGAACGTAAGAGGAACCACTGAGACGAAAATTACTACCACCAGTTTAAGAGCCAGCCACTTGGTCTGTTTGATGAAAATTTTTCTGAAGATGAAGTACACTGGAAATCCAAGGTTCAGCAATCCATTCGACCGACATACGATACCGAGTGCTGAAGTAATAGATGTGGTGAATAATGATACCTGTCCAACGCATTCTAGCATTAAACTAAAGGACAACCAGCAAAAAAGGCCCTCGGAATAGGGAGCCGTGAAAAATACCGATGCGGGATTAAAGCAGAAGATGACAGTTGCGTTCCAGGATTTGTTGAGATCCCCAAATATTCTTTGAGTTAGTTCGTAGAGACAATTAGCTGCGCGGCAAAAGAAGTAAACATTTAGAGCGATTCCAATAACGAGCGTCAGAGTCCGAAAAGACACTCCTATTCCTACGAAGTAAACACTCTTGGATAGAATTCCCACAATCGTCGGGTAGAGAGGATAGAATGCAAGCGAATTCTCATAGCTGTAGCCATATTCGGCGATGTGAAGGAAGTATTCCGCATCCCAGCGCCTAAGTCCAGAAAACATAAAATTCAGAGTTTTATCAAAGAAAGAAGTCTCTTGGTCGTGTACTGTCGGAGATTTAAAGACATCGGCATTATGATCAGGAATCAAAGCATCGGAGATAAGTTGCACAGTAAGAAGAATTATACGACTGGCTAAAGCGAGTTTGGTTACCTTCTCACTCATAGCATTCGTTCCCTTGTCGTCACTCTAGAGAGGAAGGTTTTGTAAAATTTAGCTGGATTAATTCAATATACATATAATTATCTAGCATACCTTATAAGATAATGTGTTTATATTTTCTAATCAATAAAGATTAAATTTAATCTTCGTCATTTAACTTTAAATAGAATTTGTTAAATCACCCACCGGCCTGCGTGTGCATTTTATATTTTATGGGTGTTTATGCAAGAAGAAGAAAAGAAAAACGGAGCTGTCAAAATCAGATGGTAGGGAAAATAAATTTCTTTTTTATGAGCACAGCGAAGTGTTATTGATTGGGTGCGTTCTAGTCAAGATGAAGAAGTAAAGCGAGAAACAGATTGTTCGGCATTTACATGAGCCGATATTTCCACAGACGATCTTTTGTTCATTGGTGAAGGGAGTATAAAGTGAGGGGTACGGACCAAATCGTCCGTTCTTGGCAAAGTCGGCAATAACATCAACCGATTTTTCCAGTACAATTTTTCCCAAAATCGGTTGAAATATTTACATGAAGCGATATGAAACGATCTTTCCAGTCAGATTTATGTCCTGTCCTCTTCATACTTTATAGCTGTCCCTTTCATTCTGCATTCAGAGGTAGATGGCATATTAAGACATGCGTTGCCTATTACATTTTTGTTCGTAAAACAAATCTACTGCCAATCAAATACTAGTTGTGTTTTTTTTTTTTGCATGTCCAAATTAAATTGTGTGAAAAAAAACGACAACAAAGCAAAACAATTTACATGTTAAATACAACAACAACTATGTCCGTATAAAGTTAGCTATGTCCAGATAATTATCTGGAGTTAATTTTTGTCCCGATAAAAACGGTAATGCCAAAGTACCATTGTAGTTGTGTTGCGATAATTTGTAGGGTGACATGGTCGACATTGCACCAGTGGTACTCCATGCACCATGACAAAATCTAACATACTGACAGTTACATCCGTGTAAACTTCACATTATCTTACTTGCCTTTCCCCAAAATGTCAGTGGATCTCAGTCTGGTGCTAGTTGTTGGTACGTGCGTACCTGTACAAGCCTTTTTCGTAATTTATAGTGCAAATCGAAAAATTGACTTAAGTTATTTTTTTTTTCTCACTTAAGTTGTGGTGCCTTTTTTTTTATCAAACATCGATACAAATTATTTGTGTTGTTTTATTCATTGGTAAAATTAAATAGATTCAAATATAATTGGGTAGTTAGCGAATTATTTTGACTTGAAAATAAAGTGAGGGGGTGGTGCACTATGCACCACAATAACATGGTTCTAAATAGTGCATGTAGTAGTAACGAATGGTTCATTTAATTTTTTAGACTAAAATCAAACGCTAATGAGCTTTTTCTGTATGCCACAAGTCCCAGATTTTGCAGTAAACAATGAGCAGGAGATAAAATATATTCTTAAAGATCCTTCTGTGTCAGGAGCAACGCGAAGACAACAATCGCTATACAAATTTTCTGAATATATTTTTAAACTAAACATACGTTAATCTATTATCCGTTTAATACTATGTTCCCACCAAAACGAAATCCGAGATTTCGGTTGAAAACTTTTCATATTTTGAACTGCTGGGAATAAATGTCATAGAAATTTAAACGAAATCTCAATAAAAACTCTGGATTTCAACGAAACCTCCAAGAAATTCTGCTTCCCCATTTGAAATTTCGAAATTTTTTAGCTGAAATCTCGGATTTAGTTTTGGTGGGAACATAGCATAATAATGAATTTCTTAGCTGTTTTTTTTAATGTCTTGAAGAGAAATATTTAATTTATTATTTATTTACTTTTTTTTGTTATTAAGGGTATTCATGCAACAGCGTAAACTCGTCGTAATCATCGTAAAGTTGTAAACTTCGTAAATCTGTCAAATTTCCCATACAAATTGTGACAGAATTACGAAGTTTAAAAGTTTACAATGTTTACGACGACTTTACGCTGTTGAATGAATACCCTTATTATTAAATTCTTATATATTATAGAAGTGTTAAATGAACTTTCTTTGTTTTTATTCTTAAAGATACAATGAATTCCCATCTGAATAATATTCAATATCACTTGAAATGCTTGCTTTATTTTTAAATTAGTTGGTGGTGCATTGAGTACCTGCATGGTGCATTGTGGACATAAGACTGGTTCATTTAGTACCTACCATGGTACACTATGCACCATTTCACTTTTTCTGAATAATCAATTTTAGATTTAAGTATATACATAATATGCAATAATTAACTATGCACGAATTTGTCTAACAAATCCATATAAATTATGTTAAGAAATCTAACAAAAATAATTACATTTAGAGAAACTATGACCATTTGAAAAAAGGGTGGTGCAATGTCGACCATGTCACCCTATAGAATTTCAAGTGTTTGTTGGTAAATAGTTCAAAACAAAATGGCAGACCAATGCAAAAGGTAAAGCAATGTTGAAATGTCCCCATGTCGTTTTTTTCACCAAACTCCATATAGACATGCAAAAAAATGTAGCTACTTTTTGGTTTTACGAAAAAAAACATTTGAATTCAAAAAAATTAAAGCCACAAATAATTGTATCATCATTTTAATTGTTAAGCCTAGTATGCAGATCGAGCAAAGACTAATTATTTTATCTCTAAATTTTTTTCTCCTCGAGACAAATTCTGAAGGTGTAGAGATAAAAACAAAAGTCAAATGAGAACAGTAGCCTAGTTAGAAACTTAAAAAGTTATAAAATTTCCTTAAATTAACATATATTAGAAGCTTTTACATGTAGAGAAATCAGATTCCTTAGAAGCGTTTGCAGATCAAGAAAAATTTATCGCATGCGCTTGATGGGGAATATTATAATGTGGATGGATAAAAATACCTTTACGAGGTCTGAAATTTTCATCAGTTCTTTCTTCTCTGGAAAAAGGAGATCATAGTGTAATTTAATCTTTTTCCGTTAAAATATAGTTTGTCCTCCATCTGTCAAGCCATCAACTGTCAAATTATATTGAAGGATCGCTACGAAATTTTATAAGGTTTTTTTACTTCTCCGGGAAAAAGTGATTTAGGGCACTTGTTTGACATTTGGATCAAATTAATTTTTTCCGTCAAAATATAGTTGTCAAATGTCAAACAAGTGCCCTAAATCACTTTTCCCGCAGAAGTGTAGAAAACCTTCAAAAGATGTCAAATTTCACTCAGGGGCGGATGTGTTGTCGATGGGTTAAAAAAACACTGCCAAAATCAGAAATGTTCACACTTTTCTACTGCTCCCAAAATCAAATTAAATTTTCCAACTCTGTTTGCTGATTCCAACTCGATTTAACTCGATTTGAGAATCAATTAAAATTTTTTATTGAAAAAAATATTTTCCGTATACATATTGTAATATTTTCTCAGGTTCGTTAATAAAACTTATTTACTTTATTCAAAACGTCCACTTATTTATTCCGCAAAATTAAACACTTTACTTTTCTTACTACAAACAAAACGATTTATTATTCACCACTGAATTAATTCACAAACTTTACTTTTCACTTTTATTACAACCAACTTTATTCATTCACGATTAAAAACAAACTGTGTCGCTGCCGTTCAAACATGTGCCTTTTATACTTGTTTTCCAATTTCTGGAAAGGAGTGGAATGTTCTGGTCTCTGCTTCCAGAGCTTTCCATAGGGGAAATTTCCCAATAATTTCCCTTCCAAAAGCTTTTATTTGACAGCTGGTAAATCTGCTATAATCCAGAAGATGGCGCTTCTTTCGTTTGAGAGTTGCTATAATTATAGCTAATAAGGGTATGTTTGCACTGTGTCCGTTTGTTTGCTTTTCGGAGTCGTTATAGTTCAAATTTGGAAAGTCATTACACTGCCCCCCTCTTAGGATTGATCGTCCCGAGCAAATCCATTACTTCCTTCACCATTATAACGATGTAAACGGTCGCTGTGAACTACTTTTAGTTTGCCTCTTAATCCTCTCTGAATGCGGTAGACGACATCGTTTATTCGTGTTACTACAGTGTAAGGGCCTTCCCAATTTTGTTGAAGCTTCGGTGAGAGTCCCTTCCGACGGTGGGGATTATAAAACCACACAAGGTCTCACGCTTGGTATCCTGTTGTTGTTGCTTGTGTGTCATATCGTGTTTTCATCCGGTCACTTGATAGCTTTATATTGGCTCTTGTCCTTTCGTGGATGTCAATTAGCTTTTCTTTGAGGTTGTCCACGTAGTCGTCTATTCCTTGTGGCTCATTTGCAGAACATCCAAATTTGATTTCACTTGGTAGTCGTATCGTGCTCCCGAGCAGGATTTCTGATGGTGTATGTCCTGTTGAGCTATGTACCGCACTTCGATAGGCCATCAAGAATAACGGAATATGCCGATCCCAGTCTCGTTGGTTGTCGCTTACAACTTTGGAAAGGTGTTCTTTAAGGGTCCGGTTGAATCGTTCAACCATCCCATCAGATTGTGGGTGAAGCGGTGTTGTCCTCGTCTTCTTAATGCCAAGGAGTGTACAAACTTCCTGAAAGATTTTGGACTCGAAGTTCCTCCCTTGATCTGAATGGAGTTCCATGGGTACACCAAACCTGCTTACCCAGTTGAAAACAATTTGATCCGCGACTGTTTTGGTTTCCTGATTTGGGATGGCAAATGCCTCAGGCCACTTGCTGAAGTAGTCCATTACTACCAGGATGTATCGGTTTCCGCTTCTGGTTTCTGGAAAAGGGCCTGCAACGTCTATTGCAATTCTTTCAAAAGGCGTGCCTACATTATACTGCTGCATCTTACTCTGGACTTTTCTGCCTGGTCCCTTGCTTGCAGCACAAGTATCACATTTTCGGCACCATTTTTCGACGTCTTCTCTTGCGTGTAGCCAGTAGAATCGCTGCCTTACCTTTTCCAGTGTCTTATTGACACCCAAATGTCCTCCGGAAGCTCCATCATGCATCTCTTGAAGAACGTCATTAACTTTGGAACGAAGTACGACTAGCTGCATCACATAAGATTTGCCGTCTGCGGATTCCCACTTTCGTCTTAGTACTCCTTCTTGTACATGAAGTGAGTCCCATTGTGCCCAATACGCTTTAAGAGTTGGACTTCTATCGGAGATGTCACCCCATTCTGGTTTCTCTTGGTGTTCCTTCCACGCAAGAATGGGTTCAATATCCGAGTCTTCTTGTTGGGCAGCTCTTATTTCATCATTACTCCAACCGTAAATGGGATCGGCTCTTAATCGCTGGATGGAAGCAACCTCCTTCTCTTCTTGACGTGTGCAGTGCTTGCAGTCCGGCTTGCATGGTCTCCGAGATAAAGCATCTGCGTTTGAGTGCAACCTTCCTCTTCGATGTTGGATCTGGTAGTCGTATGTCTGCAATCTCTCAATCCATCTTGCCACTTGACCTTCTGGATTTTTGAAGTTCAACAGCCAATTAAGTGCACCATGATCTGTTCGAAGAAGGAACTTCTGTCCATAGATGTACTTATGGAAGTGTTTTGTTGCCGATACTAGAACTAGAAGTTCTCTTCTGGTCACACAGTAATTTCTTTCTGGCTTTGAGAGCACCTTGCTGTAATAGGCAACGACCTTCTCTTCTCCTTCGTGGACTTGGGAAAGTACGGCACCAATTCCCACGTTACTTGCGTCAGCGTCGATGATGAAAGGTTTCCCTGGTGTCGGATAGGCCAATACTGGTGTATTGCATAGGTGCTGCTTAAGTTCCCGGAAGCTTTTCTCGCACTCACTTGACCATTTGAATGGTTTGCCTTTCTCTGTTAGCTGATGCAAACTTTTCGCGATCCCAGCAAAATCCTTCACAAATCGACGATAGTACGTGGCTAGACCAAGAAAGCTCCGGAGTTGATGTTTATCCTGTGGGGTTGGCCAATTCTTTACGGTGTCTACTTTCTCAGGATCAGTCTTCACTCCTTGGGAAGAGATAATATGTCCCAAGTATTTAACTTCAGACTTGAAAAATGCACACTTGTCTGGATTTAATTTTAAGTTTGCTTCTCGAAGTCTCTGGAACACGGCCTTAAGATTTCCACAGTGTTCATCAAATGTTTTACCATAAACGATGACATCGTCCAAATAGACCAGTGCCGAGATTCAGCTATTTCAGGGAGTGAAGTGAGATGACTCGCCTTACTCGCCGACTCATCTCACTTCACTCCCAAAAGCGATTCAGCTATTAAAGTGAAATGAGTAATTTCGAATTCAGTTTCGAACTCATAAATGTCATAACCAAAGACTCTTTTTGTTGTTGTCTTTGTTTTATTTGTTATTACAGCTGTTCAATTCTTGTTTTTTTACCTAATCATTCATCAAAGTAAAATGTTATAGCGTAGGTCGGTCCGTTTTATTTTTTGTGTTGGCTTTCTTTCCTTATTCGATTTACCTCGGACAAGTTAACTGCCTACAGTCAAGATTTTGGAGAAATGAGAGTACAGTATGAGGAGCAACAGAAATCGATTGTCGAGCAAGTCATCGAGGTTGCTATGGGTAGTCAGCTCCATTGCCCAATTGGACTGTTTGATTAGTTTTGCTGTTGCTGCCCATAGTGCTCCAACTCCGTATGTTTGTCCAAATATGCTTGACGAGGGATCCGGAGTGCTGACATTGAAGAATGTGCGACATTCATGTCTCGAATTGCAGGAGAACGTCACTTTTATCTCGAATTATTTGGAATCAAAAAAGGTAAGAAGGAGAGGTGTGATAATGGAGGATTCAAGACATCTTGGTTCTCTTTCAGATGACTGCAATATTTTCATTATAGCTGGTTCAAACATAGGTGGCAAGAGTACTTATATCAGATCCGTGGACACAGCAGTTCTCATGGCGCACGTTGGATCATTTGTGCCATGTTGCCATGCCACAATTTCAATGGCAGACTCAATTTTAGGACGAGTTGGAGCGAGCGATAACATCATCAAGGGACTGAGTACGTTTATGGTCGAGATGATTGAAACCTCTGAAATCAGATTAAGTTAATATAAAAAACATTTCTCTGACAATGTACATGTAAATCATAAGTAAGTACTTACAAAAAAGCTATCGAAAAGAATGATATTAATTCTTTATGACAGGGTGACCAATAACACAAATGCAAATGCAGAGTTGAGTACACCACCATCTGCCACAACCAACAACAGCTCTACCGGTGGCACACTCATGGATGTGCTTGGCGATATCTATGGATCGAATGCAACAACAAACAGTACAGCGATTTATAATTCTCAGAAGTTCCTCTTCAAAAACAATGGTGTCCTCTTTGAAACGACTTGATACAAATTGGTGTCAAGAGTGAGTTCCGGCAGAATCTTGGCCGCCTTGGCTTGTTCTATGGCAATAAGACTCAAATTCCATTGATGGTAAGATAACGTAAACAAAAAATTAATCATCATATTCATAATTATTGGGTAATTTATAGAATTTAACACCCGTTTTGCAATGGTCGTCGGAGAATGCGCTCAAGCTTAACGTTCAAATGGAGCCCGTCCAACCAACATTCGAAGCTGGCGCAAAGATTCAACAACTCTTAACAGCTGAATGCATTGAAGACTATAGCGTTGCGCCTACCATCGAAGTGATATTCCGTTACAATGGTGTACAACAAAAGTTCAGTGTTCAATTGCCCCTGACTGTGAATAAATTCTTTGAACCAACAGAAATGAATGCAGCATCTTTCTATGCTCGGTGGAAAAATTTAGGAGGGTAATTTTGTTGATGACTTAAAAATACAAATTTGTCATTTCGTCGCCCGAGAATTATCCGCAGATTTGATTTGTTTTATTGACAACCCCAAGAATTGTCAAAAAAACTAAGTTTTTCGGTTCGCAAAAAACACCAAAGGGTCTTCAATTGTTACATTAGTTAAGTGCCAGTTATAGCTATCATTGAAACTCATCATTGAAAACTTTAATGATTGATTTTGAGACGTTTAGAAAGCAAAATCATTCATTATTTTGATAGACGATTAAAGTTCAAGACTTAAAAAATATTTCTAGTCCAAAAAAATTTCAAATAGTCCAAACTTTCCACAAAAATTGACTTTTGATTTTTATGATCATTGGTAAGGTAATTCAATCATTGAAATAAGAAAAGTCTTTTTATGTGGAAAGTTGGGCCTATTTGAACAATTTTTTTGGCTCGAAATATTTACTAAGTCTTACCCCGAGGCCACACGAGCAAGTACTTGCAAGCAAGTTGCAATACATACACATTTGTTTACTAACACAAACAAACCCAAGCAACTTGCTTATCAACTGGCATGCAAGTTTTGAAGCCAGTAGTGAAGCAAGTTGAGAAGCAAGTTGGGAGACAAGCAAGTGGAATGCAAGTGGAAAGCAAGTGGGAGGCAAGTGGAATGCAAATTACGAATATGACAGGCAGTGTATGTAGCCAACTTGCTTGCAAGTACTTGCTCGTGTGGCCTCGGGGTTATGTCGTTTTCCATTGGTTTCACTCAAGAAGACACTCATTCTGAATCCAATGGAACAGTGCTTGTTACTTCTACTCAATTTTGAAGTTTTGTCTCTGTATTAGTGAATCATTAAATAGAAACTTTTGGTGGCACACAAAAAGTGAAATTAAAAACAATAGTGTATCCACCCTTTACTTACAAATAATAATTTTTCTTTTTGTTTTTCTTAATTTGTTTATTAAATTTTATTAAATACAGTGTTTTCGAGTGCACAATTAATTCGAATGGGATGAACAAAAAATATGAAGTTGCACTGCAGTTTGTTTTGACGTTTGAGTGAATTTTTGTTGAAGTTTCGTGTTGCATGTATTAGTGCTTCTGAGTGTCTTCTGAATTCAAATCAAGAATCAATTTTCTCTCCTCAGAATCGTCAGAAGAGTATTTTTTGTGCCAATGAAACGGTTTCAGAAGCGTTCCGGATGATTCTGGACGCTTCCGGACGTCCAATGGAAAACAGCATTAAGCTTTATTTGTCCATCAAAATAATAACTGATTTTCCTTCGTCCTTTTCCTAAACGTCTCAAAATCAATCATGAAAATTTTCAATGACGAGTTTCAATGATAGCTATAACTGGCGCCTTAAGATAAGCAAGAAACAAAATTTGCATACATAGTTAAGATAAGCAAGAAATAAAATTTGCTTTATAAATGAATTAAAGCAAACCAGTTTCCATTTACCTCTTATTATTAAATTAAAGGAAATTGGGCAAAAATGTATGGGGACTGGTCCAAGCTTCTACCACAAACGAGACCTTTGCAGTTGAATAGGCCGATTAATATGGAGATGGAATAATTTTTTACAGTGGCGCCAAAGAAAAAAACAATGGGAGTTAAAAGTTACAGCCAAACCTAAAGTACATACTTTAAACAGTACCAACAAAAATCTCATTAGAACTAATTTCAATTGATATCAAAAGATTTAACTTTCATTGAGCTTATTGCATTGATATTATTTATTTCTAATATTCTCAATAGCAGACAAGTGGGAGCAACTTAAAAAAAAAAACTCCTTTTGTCCCGGGTTTCTGATTTTTTTAATACTACTTCGCATTTGAAATTTAATTTGCAGAGACTTGAAGTGTTTTTAAATTTCCGTATAAGTTTCGCCATTATAACAAAGTTGAGGAATGACTATTTTATTATTTAAAAATAAAAATCTTCACTTGCTTTTGTCTTACCTTATAACTTGAAATTAATATAGTTAAAATAATCAAAATATCAACAAATAATTTATTATTACCATAACCATGCGAACACTATTATTATTTTGACCGCTAAGAAATACACTTTAAAAGCATTCAAGTGGCATTTGGAAAAAAACCCGTTATGTCACGAATCTTTTTTTCTCTGGAAACGGAAGACGAAATGTTCTTGTTCCAAAAAAGTAGTTGAGGGATATAATTAATTGTTTATATTTAGGATTTTAATGGAATACTTCGAGCGGAGGGTTACACTTTTATTATTTTGACTGCAACTGTGTACATTACTCAATATAAAAGAATAAAAGGAACTGCTTGCTCAAAGAAATAGCTTTATTTTAACTTTAAGCAAACCAGAACATCGATTTATTTCAATTAATATAATGCATATAATTTAAGCACGTGCGGCAGATTTTCCCGCGTGTTGCTTCATCCTTGCCTCGATTTCAGGTCTAAAATGCCTTATGAGACCTATCAAAAATGAGCGAAATAACAAAGAAAATGAGTTTATAAAAAAAATCATAATTAGACCAACCTTGTACAGGCCAAGCTGCACCATCACCTAGAGCACAAATAGTATGTCCTTCAATTTGTTTAGATATTTCCCACAGCATATCAATCTCGGAGGGTTGGGCGTTTCCAGCAACGAATCTAAGGAAAGAATTACGCTAGATTAAACTCATAAAATCGAAGATTCATTTTTTCAATACCGAGCCATGATTTTGTTCATCCAACTGTTAGAAAGAGATAAAATGAAACGACACTACTGTCGCCCTTAAGGCAAATAGTTGAATGCATTTGCATTGGCATTCGTTTTTGTGAAGTCCTTGAGACTAGACGTGCCATAAATGAAAAATCAAATAAACTTATAATATATATTTATAAATCGATTGCGTTGTTTCATTGTGGAATTAAATATTGGAAAAATAATATAGTTGCTAATAACTCAGAAGTGGGATAGATTGTCCCCAAAAGTAATAAAATTAACTTGTATTTGCAAATTGAGTTTTCTTTTTTTTGTGTAATTCAACACCATGGTGACGCCGAGGGATGAAAGAGCCGATGAACGGCAAAGGAGGCAAGAGGAGTTGGAACGAGCTAATCGTTTGTTGGAAGAAGCAAGAGCAAGACAGGTAAATGAAAATAATGTTGTTGGTGGTTGTGTTGGTGGTGAGGCTGTTGCTGCTGCGGTTGAAGGTGAGGGTGAGATAGATGTAGAGCAACAAGAACAAGAATTACAAGAAAATGAGCAAAATCAAGGAGCAGGACAAAATATTAATAACGAAAATGTAGACAGAGGTAACATGAATCCAGAATTTCCTAGAATGAGAGCAGGGCAACAAAATTTCCAAAATCGAAACGGAGGCAGCGGTTACGAATTTCCGGAAAATTCTGGAGGTGTTGGGCAAATGGAGTGGATGATGCAATACATGATCAGTGAAAATCGAATTCGCAATGAGCAGATCCAAAGACGTGATCAAACCATCGATATTTTGGTCGAACAAATTCAGGGCTTGACACAGAGTGTTCTGCCAAATACCAGAAGCACTCCAAGATCTCAAGAGGACACACTTGTCACTTGTCACATGATTCCCGATCTGACCAAAAATATTGAGAAATATGATGGGGAGGGTGACATGGTATCGGCACAAGGTTGGCTCAAGAACATAGAGAGTATGTGTCGTCTTCATCGTTGGTCTGATGAATATGCTTTGGATGTGGCAAGGATGAATTTGGTAGGTGGTGCGAAGCGGTGGCTTAATGCAGAGCAGATGAAATTAAATGCTGGGCGCAGTTCAAAACATCATTTGAAAACACATTTTACATTAAGGAAAATATGTCGATGAAGTGGCAAAAGATGACAAGTCGATTACAGCGTAAGAACGAGACATCCAACACTTACTTTCACGACAAATACGAACTTTGCCGACAACTGAAGCTTAGTTTTGATGAAACTAAGGAGATGATATTAACTGGGCTGTGGGCACGGGATGCCGCCAATTCTTTGATGGGCTGTCGACACTTAGATGCTGATGACCTACTTCACGATATTCTAAAATTTGAAAGAATGAACTGTTCACGAGTTGGCCAGGACCGATTCAAGTTTAATGAATTTAATTCGTCAGCAGTTCAGCCGAGGAGCAAGGACCATCAAGACGCGAGTATTCGTCCTCGTGTAGCAAGAGAATTAGTATGCTACAACTGCAGAAAGGGAGGTCATCTGTCGAGAAACTGTCCAGAAGCCCGACCGTCACCAACTTGTTATCAATGTGGCCAAAAAGGCCATATTTCAACAACTTGTCCAAATCAACGGGCTGCAGTACGACAGGTAGATAGTTTTCCACAACATGGAATTGCTAAATATTGTAATATTTTCTCAGGTTCGTTAATAAAACTTATTTACTTTATTCAAAACGTCCACTTATTTATTTCGCAAAATAAAACACTTTACTTTTCTTACTACAAACAAAACGATTTATTATTCACCACTGAATTAGTTCACAAACTTTACTTTTCACTTTTATTACAACCAACTTTATTCATTCACGATTAAAAACAAACTGTATCGCTGCCGTTAAAACATGTGCCTTTTATACTTCTTTTCCAAACTCTGGAAATAAGGAGAACGTTCTGGTCTCTGCTTCCAGAGCTTTCCGTAGGGGAAATTTCCCAATAATTTCCCTTCCAAAAGCTTTTATTTGACAGCTGGTAAATCTGCTATAATCCGGCAGGTGGCGCTTCCTTCGTTTGAGAGTTGCTATAATTATAGCTAATAAGGGTATGTTTGCACTGCGACCGTAAGCTTTATTGTGTCCGTTTGTTTGCATTTCGGAGTCGTTATAGTTCAAATATGGAAAGTTATTACACTGCCCCCCTCTTAGGATTGATCGTCCCGAGCAAATCCATCACTTCCATCACCATTATAATGATGTAAACGGTCGCTGTGAACTACTTTTAGTTTGCCTCTTAATCCTCTCTGAATGCGGTAGACGACATCGTTTATTCGTGCTACGACAGTATAAGGGCCTTCCCAATTTTGTTGAAGCTTCGGTGAGAGGCCCTTCCGACGGTGGGGATTATAAAACCACACAAGGTCTCCCACTTGGAATCCAGTCGTTGTGGCTTTTGCGTCGTATCTTGTTTTCATCCGATCACTCGATAGCTTTATATTTGCCCTCGTCCTTTCGTGAATGTCAACTAGCTTTTCTTTGAGGTTGTCCACGTAGTCGTCAATTCCTTGTGGCTCACTTGTATAACATCCAAATTTGATTTCGCTTGGTAGTCGTATTGTGGTCCCGAGCAGGATTTCTGATGGTGTATGTCCTGTTGAGCTATGTACCGCACTTCGATAGGCCATCAAGAATAATGGAATATGCCGATCCCAGTCTCGTTGGTTGTCGCTTACAACTTTGGAAAGGTGTTCTTTAAGGGTCCGGTTGAATCGTTCAACCATCCCATCAGATTGTGGGTGAAGCGGTGTTGTCCTCGTCTTTTTAATGCCAAGGAGTGTACAAACTTCCTGAAAAATTTTGGACTCGAAGTTCCTCCCTTGATCTGAATGGAGTTCCATAGGTACACCAAACCTGCTTACCCAGTTGAAAACAATCTGATCCACGACTGTTTTGGTTTCCTGGTTTGGGATGGCAAATGCCTCAGGCCACTTGCTGAAGTAGTCCATTACTACCAGAATGTATCGGTTTCCGTTTTCGGTTTCTGGAAAAGGACCTGCAACGTCTATTGCAATCCTCTCAAAAGGCGTGCCCACATTATACTGCTGCATTCTACTCTGGACTTTTCTGCCTGGTCCCTTGCTTGCAGCACAAGTATCACATTTTTGGCACCCATTTTTCGACATCTTCTCTTGCATGTAGCCAGTAAAATCGCTGCCTTACCTTTTCCAGTGTCTTATTCACCCCCAAATGTCCTCCGGAAGCTCCCTCATGCATCTCTTGAAGAACATCATTAACCTTGGAACGAGGTACGACTAGCTGCATCACATAAGATTTGCCGTCTGTGGATTCCCACTTTCGTCTTAGTACTCCTTCTTGTACATGAAGTGAGTCCCATTGTGCCCAATACGCTTTAAGAGTTGGACTTCTATCGGAGATGTCACCCCATTCTGGTTTCTCTTGGTGTTCCTTCCACGCAAGAATGGGTTCAATATCCAAGTCTTCTTGTTGGGCAGTCCTCAGTTCTTCGTTACTCCAACCGTAAATGGGATCAGCTCTTAGTCGGTGGATAGCAGCAACTTCCTTCTCTTCCTGACGTGTGCAGTGCTTGCAGTCCGGTTTGCATGGTCTCCGAGATAAGGCATCTGCATTTGAGTGCAACCTTCCTCTTCGATGTTGGATCTGGTAGTCGTATGTCTGCAATCTCTCGATCCACCTCGCCACTTGATCTTCTGGATTTTTGAAGTTCAAAAGCCAATTAAGTGCGCCATGGTCTGTTCGAAGAAGGAACTTCTGTCCATAGATGTACTTATGGAAGTGTTTTGTAGCCGATATTAGAGCTAGAAGTTCTCTTCTGGTCACACAGTAGTTTCTTTCTGGCTTTGAGAGTACCTTGCTGTAGTAGGCGACAACCTTCTCTTCTCCTTCGTGAACTTGTGAGAGTACGGCTCCAATTCCCACGTTACTCGCGTCAGCGTCAATGATGAAAGGTTTCCCTGGTGTCGGATAGGCCAAAACTGGTGTATTGCATAGGCGCTGCTTAAGTTCCCGGAAGCTTTTCTCGCACTCGCTTGACCATTTGAACGGTTTGCCTTTCTCTGTTAGCTGGTGCAAACTTTTCGCTATTCCAGCAAAATCCTTCACAAATCGTCGATAGTACGTGGCTAGACCTAGAAAGCTTCGGAGTTGATGTTTATCCTGTGGTGTTGGCCAATTCTTTACAGTGTCAACTTTTTCAGGATCAGTCTTCACTCCTTGGGAAGAGATAATATGTCCCAAGTATTTAACTTCAGACTTAAAAAATGCACACTTGTCTGGATTTAATTTTAAGTTTGCTTCTCGAAGTCTCTGAAACACGGCCTTAAGATTTCCACAGTGCTCATCAAATGTTTTACCATAAACGATGACATCGTCCAAATAGACCAGGCAAGATTTCCAAGTAAGTCCTTGTAATACGCACTCCATCAAACGCTCAAATGTTGCCGGAGCGTTGCATAGTCCGAAAGGCATCACTTTAAATTGCCACAGACCATTTCCTGTGGAGAAAGCCGTCTTTCTCGATCTTCCGGATGGATTTCTACCTGCCAGTAGCCACTCTTCAAGTCCAATGTTGAGAACCATTCAGATCCTTCCATCGCATCCAGAGTATCGCTGATTCTTGGCAGAGGGTAGCTGTCTTTCTTTGTCACATCGTTCAGCCTCCGATAGTCCACACAAAATCGAGTACTTCCGTCCTTCTTTTTGACAAGAACAACTGGGGATGCCCAAGGACTTTTAGAGTTTTCGATGAGCCCATCTCTCTTCATTGTCGATATCATCTCTGCAACTTCGGCTTGTTTGGCTAATGGGAGACGTCTTGCTGGTTGTCGAATAGGTCTCGCGTCTCCTGTGTCGATTCGATGCTGCACCAGTTGTGTTCGACCATACTGCCCACTGGGTGACGATAGTATATCAGCGTACTCGTGAAGGAGGCTTCCAGCAACACTAAGCTGACGTTCATTTAATTTGGATGACTTCAGAATTTTTGCCTTCATAGAGTTCACTTTCCCAGGGTCCACAGATTTGTGTGTGTCAGCTTCTATGATTTTAGTTATTGCTGATACGGAGTCACACCTTCCAACAACTTCTCCTTTTCTAAGCTTGACTTCGTACGGTTTGATGTTGAGTATCCGTACAGGCACCATGTTGTTCCTTGGTTCCACAAGTGTCTTCCCAGGATGATGTTTTGGGAAGACTGCTCAGAGTCTGGTTCCACCATTAGATATCGATGGCTTCCAAATCACCCTTTATTTTCGTCCAAACGAACACTTCTGAAGAAGGTGGCAGGCAAATATCTTCCTTAATGACAGTTCTTAGTGTTGATGAGTTTTCGTTGCCATAAACCATTGGAATTTCCACATTTTGGTACTTAAGAACTTGCTTCCCGATATCAAGAATTACTCCATGTTCTTTCATGAAGTCGATTCCAACGATGCACTCATCACATATATCTGCTACCAGAAACAGATGTGAAAACTCCAGTTCTGCCAAACGGATCGTAAGACGAACCTCCCCGTACACTCTGCTGCCTCTCCTGTTGCTGTTTTCAGACGGTAGGCGTTGGTGTTATGCAGCCACGTCATTTTCACCAAGTCCTTTCGAACAATGGAGGCAGTGGCACCGGTGTCAATCGTAGCTACTTGCTTCTTCCCGTTAAGTGTTGCCTCCACAGTCAGACTTTTGTTGTTTCGTTTCGTCTGTGAGACTTGGATGATGGTTCTGGGCCATCGATACCAGAAACCAGCTTCTGCCCCTCGAAGTTGGTTCTTACTCGTTTCCCGTTTGAGAAACGGGGCGAGTAGGAGTTTTGACATTGTTGTTGTTGAAATTTCTGCTTCCACAATGTTGACATGCAGGTCTTCTAGGTGGCAATCTGCACTGGCGTTGAAGATGTCCAGTCTTGTTACAGTTCCAGCATCGAGCAGGTCCATCTCGCTGGCTTCTTTGGAGCGCAGTTCTCTGGCAAGAACACTCCTCAATTTCTAGTTCTCTTACCCGATGGACTCCTTGAGAAGCCTGTTCTGCTGCTTCCATAGAAGCGTGCGTTTGCCAGCAGTTCGAATTGCTCGCTGAAGGTTAATATCAGATACAGCACGAACAAAGGCTTCTGTTGCGAATTGGTTGATGATTTCGTCCCCTGCAGCCGGATATGCCAGATGCGCCAACCGTTCGATGTCTGCTTGGAGTTGTTGCAGAGTTTCTCCTCTTTTCTGGACTCTGGAATTGAGTTGTACGCGGAAGACTTCTTGCATGTGTCCATCTCCAAAACGTTTGTCAATGGCCTGAACGAGAGCGCTGAAACTGCCATTTTTATCTGATGGTATGCTTTGTAACAGCTCAGCAGCAGTTCCTCTGAGGGCAAGCGTCAGAGCTATGCATTTGTCTTCCTCATCCCAGCCATTTGTTGCTGCGGCTGCCTCAAACTGCTTCTTGTAGATTGACCAAGAAGTTTGCCCATCGAAGGTTGGTGGGTGCATCTCCTTTTTCTTTGGACAGTCACCAGAACTTTCTCGAACCTTCATTTTCTTTACTTTATCTAACTCCTTTGTAATGGATTCGATTTTATCTTCGAACTTTGCTTCTATTGTCGATAATTGTTTGTCGACAGTCGACAATTGTTTATCGATAGTCGAAAATTGATTATCGACACGCTCATCAAGGGCAATAATTCTGTTGTCAAAGGCCTCTAACTTACCTTCGAGAAGATTTCGAAGATTTTTTTGTTCTTGACTTTGTTGTTCTAGAAGATTCTTTGTTCTTGGCTTTGTTGTTCTAGAAGATTCTTTTGCTCTTGGCTTTGTTGCTCGAATCGTTCGAGAAGGTTCTTTTGGCTCGCGAGCAGCTGAGACATAAGATTTGTCATATCCAACGTACTTACTTGCTCTTGCTGTTCTTCCATTTCAATGTCGAATATAAACGTGTCCGGGTTTTTTCCCACATCTTCTTAAATCTTCTTGCAGACGAATAATAAGATCATTCTTTGTTCCAGCAGTAGGAAGATTTCGTTATTCAGTTCTGCCTTTAGTTCCACTAAATTTAAATCATTCAAAGATTTACCCATTGTCTTTTTTTTTTTTTTTTTTCACTTTCCACACAATAAATTTACTGAGTGCACAAATAAAATAAGTTTTATCCACTTCTGCACCAATGTAATATTTTCTCAGGTTCGTTAATAAAACTTATTTACTTTATTCAAAACGTCCACTTATTTATTTCGCAAATAAAACACTTTACTTTTCTTACTACAAACAAAACGATTTATTATTCACCACTGAATTAGTTCACAAACTTTACTTTTCACTTTTATTACAACCAACTTTATTCATTCACGATTAAAAACAAACTGTATCGCTGCCGTTCAAACATGTGCCTTTTATACTTGTTTTCCAAACTCTCGAACTAAGGAGAACGTTCTAGTCTCTGCTTCCAGAGCTTTCCATAGGGGAAATTTCCCAATAATTTCCCTTCAAAAAGCTTTTATTTGACAGCTGGTAAATCTGCTATAATCCGGCAGATGGCGCTTCCTTCGTTTGAGAGTTGCTATAATTATAGCTACTAAGGGTATGTTTGCACTGCGACCGTAAGCTTTTTTTGTGTTCGTTTGTTTGCTTTTCGGAGTCGTTATAGTTCAAATATGGAAAGTTATTACAATATTTAAAGACTGTTTTCGTTGGCGACTGTGAATTATCCGCTTTCGTTGATATGGGTAGTTTCAGAGTGTACCATCAGAGCCACAACGGCGTTGCTCAATGGGTTTGATATTAAACACGGCTTGATGGAGTTGAAATCGTTTGGGCCAGCTGAATTTAAAGTCACCTCACCTGGATGGATCGTGTCTTCACTCAGTGTTGATGGTGCACAAGCTGAAATATAAAATTTCGTGTGGTTCCAGATGAAGTACAAAAATGGGACGTGTTAGTTGGACGCACGTATACTGTTGAAATGCGTACACCACCTAAGTATACGTAATGATACACGCCATCTACTACGTCCTCAGAACTTTGAACTGTGTTTGCACCTCAATATTAGCAAATATATTTTCAGCCAGACGTCAGCACATCAGCACATATCAGCACATCAGCACTTCAATGCAGTTATTCATTTATTCATTCGTTATAAAGCTACAGTTCAATAAAGACATTTATTTTTTGTACCAAATTAAAACTGCGTTTAATTTCAGGTTATGGGCCCAGATGGTCAGACTAATTGATTAGAAAATTTAATCAATCCGATGAGCAACAATAGTAGCGAGGACGAATCTGAGAAAACTAAAACAGACGTAATTGATAAGCAAGACGAAAACGGCACCGGCGTCTTTGTAGAAAAATTCATGATGGCGAACACATCTGTTCCAGCAACATTCGAGAAGCTAGATGGTAGATCGAATTTCATCGATTGGAAGTACGCCATGAAAATTCATTTGATAAATTGTGAATTATGGGAATTTGTCGATGGCACTAAGGTTGATGCAAAACAGGAGTCGCGTGCTTTGGCGGCAATTGTGTCTGGGGTGAAAACACAAATTTTTACAGACATTCGTGAGCTGAAAACTGGAAAGGAGGTCTGGTTACGGCTCCAAAACGTTTATGAGCCAAAAGGTTTTTCCAGAGTGGCCGCGCTTATTGAGCAGCTGGTCAATGTTCGCTTTTGTGATTGCAAAAGCATGGCAGAGTATTTAAATAAAAAAGTTTTGTTTGCACAGCAGCTCAAAGCGATCGACAACGAGATCAAGGACGGTGTCCTTGCTGCTTTAATTTTTGTCAGCCTTCCTGAATGTTATAAGCCACTCATTATGGCGTTAGAAAATTGTGGGGCTGATCTCACAACAGATCTGGTTAAGGAACGTCTCTTGGCCGAATCTGCACGCTATGAGAATGTTGGTAAGGAGACAGCTTTGTCTACCAGAACACATCCGCCGAAAAAGGGTAGCAAGTTCCGTGGCAAATGCTTTAACTGTGACAAAGTTGGCCACCGTTCTGTAGACTGTCGTGCTGCTAAAAAATCTCTTAGAGAGAAATCTGAAACAGGTTTGATGACACAGGTTAGCACTACCACTGCACTCGGGGTTGGAAAATTCAACACTGACGATTGGTATGTGGATTCCGGAGCGACCGTTCACTTAACCGGGCGCATGGACTGGTTAACAAATGTCAAGGAACTCAATGCTGGTGGAAAGGTTGTTACTGCGTCTGGTGACCATTTTCAAATCTCAGCGATTGGCGATACTGTCGTGTTGCTTAACATAAAAGGGAAATCTGTTGAAACTCCAATACGTGATGTAAGATATGCCAAAGGTTTAAAGTTTAACCTAATTTCTTGTAAACAGCTCGGTAAGAAGGGCATTACAACTACAATTGTCGACGACAAAGAATGCCAAATTTCTGTTCGAAGTACGGGAGCAGTCATTGCTTTTGCAGATTCATCGGGTGATGATTTGTACAAGCTCAAACGTTTTGAAGAACCAATGGTGAAGGCCTGTTCATCATCTGTGTGCACTGATTTTGCAACATGGCATCGTCGACTTGGCCACTTGAGTGTGGGTGGCATGAAAAGGCTACGAGATGGTATGGCAGAAGGCATCGTTTTCAAGGACCAGGAATGCGATGGTGTTTGTGTTGGTTGTGTGAAAGGGAAACAACACAGAAATCCGTTCCCGAAAGGAAAAGCAAATCGTGCTACAAGCAAGTTAGGGTTGGTGCATACCGACTTATGTGGACCCATGCAGGAGCCATCGATTGGTGGCAAACGATACGTACTTACTTTTACAGATGACTTCACACGTAAAACGTTTGTTTACTTTTTAGCAAACAAGGATGAGGCATTTGCGAAATTTAAGGACTTCAAAGTACGTGTTGAGAAGGAGACGGCATCCAAAATTCGAGCTATTCGTAGTGACAATGGCAAGGAATTTGTCAACAATCAATTTGAAAACTTCTTGAAGGCGCATGGGATACAGCATCAAACCACAATCCAATACAACCCAGAGCAAAATGGCGTTGCTGAGCGCGTCAATAGAACCCTAATCGAGAAAGCGAGATCGATGTTATTTGGTGCAAATTTACCAAAGAAATATTGGGCAGAAGCAGTCAATACTGCTTGTTACTTGAAGAATCTGAGTCCAACAGTTGCGGTTAACGAAAAGACACCAGAAGAAGCCTGGACTGGTAAGAAACCAAATATAGATCATCTGAGAGTTTTCGGATCAAGTGCTTACGTACATATTCCTCGAGAAAAACGTAAGAAGTGGGATACAAAATCCCAAGAACATCTTTTTGTTGGCTACTGCACAGACTCGAAAGGCTATAGAGTAATTGACGTCGAGACAAATGAAATCATAAAATCGCGTGACGTTATCTTCGATGAAAACAAAATAATGACATCTAAAGGAGCCGAAGAAGATGAGCCAGAGACAAACAACGAATTCCTGAATAGCGAAACGAACAATACACTGGTGGATGTTGAAACGCAACTCCAAGGAAATGGTGACGAGGAAGCAGCTGGAGAAAACATTTCGATTCCAACCGAGAGCGATACAGTAGAAGCAGCTGCAGATGACATTTTGGTTCCAACAGAGGTTGATGAAGAAGCTAGTGAAGACGAATTTTTTGATCCAAGCCACTATCAAGAAGAAAACGTTTTGGATACAGCTGAAGCAGAATCAACTTGTGAACGTGCTAGACGTAGATGTGGATTGCCAACACGATTTAATGACTATGTTTTGTCTTCTGCACTGGATATTGTGTCTGATGGAGATCCGAAAGATGAAAGAGATGCGCTTTCTCGCAGCGATGCTGAAATGTGGAAGCAGGCCATGCGTGAAGAGTATGATGCACTCATCAAGAAAAATACGTGGGAGTTGGTTGATTTGCCTAAGAATCGGAAAGCAATTTCATGCAAATGGATTCTTCGTAAAAAGAAGAACGGGGTCGGTGAAACAGTACGCTACAAGGCACGTCTTGTTGTTCGAGGATGCATGCAGGTCAGTGGTATAGATTTTGATGAAACTTTTGCACCGGTGGTTCGCGGTACAACACTTCGTTTCTTGATTGCGGTGGCTACACTTAAAAACTGGAACATCGACCAGATGGATGCGGTGGCGGCATTTCTACAACCTGAGATAGATAAAGATATCTATATGATGCAACCCAAGTTATTCGAGAGTGAGGATAAAGCAAATGCTAGAAAGGTTTGTCGGTTACGCAAAGCATTATATGGCCTCAAACAATCTGGCTATTTGTGGAACGAGAAGTTGGACAAGGACTTATGTGATCTCGGACTTGTTCAAGCCAAATTTGATACATGCGTTTATCATTGCCTTAGCAAAGAAAAGGTAATTATTATCGCTATTTATGTTGACGATTTTCTGCTCATTACAGACAATGAAAAATCCAGAGTTTGGATTAAGGCAGAACTCATGAAGAGGTTTGACATGAAGGACCTAGGTGAAATTCAGTACTGCCTTGGGATTCAAGTCACAAGAGACAGAAAAAGAGGTCAAACAACACTGGACCAAACAGCATATATTGAAGCAGTTCTTAGGCGATTCAATATGAGCGATGCTAAGCCTATATCTACACCTTTGGAATGCGGAAAGAAGTTGAGCCGAAACATGGCACCAATTAACGATGCGGAGAGAGAAGCCATGAATCATATTCCTTATCAAATGGCGATCGGAAGTCTTTTGTATGCAGCTCAAACAACACGTCCAGACATTTCATTCGCAGTGGGGGTTCTCAGCAAATTCAACTCTAATCCTGGAAAAGAGCATTGGTCTTCAGTAAAACGAGTTATGCGATATCTTCGAGGAACGGCAGCAGCTAAGATAACCTATAAAGCTACTGGAAACGACAAAATTATTGGGTACACAGATGCAGACTACGCTGATGACCCTGATGACAGAGTTTCCGTGAGTGGTTACAGTTTCAAGTTGGCGGATGGCATTATAAGTTGGTCAAGCAAAAAACAACAAACAGTTGCACGTTCAACAACCGAAGCAGAGTATATGGCTCTCGCCCATGCCACGCAAGAGGCTTTGTGGCTCAGGATGATGGCAATTGAATTGAAGATATCATCGAGTGACACCATTATACCAATAGGATGTGACAACCAATGTGCTCTTGATCTTTCAAGAAATTCGCTTCATCATGCACGGACGAAGCATATTGATGTGCAGCATCATTTTCTTCGAGACGCAGCAAAGAAAAAACGAGTCGAGTTCTTTAAAGTGGCATCAGAAGTAATGATTGCAGATTCGTTGACGAAGCCAGTTAACCGTCAAAAGCACGAATGGTGCAGATCAGCCATGGAAGTTCAAGTTAATTAGATCATCGATAGCAGAGTATCAAGTGGGGGTGTTGAAATGCGTACACCACCTAAGTATACGTAATGATACACGCCATCTACTAACGTCCTCAGAACTTTGAACTGTGTTTGCACCTCAATATTAGCAAATATATTTTCAGCCAGACGTCAGCACATCAGCACATATCAGCACATCAGCACTTCAATGCAGTTATTCATTTATTCATTCGTTATAAAGCTACAGTTCAATAAAGACATTTATTTTTTGTACCAAATTAAAACTGCGTTTAATTTCAATACCGAACTGCCTTTCATAGCATACTCGAAGGTCGATAACTCCCTACAGTTCACAAGAACCTTAGAAGAACAACCCTTTGCGGAATTCTCGTACGCAGATCGTCAGATGCAGTCATGGAAAGCTGAAGAGACTACAATACCAACTGGTTCGGTTTCATTTATCACCGCGGTACAAGGAGAAAACAAAATCTTGCTGCCAATTGCCAATATAGGTAGTGAAGATGTAACTGTCGAAGCAGTTTTCAATATTGACAGAGATATCACGTTGAACGAAGAGTTTTTAAAATCACCTATCGAGTTAAAAGATGTAAACGTGGATGCCGACTCTGTGTCATCGGAGACTCTACAAGACCTGTTAGATACATTGAACGAATTCCGAGATTGTGTTGCTTCTGACGCCAGTGAGATTGGATGTACTAGTGAGTTGGAGATGGAAATTCAGGAGATACCGGGAAGCAAGCCCCTATACTCAAAACCGTACCCTGCAAGCAAAGATGAAAAGAAGAAAATACGAGAAATTGTTGAAGGCTGGAGGAAAATGGGTTTAGTTACAGATACCAATTCATCATATGCGAGTCCTGTCTTGCTGGTCAAGAAAAAGACTGGTGAGTCTAGACTTGTCGTTGACTATCGTCGATTGAATAACCAAACTGTGAAAATCAACTTTCCACTACCAAATATGGATGATCACATAGCGATGCTCGGAGACTCGAAATTGTTTATTGTTCTGGATCTGGCCCAGGGATTCTTGCAGTTGCCAATCGACCCAAAAGATCGGCACAAGACAGCATTCATAACACCGGAAGATACTGGTGAGTTTACACGCATGATTTTCGGTCTTACAAATGGGCCATTTTATTTTGCTAAACTTATGCAAAAAGTTTTGGGGCCGTTGCGAAATCGAGTAGTATTCTTCTATTTAGATGATATTTTTATACCGGGTCAAGATTGGAAAGACCTGAAGGAACGTTTAATACTCGTTTTTAAAGCACTTCGCAAGGGAGGCCTAACCATAAGATTGTCAAAGTGTGAATTTTTGAAAAAGCGTGTCACTTACCTTGGATTTCAAATTTCTGAAAAAGGTATCGAACCAGGACAAAGTAAGGTCCAGGCTATAGAGGGATTCCCTCGACCACAAAACATTCACGAGGTACGTAGGTTCTTGGGACTAGCCGGATTCTTTAGGCGATTTGTTGAGCGGTTTGCTTCGGGCAGGTCCACTCTATGATCTTCTGAAGACAACAAATAAATTTCATTGGAGTGATGCAACAGAAAAAGCATTTAAAGATCTCAAAAATGCACTTGCAAGTAGCCCAATTTTACAACTTTTTGATCCCAAGAAGCATACTGAGCTGCATTCGGATGCTAGCAGCCAAGGTTTGGCGGCTATGCTTTTTCAACGAGGGAAAGATGATGGACAACTACATCTGGTATACGCAATCAGTAGGCGAACTACAGATGCTGAAAATTCGTATCATTCAAGTAAGCTGGAACTCTTAGCCGTTGTATGGGCAACGACTCGGTTGCGATTTCTCCTCATCAACATCAATTTTACTATAATCACGGATTGCCAAGCACTTATTTATCTGAACGTCCAGAAGACAAGAAATCCCCAAGTTTGCAGGTGGTACAATTTACTTTGCGAGTTTAACTTCAATATTGAACATCGATCTGGAGTGAAACTTCAACATGTCGACGCTCTTAGTCGAGCACCAACGGAGGAGGCACCAATTTCGCAAGATTTGGAAGAGCGGGCCTATGTTTTTGCTGTAACAACGGATGAAGATGAAGTTATCATGTATCAGTCCCAAGATGAAAAGCTCCAAAGAAAGATAAATATTCTGCGAACTAAGGAACCACGTACGTATTCACAAATCGATAAGGGTGAAGTAAATGGTTATGTCCTTGAAAACGAGATTTTATATAAAGTTGAAGGAGACCAATATAAGTACGTAATACCTAAATCTATGCGAAAAGCCATAACAATAAGATTTCATGACTTACAAGGGCATTTTGGTTTAGACAGGACTTTGACAAAAATCAGAAGATTCTATTACTTTCCAAGCATGAGGCGTTACGTAAAGCAACATATTAGTGCTTGTTTACATTGTTTGCTTTCGAAAGCACAAACAGGAAAACCAGCTGGTGAACTTCATCCTATACCCCCTGGGAATCACCCGTTCGCAGTAGTGCATTTGGACCATTTGGGTCCTTTTATCAGCAGCTCAAAGGGAAATAAATATATCCTGGTTATCATCTGCAATCTAACAAAATTTGTAAGACTAGAAGCAGTCCGTAACACCAATGCTGAAAACGTTATACGGAGGTTAGAAAATTTCGTAATGGAGTTTGGAGCACCCGAAAAATTTGTGACAGACCGAGGCACTTGTTTCACCTCCGCAAGCTTTGAACAATTTTGCCAAAAACATGGAATAAAACACCATCTCAACTCGCCAAGACATGCACAAGCAAACGGGCAAGTTGAGAGGGTAAACCGCACGCTAATACCAACAATCATAGCAACTCTTGACGAAGAAAAAGAAGGCAAAGATTGGGACCTGAAACTTAAGAACGTTGCAAGAGACTTAAACAACAGTGACAACAAAACCACGGGGAAATCACCATTCCAACTCTTGTATGGGTATACCCCACGCTTTGACGAAGGATTTCTGAGACAACTGACCATCAATGAGGAATCCAGACGTTATAAACGACCCGAGATGTTGCGAGATGAAGCTGTATGTAGAATTCTGGCCGAACAAAAGAAATTCAAAGATCGATATGACCGCACAAGACGAATCAACGTGCAGTATGACGTTGCCCAAGTAACAATTTTCCTCTCATAAGAATTTCCAAGCGGCTTAAGAGACTATATTTCGGGAGCTAGTTTTACTCTAGGAGACTACTCCAACATTCTTATGAAAGTGTTACAAGCGTTAAATGGCCCACTTATGGGAGTTAATTTTCCTCTTATAGAAACATTTTAATTGTTAATGTGGGATGACAAACGCCCTATTAATCTTGCTAGGAGAATGCGTCTCTTCTTGTGGGAGTTGATGAAAAGAGAACGAGTATGTGCAAAATTAAAAAAACATATACACATACATAATTATCTTTCACATTGTCTATACTTTTTTTGGAAGTAGGTACGAAGATATTACTTTTATCTGTATGTGTCATCGTCATTGTCTCATGGCGAAAAACTAATGTGTATTTTAGTGAGAGCATTTATATTTTGATATCATGGTGACGTTAATATATTTATAGTTTGTCACATTATGTGAAGCTAAATCTTAGTGCGAATGAAACTTTTTCTACTTACTTAAACATTTTACTTCGAAAAATAACAAAGCGCTTTCAAAATTATTGATATTTAAATTATTTTATTTTTATTTTGAAATAGAAAAAGGGTTACCTTGATGTTTGTTTTGAATCAGAATAATACTTTTTATGCTGATATTATTTATGGTATTTATTCATGTTATATGACGAAAAAGGTATAATAGCAGAAAATTTGTCGATTTGTTGCTCTTATTCTTGTATACCTGTTATTTATAATCAAAAAATTTACAAGAGATTAAGAGACGTTTTAATGAAAAAAAAGAAGTTGACAAAATAAACATCAATAGCCCTGTTCTTTAGTGCATTTTTATCTTTGCTTAAAAAAAGTAGTATGAAAAATACAACAACAATTTGGTATAACTCCGTATTGTTGTTGTTTTAAACATGCTACTTTTTTAAGCGAACATAAAAATGCGCTAAAAAACAGGGCTAATATAAACACACTAATACTGGTAAATATATCTTAAATAGATTCATCATAATGGAAACCCAAATAAATTATTTTAAGATTTATTTTCAAATCACGGTAACCCTCAAACTATGCAAACAACACTTCGTTCAAATTGAAATATGGCTGCTGTCCACTCGATACTTTTAACTCTTGAATAAACATTTTTATGAGAGTGTTGTAACATTTATGTTGGTATGAAAACAAACACTTGTTATGAGAAGTGAGATGCTTCTATGTGACTTTTTTTTGACAACTATCAAACAAACCAAGAAAAAACAAACAAATATCGGTGATGCGTTCCTTTTTATAACGAATGTTTACTTTTGTTTATGTTTCAATAAAAGTTGAAATGTCAAAGTAAGAAATATGTTTATTTTTGTGCATAACAGTTTCAGAATGATAAATTTACATTATGGCGTCATAAATGTTGTAATAACTGAACAAAGAATATCAAAAATTAGCATTCCAATAGGCAACAAAATTATAATTATTTGGTCAAATTTACAAGTGTAATAATGTCAAAAAACCTAATATTACACCGAAACAAAAGAAAATAAATCACCGAAAGTTTACATTCGTCAAAAATAAAATAAATTTTTAATTGTAATATACAACATCCAGTGTTTCCATTCAGGTAGCAAATCCAATAGAAAACTGAACGTCAGAAAACAATGTATACACAAAACTTTAAGAAAAAGAACGACTTGTGTATGAATCAAATATAAGCAGCTGTGGATGCAACATTTCATCTCATATGAATCCTATAGTTAGTGTTTTGTTTTTGTTACTTTATTACCTCTTGATAAGAGATTTTAAAGATTAAAAAATGACGTTTAGAGCTTAAATTTGATAACAAGATTATTACAAGACATTAAATTTATATACACGAGGAATAATTGTTCTAGGTATAAAATTAAAGCGATTCGATGTTTCAAAAATGCTAAGCTCGTATAATAAAAACGTTAAAAGACGAATTTTTGTTTCATAATGAGAGATCATGTCTTAAGTATAGCAATAAGATCTGAAAGAGAATTATGGGAGTTTTTTTGAGAAAATAAGACCTAAGCTCTGGAGAGTTTGTTAGTTGGGTGGGGACATTGTTTTTATGAAAACAACTCCTCAGTCAACAGGCGATTCTACGAAGTTACACCATAAAAATAGAGGGCCTTTAGCAATAACCAAAGTTTTACCTAACGATACTTACGGAGTTGCAGCTTTGCGATGTGATGATTCTGGACGTAAGTACTCCTCCACAGCTCATGTGAGCCAGCTAAAATTATGGAAAGCACCAAACAATGACGATGAAAATGAATCAGATACAGATGCTGTAGAAAATGAAGACCTACCTTTGACGAGAAATGATGAGGATGATGATAATCCTGAAGCTAATCTTACATTTGATGAAACGGATCACGATAAATTGGTGCCGATGACTACGACTGCTGATCCGAAACAACAACGTATAAGAAAACAAGTAAAATTTCAAGATTATGAGTATTATTAATTTATAAAATAGCTTCTAATGTTTTCTTTAATTCGATTTTCAAACTTGAATCTTTTAACTTCTTAATTCCATTTCTAAGATTCGGTAAATTTTATCTTGAGAAGCTTATAATTTCAAAACTACAAAGTAAATGAAACCTTGATTTCAAAATTTAAATTACATATTTTATTTGCATACATTGTTGAAGTTGAGTCGAAGTTGAGTTGAACTTAAATTGAAAACTTTTATTTTAAACTTTTGTTAATTTTATTAATCAATTAATGTTAAATTCGAGGACGAATTAAAATAAAGGATGGCCGATTGTTAGAAAGAGATAAAATGAAACGACACTACTGTCGCCCTTAAGGCAAATAGTTGAATGCATTTGCATTGGCATTCGTTTTTGTGAAGTCCTTCAGACTAGACGTGCCATAAATGAAAAATCAAATAAACTTATAATATATATTTATAAATCGATTGCGTTGTTTCATTGTGGAGTTAAATATTGGAAAAATAATATAGTTGCTAATACAACCAATACCCTCTCGACATGGTGTACACTGTCCACAACTTTCGTGCTTGTAGAAAGATATCAAGCGCGCAATAGCTTTGATGATGTCGGTTGACTTATCCATAACGATGATAGCGGCTGTACCCAAGGAAGTTTGAGCAGCAATTAGGCCATCGAAATCCATAATAGCGTCATCACAAACTGACTTGGGGATCACAGGTGTGGATGATGTTCCACACTCTTATATACGTGTTCGAATGAAATAAAAGACAGACTTCAAACTCTCCAAAACAAAGCAATGCGAATGATACTTAAGTGCAATATATACACCCCAATACAATTCATGGTCCAAGCGTTAAACTGGATGACTGTCAAACAGTATCTAACCTTCAACTCTATGGTTTTTATTTTTAAAATACGTGAAAATATGCTCCCTGAATATTTGAGCGATAACTTGGTTGCTGTGGCTAACGTTCAGCCCTATAATCTGAGAAGGGGCGACAACTTCAGACTGGGAAGATTCAACAGAAGCAGCACTCAAAATTCACTGATGTACAGAGGACTTTTATTTTTCAACAGTCTACCTGGAGAACTAAAAAATGAGCATCGAATCCAAACTTTTAAACAAAAATTGTATACTTTCATTATTAATAATTTATAAAATTCGAAGAATAATATATTTCAATTTAAATTTAGCCGTCATAAATTAATAAATAATACATTTATAATTTTGTATTTAAAACATTTAAAATTTTGTATTGTAAAAGTTTTTAAAAAACTAATAAATAAATACTACTACTACTACTGATGATCCCCCAGGAATTATTCCTAGTAAATTGTCCCAGCCACCAGTTACGCCACCAGCATGCCTCTCAATAAGTTCTTTGAGTGGAATCGACATTTCTTCCTCAACAGTGCAAGGAGTTTTAACATGTCCAGATATATTAAACAACTTAGTGCCCGAGTTTCGGGTACGACTAAAGCTAGCAAACCAATTCCCACCTCTCCGACAAATTGTTGGTGCAACAGCCACTGTTTCGACATTTGTTACAGTGGTAGGACACCCAAATACACCAACATCAGCTGCAAAAGGTGGCTTTAGTCTAGGCTTACCCTGTTTACCTTCGAGCGATTCAATCAGAGCAGTTTCCTCTCCGCAAATGTAAGCTCCAGCACCTCTGTGCATGAAAACGTCAAAGTCATAGCCGGATCCAGACGCGTTTTTTCCAATCAATCCAGCCTGGTACGCTTCTGCAATAGCCAATTGCATGTTAGAAGCTTCGTTATAAAACTCTCCTCGAATATATATGTAAGCAGCTTGAGCTCCCATTGCACGGCCAGCAATCAAGCAACCTTCAACAAGCTTATGAGGATCGTGCCTCATAATCTCTCTGTCCTTGCATGTTCCAGGCTCTCCTTCATCTGCATTAACAACCAAGTACTTTGGCCTACCATCTGACGGTTTGTTCATAAATGACCATTTCATGCCACTAGGGAAACCGGCTCCACCACGTCCTCGAAGTCCAGATGTCTTGATTTCATTGATGATCCAGTCTGGACCCTTCAATACTATTTCCTTCGTTTTGTACCAATCTCCCCGTTTTAAGGCACCCTTCAAACGCCAATCATGTCGCCCATAGAGGTTGGTGAAGATGCGATCTTGATCAGCAAGTGGTCCAAACTTGGTCTTAGTTTGTGGTGGCGGAGTATATCAGCAACATCAATTATCAGCAACATCAAAGCTGCATCTGGCTTCATTCAAACGTGCTAAATTATACTTCATTGTTACAGATATAGAGTCATAGTATTGCGGATCATTAATTCTTTGTGTGTTCGCCCTCTCTAGTGCCTCGAGGAGTTTTTAATTTGCTAAAAGCAAATTTCCCAAGCGATAGTGCAATGCAGCTACGTTGTTTAAAATCTCCGCAGGAATATATTCTCTGACTTTGTCACTTAAAATACTTGTGGCTGTACCGTAGGCATTAAGCGATGCAAGCAAATCGTGCTGTTCTAAAATTTGAGCAAGCTCTATCCAAGCCTCAACATCGTCAGGGAATTGTTCGGTGACTTTTTAAATGAGTCTTTGCCATGTCGCGTTTAGTTTGAGAATTTGAACTGGCATAAAGAGAACCAAGAATCTTCATGGTCTCATAGTTACCTGGTTGGACTTTAAGAACTTTTTCAAAGCATTGAGCAGCCTGTAACAGATTACAAAAACATAAATGTTTAACCTAATGAAATAATATATTGCGTATATAAGTTTACTTACATTTTCCGTATCGCCACGGTAGATGTACATCTGTCCTAAGCCGTAGTGTGGAAGCACAAATCTAGACGGTTCTATTTGCGTCGATTGATAGTAGTACTGAAATGCTTGATCATAATCCCTCTGAGCGTGAAATGATCTTGCCAATTGGTAACAACTCTCGGCACGCATTGCCTCGTTTTCTGTATTGTGAAAGGCGTGCAGCGCCAAATGTTGTACTTTTTGGTAATCTTTTTTGAAGAAAAAATGATTAGCCAGATGATTGAGAACCATTGGACTGGTTGAATCAATTGTATATGCTTTCGAGAGCATCTGCACTCCCAGTTTGTTCGAGTCTGGCTCATGGAGATTGAGTTTTAATATAGCGAGACCAATAAGTGCACTTACACAGTTTGGATCTAGTTCAAGGGCTCGTTGAAACGCCAATCTGAAATCGAATTATTAAACATATAAAACAATTGACATAACATAGTATTTGATAAAATATGGAGTCAGCCACAAAATTGAACCGATTAAAGAACACATTGAACACATTACGATCAAGCAAAATATTGAAAAAAGGCTTAATTTAAAATGTTTATTAAAATAATTTTCACTTTTATTTAAAGAGCTTTCTTGTAACCCATCCCCAATCATTTTATACGATGGCCAGGTAAATAATTCCCGATTTTTGGATCTGTATCCATATTTTTAAGTTCACAATCTTACTGAAAAATCCATTGCTCTCCATCAAATATTTCACTGAGAATAACCACTTTTCAGGATGGAATTTAAGTTTTTTTTTTGTTGAGCCCTGAAAAACAAGTTTAACTTCTTATTGCTAATTTTATGAACTATGACAACAAATATTCCAAATTCCAAATATAAATAAAGAAAATAATTTTGTTTTTTATATCTGCGTTGCTTGTTGTTTTGTGACTTCTTTCACCCATGGATAGATTTATTTGATGCAAATTTCTTGAAAAAGAACACATACTTATGCGATATTCAAAATTTACCAACACATACACCAAGTCACTGCGGAAATATCTGGCGAGTAATCTGACATTTCATTTCACTCGCTCACTCACTCACTTTTACTAGCTGAATCGATTTTAGACGAAAAGTGACTCATCTCACTCACTTCGAATTACCTGAATCTCGGCACAGGCAAGATTTCCAAGTAAGTCCTTGTAATACGCACTCCATCAAGCGCTCAAATGTTGCCGGAGCAATGCATAGTCCGAAAGGCATCACTTTAAATTGCCACAGACCATTTCCTGTGGAGAAAGCCGTCTTTTCTCGATCTTCTGGATGGATTTCTACCTGCCAGTAGCCACTCTTCAAGTCCAATGTTGAGAACCATTCAGCTCCTTCCATCGCATCCAGAGTATCGCTGATTCTTGGCAGAGGGTAGCTGTCTTTCTTTGTCACATCGTTCAGCCTCCGATAATCCACACAAAATCGAGTACTTCCGTCCTTCTTTTTGACAAGAACAACTGGGGATGCCCAAGGACTTTTAGAGTTTTCGATTAGCCCATCTTTCTTCATGGTCGATCTCTTCAACTTCGGCTTGTTTGGCTAATGGGAGACGTCTTGCTGGTTGTCGCATAGGTCTCGCGTCTCCTGTGTCGATTCGATGCTGCACCAGTTTTGTTCGACCATACTGCCCACTGGGTGACGATAGTATATCAGCGTACTCGTGAAGAAGGCTTCCAGCAACACTAAGCTGATATGCACTTAAATTTGAAGACTTGAGAATGTTTGACTTCATAGTGCTCACTTTCCTGGGGTCCACATATTCTTGTGTATCAACTTCTGTGATTTTAGTTATTGCAGATACGGATTCACATTTTCCAACAACTTCTCCTTTTCTAAGCTTGACTTCGTACGGTTTGATGTTGAGTATCCGTACGGGCACCATGCCACCACAAGGGTCTTCCCTAGGATGATGTTTTGAGAAGACTGTTCACAGTCTGGCTCCACCATTAGGTATCGATGGCTACCCATATCTCCCTTTATTTTTGTCCAAACGAACACTTCTGAAGAAGGTGGCAGGCAAATATCTTCCTTAATGACAGTTCTCAGAGTTGATGAATTTTCATTGCCATAAACCATAGGAATCTCCACATTTCGGTACTTGAGAACTTGCTTTCCGATATCGAGAATTACTCCATGCTCTTTCATAAAGTCGATCCCAACGATGCACTCGTCACATATATCTGCTACCAGAAATAGATGTGAAAACTCCAGTTCTGCCAAACGGATTGTAAGACGAACCTCCCCATACACTCTGGCTGCCTCTCCTGTTGCTGTTTTCAGGCGGTAAGTGTTGGTGTTATGCAGCCATGTCATCTTCACCAAGTCCTTTCGAACAATGGAGGCAGTGGCACCGGTGTCTATCGTAGCCACTTGCTTCTTGCCGTTTAATGTTACTTCCACAGTCAGACTTTTATTGTTTCGTTTCGTCTGTGAGACCTGGATGGTGGTTCTGGGGCCATCGATACCAGAAACCAGCTTCTGCCCCTCGAAGTTGGTTCTTACTCGTTTCCCGTTTGAGAAACGGGGCGAGTAGGAGTTTTGACATAGTTGTTGTTGAAATTTCTGCTTCCACAATGTTGACATGCAGGTCTTCTAGGTGGCAATCTGCACTGGCGTTGAAGATGTCCGGTCTTGTTACAGTTCCAGCATCGAGCAGGTCCATCTCGCTGGTTTCTTTGGAACGCAGTTCTCTGACAAGAACACTCCTCAACTTCTAGTTCTCTTACCCGATGGACTCCTTGAGAAGCCTGTTCTGCTGCTTCCATAGTGAGTGCGAATGCTAGTGCTTCAGGAAGCGTGCGTTTGCCAGCAGTTCGAATTGCTCGCTGAAGGTTAATATCAGATACAGCACGAACAAAGGCTTCTGTTGCGAATTGGTTGATGATTTCGTCCCCTGCAGCCGGATATGCCAGATGCGCCAACCGTTCGATGTCTGCTTGGAGTTGTTGCAGAGTTTCTCCTCTTTTCTGGACTCTGGAATTCAGTTGTACGCGGAAGACTTCTTGCATGTGGCCATCTCCAAAACGTTTGTCAATGGCCTGAACGAGAGCACTGAAACTGCCATTTTTATCTGCTGGTATGCTTTGTAACAGCTCAGCAGCAGTTCCTCTGAGGGCAAGCGTCAGAGCTATGCATTTGTCTTCCTCATCCCAGCCATTTGTTGCTGCGGCTGCCTCAAACTGCTTCTTGTAGATTGACCAAGAAGTTTGCCCATCGAAGGTTGGTGGATGCATCTCCTTTTTCTTTGGACAGTCGCCAGAACTTTCTCGAACCTTCATTTTCCTTACTTTATCTAACTCCTTTGTAATGGATTCGATTTTATCTTCGAACTTTGCTTCTATTGTCGATAATTGTTTGTCGACAGTCGACAATTGTTTATCGATAGTCGAAAATTGTTTATCGACACGCTCGTCAAGGGCAATAATTCTGTTGTCAAAGGCCTCTAACTTACCTTCGAGAAGATTTCGAAGATTTTTTTGTTCTTGACTTTGTTGTTCTAGAAGATTCTTTTGTTCTTGGCTTTGTTGTTCGAATCGTTCGAGAAGGTTCTTTTGTTCATTACGTTGTTCTTGGCTTTGCTGTTCTAGAAGATTCTTTTGTTCTTGGCTTTGATGTTCTAGAAGATTCTTTTGTTCTTCAAATTTTGCGAGCAGCTGAGACAGCATATTGGTCATGCCCGATGTACTTACTTGTTCTTGCTGTTCTTCCATTTCAATGTCGAATATTAACGTGTCCGGGTTTTTTCCACATCTTCTTAAATCTTCTTGCAGACGAATTATAAGATCATTCTTTGTTCCAGCAGTAGGAAGATCTCACTTATTCAGTTCTGCCTTAAGTTCCACTAAATTTAAATCATTCAAAGATTTACCCATTGTCTATTTTTTTTCTTTTCACTTTTCACACAATAAATTTACTGAGTGCACAGATAAAATAAGTTTTATCCCACTTCTGACACCAATGTAATATTTTCTCAGGTTCGTTAATAAAACTTATTTACTATATTCAAAACGTCCACTTATTTATTTCGCAAAATTAAACACTTTACTTTTCTTACTACAAACAAAACGATTTATTATTCACCACTGAATTAATTCACAAACTTTACTTTTCACTTTTATTACAACCAACTTTATTCATTCACGATTAAAAACAAACTGTGTCGCTGCCGTTCAAACATGTGCCTTTTATACTTGTTTTCCAATTTCTGGAAAGGAGTGGAATGTTCTAGTCTCTGCTTCCAGAGCTTTCCATAGGGGAAATTTCCCAATAATTTCCCTTCCAAAAGCTTTTATTTGACAGCTGGTAAATCTGCTATAATCCAGAAGATGGCGCTTCTTTCGTTTGAGAGTTGCTATAATTATAGCTAATAAGGGTATGTTTGCACTGTGTCCGTTTGTTTGCTTTTCGGAGTCGTTATAGTTCAAATTTGGAAAGTCATTACAATATGTATGTGGCCCTTTTGTACCCTTTCCCACTAGCCACGCCACTGACTGATTTAAAACAGCTGTTCTATTTATTTTATTCTCAGTCCATGTCATCATTTTCTGTACGCATAACGCATTGTATATTTTATTTCCGTCGTGCGTCCTCACAACGTCTTGATAATGGAAAGAATGTTAGGTGCCAGTTTTAGCTATCATTGAAACTCATCATTGAAAATTTTAATGATTAATTTTGATACGTTTAGGAAGTAAAATCATTTATTCTTTTGATGGAAAAATAAAGCTAAAGACCTAATTAATATTTTTAGCCAAAAAAATTGTTCAAATAGGCCCAACTTTCCACATAAAAAGACTTTTCTTATTTCAATGATTGAACTACCTTACCAATGATCATTGAAAAATTAAAAGTCAATTTTTGTGGAAAGTTGGGCCTATTTGAAATTTTTTTTGACTAGAAATATTAATGAAGTCTTGAGCTTTAATCTTCCATCAAAATAATAAATGATTTTGCCTCCTAAACGTCTCAAAATCAATCATTAAAATTTTCAATGATGAGTTTCAATGAAAGCTATAACTGGCGCCTTACAGGGAGATGATTTTAGTTTATAAAAAGTAAAATGTATATAAAACGTCACAATTTGTCCGGAAAAATAATGCTTCGAGCATTTTTTTTCCGCGCAAAACTAAGTGGAGACTTTCTTTTACCTTTTCACGTACAGCGGTTACAACTGTCAAATTTTGCGCTAGAGCTGCGTACCGCTTGGAAAAAAATCCGAGATAAGCCTAGTATGCAGATCGAGCAAAGACATGTTTTTTCTCTACTTTTTTTTTCTCGAGACAAATTCTGAAGGTGTAGAGATAAAAACAAAAGTCAAATGAGAACAGTAGCGTAGTTAGAAACTTAAAAAAATATAAAATTTCCTTAAATTAACATAAATTTGAAACTTTTACATGCAGAAAAATAAAATTCATTCGAAGCATTTGCAGACCAAGAAAAATTGATCACATGCACTTGAATACTAGTGAATGGATGAAAATACCTTTACGAGGTCCGACATTTTCAGTTTTAAGTTAGAACTATAATGCTCGAAGGGGCACTTAAGTGGTTGGAAGAAAACAAGCGAATACACGGAAAGCATGCGATGCGACTATAATTGCGGAGTGAAGCGTTTCGTCAAGTTTCGTTCAACTTTGGTTACGGAAGTGAGGTGCGCTCCCGAGCGCACCTCACTTAAGTAAAACTGACATTTGGTGAAACAGGAACGCCAAAAAGAGAAAGATGATAAAAACATGATGGGTGTGTTCCCCTTTCTTCGGTACGGATAGCAACTTTTCGTTGGTTTTTGACATTAGCTTCAGTACCCTTCCGACTATTATAGTTCTACCTTTATACTTCTCTGAAAAAAAGGCGTTTTAAGGGCAATTTACACTTTTTTTCGTCAAAATATAGTTTGTCCCCCATCTGTCAAGCCATCAACTGTCAAATAATATTGAAGGATCGCTACGATGTCAATGGATTAAAAAGCCACTAAAAAATCTAGTATTTTTGAAGGTTTTTTACTTCTCCCGGAAAAAAAGTGATTTAGGGCACTTGTTTGAAATTTATCATCTATCTCTTTTTGGCATTCCTATATCACCAAATGTCAGCTTTACTTAAGTAAGGTGCGCTCGGGAGCCCTCACTTCCGTAACCAAAGTTGAACGAAGCTTGACGAAACCTTCCACTCTGCAATTATATCCGCGTCATATGCTTTCTGTGTATTCGCTTGTTTTCTTCCGACCACTTAAGTGCCCCTCCGAGCATTATAGTTCTAGCTTTACTGCTCCCAAAATCCAATTGAATTTGCCAACTCTGTTTGCTGATGCCAACTCGAATTAACTGGATTTGGGAATCAATTTAAATTTTTTATTGAAGACAAAATGTCCGGATCTGTATGTGGCCCTTTTGTACCCTTTCCGATTAGCTATGCCACTGACTGATTTATTTATTTATTCTATTTATTCTATTCTCATTCCATGTCATCATTTTCTGTACGCATTTTATATGTTATTTCAGTCGTGCATCCTCACAACGCCTTAATAATGGAAAGGATGAAACAGGGAGATGATTTTAGTTTATAAAAAGCGAATTGTATATAAAACGTCACAAAACTTCGAGCATTCTTTTTCCGCGCAAAACCAAGTGGAGACTTTCTTTAACCTTTTCACGTACAGCGGTTACAACTGCCAAATTTTGCGCTGGAGCTGCGTACCGCTTGGAAAAAATTCCGTGATAAAATTTGTCCTGGGAAAAATATTATATGGGAGATAAATTTTGTCTCGATTGCGTACTAGGCTTGAAATTTGTCCTGAGAAAAATTTTATATGGGAGATAAATTTTGTCTCGATCTGCTTACCAGGCTTTAAGGCCTAACTACATTCATTTCACTTTTGTACAAAAGTGCAAAAGTGAAAAATACAAATACATATATGCTAGCGACACCTTCCTGCGAAAAAGAGTATGAAATTTGAGTTGAGATGAGTGCATTCAAACACGGAATAGGCTAGTTCAGTAACTATTATCGATGTGAGGGACATCTATGGGTCAGTTTCTTAACTGTTTATTTATTTATTTATTTATCATCTACAAGCAAAGCTTCACAGACTAATTATAATCATTTATAAAGGGAAATAAACTAAATATATATATATATATAGGTATGTACCAGGCACGAGGCGTGACTTTTTCGGAAGCGGAAGCACACAACTTAAAACTCAAAAAATAAAAGTCCTTTAATTTAGAATTTATATCATACCGCTTTTTTGCGCCTAATAATATTGTAATAACTTTCCATATTTGAACTATAACGACTCCGAAATGCAAGCAAACGGACACAATAAAGCTTACGGTCGCAGTGCAAACATATACCCTTATTAGCAATAATTATAGCAACTCTCAAACGAAGGAAGCGCCATCTGCCGGATTATAGCAGATTTACCAGCTGTCAAATAAAAGCTTTTGGAAGGGAAATTATTGGGAAATTTCCCCTATGGAAAGCTCTGGAAGCAGAGACTAGAACGTTCTCCTTATTTCCAGAGTTTGGAAAACAAGTATAAAAGGCACATGTTTGAACGGCAGCGATACAGTTTGTTTTTAATCGTGAATGAATAAAGTTGGTTGTAATAAAAGTGAAAAGTAAAGTTTGTGAACTAATTCAGTGGTGAATAATAAATCGTTTTGTTTGTAGTAAGAAAAGTAAAGTGTTTTATTTTGCGAAATAAATAAGTGGACGTTCTGAATAAAGTAAATAAGTTTTATTAACGAACCTGAGAAAATATTACATTGGTGTTAGAAGTGGAATAAAACTTAATTTATCTGTGCACTCAGTAAATTTATTGTGTGGAAAGTGAAAAAAAAAAAAAAAAAGACAATGGGTAAATCTTTGAATGATTTAAATGTAGTGGAACTCAAGGCAGAACTGAATAAGCGAGATCTTCCTACTGCTGGAACAAAGAATGATCTTATAATTCGTCTGCAAGAAGATTTAAGAAGATGTGGAAAAAATCCGGACACGTTTATATTCGACATTGAAATGGAAGAACAGCAAGAACAAGTATAAGTACATCGGGCATGACCAATATGCTGTCTCAGCTGCTCGCAAAATTTGAAGAACAAAAGAATCTTCTAGAACAGCAAAGCCAAGAACAACGTAATGAACAAAAGAATCTTCTCGAACGTTTCGAACAACAAAGTCAAGAGCAGAAGTATCTTCTAGAACAGCAAAGCCAAGAACAACGGAATGAACAAAAGAATCTTCTCGAAAGATTTGAACAACAAGGCCAAGAGCAACGTAGTGAACAAAAGAATCTTCTCGAACGATTCGAGCAACAAAGCCAAGAACAAAAGTGTCTACTGGAAAAACAGACAAATATGCTAGAATGTAAGTTAAATGCCTTTGACAATAGAATTATTGCCCTTGACGAGCGTGTCGATAAACAATTTTCTTCTATCGATAAACAATTGTTAACTGTCGATCAACAATTGTCTAATGTCGATAAGCAATTGTCGACAGTAGAATCAAAGTTCGAAAAAGTGAAAGATAAAATCGAATCCATTACTAAGGAATTCGACAAAGTAAGAAAAATGAAGGTTCGAGAAAGTTCTGGTGACTGTCCTAGGAGAAAGGAGATGCATCCCCCAACCTTCGATGGACAAACTTCTTGGCCAATCTACAAGAAGCAGTTTGAAGCAGCCGCAGCAACAAATGGCTGGGATGAGGAGGACAAATACATAGCTCTGACGCTTGCCCTCAGAGGAACTGCTGCTGAACTGCTGCAAACCATACCAGCAGATAAGAGTGGCAACTTCAGTGCTCTTGTTCAGGCCATTGACAAACGCTTTGGAGATGGCCATATGCAAGAAGTCTTCCGTGTTCAACTCAATACTAGAATCCAAAAGAGGGGAGAAACTCTGCAACAGCTTCAAGCAGACATCGAACGATTGGCACATCTGGCATATCCAGCTGCAGGAGATGAAATCATCAACCAATTCGCAACAGAAGCCTTTGTTCGTGCTGTATCTGACATCAACCTTCAGCGAGCAATTCGAACGGCTGGAAAACGCACACTCCCTGAAGCATTGGCGTTCGCCCTGACTATGGAAGCAGCAGAACAGGCTTCTCAAGGAGTTCATCGGGTAAGAGAACTAGAAATTGAGGAGTGTTTTTGCCAGAGAACTGCATTCCAAAGGAACCAGCGAGATGGACCTGCTCGATGCTGGAATTGTAACAAGACCGGACATCTTCAACGCCAGTGCAGATTGCCACCTAGAAGACCTGCATGTCAACATTGTGGAAGCAGAAAATTTAACAACAACAATGTCAATACTCCTACTCGCCCCGTTTCTCAACCGGGAAACGAGTAAGAACCAACTTCGAGGGGCAGAAGCTGGTTTCTGGTATCGATGGCCCTAGAACCACCATCCAGGTCTCACAGACGAAACGAAACAACAAAAGTCTGACTGTGGAGGCAACACTAAACGGCAAGAAGCAAGTGGCTACGATCGACACCGGTGCCACTGCCTCCATTGTTCGAAAGGACTTGGGGAAGATGACGTGGCTGCATAACACCAACGCCTACCGTCTGAAAACAGCAACAGGAGAGGCAGCCAGAGTGTACGGGGAGGTTCGTCTAACGATCCGTTTGGCAGAACTAGAGTTTTCACATCTGTTTCTGGTAGCAGATATATGTGACGAGTGCATCGTTGGAATCGACTTCATGAAAGAGCATGGAGTAATTCTTGATATCGGGAAGCAAGTTCTTAAGTACCAAAATGTGGAAATTCCTATGGTTTATGGCAACGAAAACTCATCAACACTAAACTCATCAACACCGTCATTAAGGAAGATATTTGCCTGCTACCTTCTTCAGAAGTGTTCGTTTGGACGAAAATAAAGGGTGATTTGGGTAGCCATTGATATCTAATGGTGGAACCAGACTCTGAGCAGTCTTCCCAAAACATCATCCTTGGGAAGACACTTGTGGAACCAAAGAACAACATGGTGCCTGTACGCATACTCAACATCAAACCATACGAAGTCAAGCTTAGAAAAGGAGAAGTTGTTGGAAGGTGTGAATCCGTATCCGCAATAACTAAAATCATAGAAGCTGACACACACAAATCTGTGGACCCTGGGAAAGTGAACTCTATGAAGGCAAAAATTCTGAAGTCATCCAAATTAAATGAACGTCAGCTTAGTGTTGCTGGAAGCCTCCTTCACGAGTACGCTGATATACTATCGTCACCCAGTGGGCAGTATGGTCGAACAAAACTGGTGCAGCATCGAATCGACACAGGAGACGCGAGACCTATTCGACAACCAGCAAGACGTCTCTCATTAGCCAAACAAACCGAAGTTGCAGAGATGATATCGACAATGAAGAGAGATGGGCTAATCGAAAACTCTAAAAGTCCTTGGGCATCCCCAGTTGTTCTTGTCAAAAAGAAGGACGGAAGTACTCGATTTTGTGTGGACTATCGGAGGCTGAACGATGTGACAAAGAAAGACAGCTACCCTCTGCCAAGAATTAGCGATACTCTGGATGCGATGGAAGGAGCTGAATGGTTCTCAACATTGGACTTAAAGAGTGGCTACTGGCAGGTAGAAATCCATCCAGAAGATCGAGAAAAGACGACTTTCTCCACAGGAAATGGTCTGTAGCAATTTAAAGTGATGCCTTTCGGACTATGCAACGCTCCGGCAACATTTGAGCGTTTGATGGAGTGCGTTTTACAAGGACTTACTTAGAAATCTTGCCTAGTCTATTTGGACGATGTCATCGTTTATGGTAAGACATTTGATGAGCATTGTGGAAACCTTAAGGCCGTCTTCCAGAGGCTTCGAGAAACAAATTTGAAATTGAATCCAGACAAGTGCGAATTTTTTAAGTCTGAGGTAAAATACTTGGGACATATCATCTCTTCCCAAGGAGTGAAGACTGATCCTGAAAAAGTTGACACTGTAAAGAATTGGCCAACACCACAGGATAAACATCAACTCTGAAGCTTTCTTGGTCTAGCCACGTACTATCGACGATTTGTGAAGGATTTTGCTGGAATCGCGAAAAGTTTGCACCAGCTAACAGAGAAAGGCAAACCATTCAAATGGTCAAGCGAGTGCGAGAAAAGCTTCCGGGAACTTAAGCAGCGCCTATGCAATACGCCAGTTTTGGCCTATCCGACACCAGGGAAACCTTTCATCATTGACGCTGACGCGAGTAACGTGGGAATTGGAGCCGTACTCTCACAAGTTCACGAAGGAGAAGAGAAGGTTGTCGCCTACTACAGCAAGGTACTCTCAAAGCCAGAAAGAAACTGATCCAACATCGAAGAGGAAGGTTGCACTCAAATGCAGATGCCTTATCTCGGAGACCATGCAAACCGGACTGCAAGCACTGCACACGTCAGGAAGAGAAGGAAGCTGCTGCTATCCAGCGATTAAGAGCTGATCCCATTTACGGTTGGAGTAACGAAGAACTGAGGACTGCCCAACAAGAAGACTCGGATATCGAGCCTATTCTTGCGTGGAAGGAACACCAAGAGAAACCAGAATGGGGTGACATCTCCGATAGAAGTCCAACTCTTAAAGCGTATTGGGCACAATGGGACTCACTTCATGTACAAGAAGGAGTACTAAGACGAAAGTGGGAATCCACAGACGGCAAATATTATGTGATGCAGCTAGTCGTACCTCGTTCCAAAGTTAATGATGTTCTTCAAGAGATGCATGAAGGAGCTTCCGGAGGACATTTGGGGGTGAATAAGACACTGGAAAAGGTAAGGCTGCGATTCTACTGGCTACATGCAAGGGAAGACGTCGAAAAATGGTGCCGAAAATGTGATACTTGCGCTGCAAGTAGGGGACCAAGCAGAAAAGTCCAGAGTAGAATGCAGCAGTATAATGTGGGAACGCCTTTTGAGAGGATTGCAATAGACGTTGCAGGCCCTTTTCCAGAAACCGAAAACGGAAACCGATACATCCTGGTAGTAATGGACTACTTCAGCAAATGGCCTGAGGCATTTGCCATCCCATACCAGGAAACCAAAACAGTTGCGGATCAGATTGTTTTCAACTGGGTAAGCAGGTTTGGTGTACCTATGGAACTCCATTCAGATCAAGGGAGGAACTTCGAGTCCAAGATCTTTCAGGAGGTTTGTACACTCCTTGGCATTAAGAAGACGAGGACAACACCGCTTCACCCACAATCTGATGGGATGGTTGAACGATTCAACCGAACCCTTAAAGAACACCTTTCCAAAGTTGTAAGCGACAACCAACGAGACTGGGATCGGCATATTCCATTATTCTTGATGGCCTATCGAAGTGCGGTACATAGCTCAACAGGACATACACCATCAGAAATCCTGCTCGGGAGCTCAATACGACTACCAAGCGAAATCAAATTTGGATGTTATACAAGAGAGCCACAAGGAATAGATGACTACGTGGACAACCTCAAAGAAAAGCTAGTTGACATTCACGAAAGGACGAGGGCAAATATAAAGCTGTCGAGTGATCGGATGAAAACAAGATACGACGCAAAAGCCACAACGACAGGATTCCAAGTGGGAGACCTTGTGTGGTTTTATAATCCCCACCGTCGGAAGGGACTCTCACCGAAGCTTCAACAAAATTGGGAAGGCCCTTATGCTGTTGTAACACGAATAAACGATGTCGTCTACCGCATTCGGAGAGGATTAAGAGGCAAACTAAAAGTAGTTCACAGCGACCGTTTGTATCATTATAATGGTGATGGAAGTGATGGATTTGCTCGGGACGATCAATCCTTAGAGGGGGGCAGTGTAATAACTTTCCATATTTGAACTATAACGACTCCGAAATGCAAGCAAACGGACACAATAAAGCTTACGGTCGCAGTGCAAACATACCCTTATTAGCAATAACTATAGCAACTCTCAAACGAAGGAAGCGCCATCTGCCGGATTATAGCAGATTTACCAGCTGTCAAATAAAAGCTTTTGGAAGGGAAATTATTGGGAAATTTCCCCTATGGAAAGCTCTGGAAGCAGAGACTAGAACGTTCTCCTTATTTCCAGAGTTTGGAAAACAAGTATAAAAGGCACATGTTTGAACGGCAGCGATACAGTTTGTTTTTAATCGTGAATGAATAAAGTTGGTTGTAATAAAAGTGAAAAGTAAAGTTTGTGAACTAATTCAGTGGTGAATAATAAATCGTTTTGTTTGTAGTAAGAAAAGTAAAGTGTTTTATTTTGCGAAATAAATAAGTGGACGTTCTGAATAAAGTAAATAAGTTTTATTAACGAGCCTGAGAAAATATTACAATATTATAAAGAGTATACAAAATTTATTTTCTCTAGCCGAAATAATTAATTTGAAACACTCTTTGCTATGCATTTGCAGGTACTCATAAGCATTAAGCAAAACGCCAAAGCAATCACAAACAAAACAATTTGCCCAAAAAACTTAATCAAATCGAAAAAAAAAACACCAATCAATGCATTTCTTATGGATGAAACACTATATACGATTTGCATTCACACACACACAATCACAACACCGAAGATCCAAAGTATAAAACTAAAACTACCCCTTTTTCAATAGGAATGTGCGGCAGGAAACGACTCAATACTTCTTTAGTTTTGCTATTGAATTTTCATAATGAATTCACTCAACTCATTCTTCACACGTTGGGCAAACAGAAAGAAATCATCAGATTTTACTTTGAATTTTGAACGAAATTTGAGTTAAGAAGGTAAAATCAGAGAATTCCAAGCTGTTGCGCATTCTAGAGCAAAAACTCTCGTATAGTATTTTATAATGGAGAATGGAGTGATGTTACGCATTCTCAAATGGCTTGGCTTGGCGTATAATGGAAATTTGTGGGTTTGGTTAGATGATGTGCGGATTTAAGCGTTGTTCTCGTGAGTGATTTTATTAAAAGATAATAATCATTTCCCGTGATATGTAATATCTAATATTGGGAAGTAATTAATTAATATAAGAGATAATTTATTAATATTAGATATCAAGGAAATGTAAATCGTTGACATACTATGATAATAGGTCAATGATGTAAATGTATTTAATGTATTTACAATTTGAATTTTCGAATATTAAAATTCTTTGCTATGAGCATTTTGTGAACTGTCTTACGGCAGCAATCATTCCACTCAATATATGAACGCTTCGTCACTGGTATGTACATATATACTGTAAAAATATAAGTAAGAATAAGTTTAATTTTACTATACAAAATATAATCAAAAAATTGCTTCAATCGAATGAATATAAATTAAATATAATGTTTTTGAAGCGGTCCCTTGAATAGTGCAATTCTAAGACAACACAAAATTTATTAAAAGATCGAATAGCTCTGCAGATAGGTTCATTCATCCCATAGTTTGTTTGATGCTGTTGCTGAAAAAGAAAATTTCGTTCCCTCAGTGTTCTAGCAGGAGCATAAATGGGAATAAGACTTAAAAGTGAGGGGCAATTAATATGGTTACATAATACATCTCTTATAAGCATTACTTTATGGGCATTCCTTCTTTTAATAAGAGGCAGTATACCCAGTAACTGTCATTTAGCAGCATAAGAGGGGGAAAAATCCTAGCCCATTTTTTTAAATATATATTTAGTAAAACGTCTTTGTACATTTTCGATGCGATCTGAATGTACTTTGTAGATAGGGTTCCATATAATATCTGCATATTCAAGAATAAATCCAACTAATGCTACAAAAAGAGAAATGAGAGTGTGCGGATCAGTAAATTCCTTACTGTTTCTTTTAATAAAGCCCACAACAGAATTATAGCTTTTGCTATCATATAATCGATATGTGAGTTAAATATTAATTTCGTGTCAACTATAACACTAATATCTTTAATTTGATCTACTCTTTTTAGCTCACATTGATTGAGATTAATCATAAATATAAATAGAAGAACTTTTAGAAATGGTTAAGACATTGCATTTTTTAAATTAAGTTTGAAGCAGTTATCATCACACCACTTCGAAAGACTAAGCAAATCATGCTGAACATTTAAGCAATCACTAGGGTGATTAATTTTGAGAAAAAGTTTTAGATCATCAGCATATATTAAACATTGAGAAAATTTAATTTTTGACACTATGTCATCAATAAAAATTATGAACAACAGGGGTCCCAAATGACTGCCCTGGGGCACACCAGATGTACAAATTATGGATCTTGACAATCTATTCTCAATAGTTACTCCTGAGCTCTACCAATTAATAACGAAGCAATCCAATTGAGCATTGCTGAGTGAAACCCAAAATGTTCAAGTTTTTTAATAAGAATACAGTGGCTAACTGAATCAAACGCCTTGCTGAAATCAGTATATATTGAATCTACTTGTGATCCATTTTCAATGGCATTAGCAACATAAGAAGTGAAGAGTGCAAGATTAGAAACTGTTGATCGGCCAGCGATGAAGCCGTGCTGATTTTCGGATAAATGTTCCTTGATATGAAATTGTAATTTAGATTTAACAATTGACTCGAATACCTTTGGTACTAGTGACAGTTTACAGATACCTCTATAATTTTCAATATTATTTTTGGATCCTGACTTGAAAATAGGAATTAAAAAGGAAGATTTCCATTAATGGCTTGCAGATTGTCTGAAAACACTCTTTTAGAATTATGGCAGGAATTCCATCTACCCCAGGTTTAGAATTTGGCTTCAGTTAAGAAGCGCATTTTCAACATCAACGATATCAAGCTTCATTGATCCGATATCAATTCTTGAAGCTATTTCAACATTAACATTTGAATTCATTGTTGAATTTGAGTATACAGATTCAAAAAATGAAGCAAATAAATTCAGGTTTTGGTCAACGTCATTAGATTCAATATCCTTATAAAACATAGTTTTAGGTATTCCTACTGATTTATTTCTATCGCTTATATAAGACCAAAATGTTTTCGAATCAAGTCTGAGCTTGCTTTCGATATTGCTTAGACGGAGATGACTTGATTGCTGTTGTGAGGACCTTGCTTGGCATGCTTGTAGAAGCGCGGCTAGGTACGCCGGATTGGGGTGGTCCTTGTCCTCACACAGCCCGTCTTATAGTGCAGGTCGAAAAATATATTTCATACCAAGACTAAAAGTAACAAACGGACGGACTAAATACCTCACCCTACTAAGCTGAAGTAATAGATGGGAATTCACTTTGAGCGCCTTTTTCCCTCCCTGTATCGCTTTTCGGCAATGCCTTGACAGCCCCACGCCCTCTTGAATTTTTTTACGAGCTGTCCCTGGTCCAAAATTCTGGTTTGATTACACTAAATCATGAATATCAGCACCGACATCTTGCACACTCACCCACATTTTTATACTATTCAAAATTCCATATTAATTCTTACATACTATTTATTGAACAAAATTAGAATATATAATTAATAATAAATCCATTAGTAAATTAATTTAGGTACTCATATAATGATCGTTCTGATGGTTACTAAAATTATGTTTGTTTACTTTTTTTCGTTTTCTTCCTAACTTCTTTTTGAAGATTTTTGTTTCTCAATATATGTTTAGTTTCTTTTGTTAGCTAACAGTTATTCTTCTTTTTCTTTTAATCTAATCTATAAGTGCATGACATCTAAGACATTTTACTTCAGTTAAGTTAATTCAATTCTGTTTTTTTTTCTTTTTTCATTTTTAGTATCAATTTATAAACGTGTAAAAAGAGCAAAGCTATAGTTTGCAATAGTTTGGCCTGTTATGAGAGAATACAACTGTTATGAATTATATTAGGAGACTTACCGCTTGTGTTGAGTTTGTGCACAAAATCCAACGGGGTGATATAAAGATGCTCCTTGTTGACGTAGATAAGCCGCAGCCAAACTATCACACATTCACTTCTAACAATTTAAATTGGGCTCTTATCTCTCTTTTTTTTCTTATTTTACCAAATTTACCTTGCACTTTATTCTAATAGGTAGATTTTTTTTTATATACTGATTTCTTAATCCAAATAATATTACTTCTTTTTTTTCTTTTTAACTTGTTTTTACTTTTTAATCAATTCTAATTATCTGTTCCTTTTTTCTATATTTAATTTTCTTTTCTATATTCTTTTTTCTTTTTCTTCACTTCTTGTATTAGTTATCCTCCCCTTGCACACGTCCTGATGCCACGTTTTCCGAGATGGTCTACCCCCTTCCCCCCACTAGTACACTATTTTTCCGCCCTAAGCGGTCACTAGGCGATCTAGGCAGTGGCTAAGCGAACCGATCCGACTTCCGAGCTCAAGTAGACTGAGCTTGAGTAGTAATCTGTTTTCTTTTTCCACAATTTAATGGAAGGCTCTCTTTAACTTTTGGAATGGTTCCGCTAGTTTTTCCGCTAGAGTTTCGATGTGGTTTCTACTCCCGTCTCCGGGGAAGGTAGAGAACGTCCTAGGAGATGAATTTTTCTGCCCCTCCTCTGAGCACTTATTTTCCTTCTTTTTTTTTTGTTTATTTGTTGGAGAAAAAAAAGGGGACGTCCACCCTCGTGAACGTGGGTGAAACGTCAAAATGGATGATTTCTTCCTGTAGCGGCAACAGAAAAACCTATTTAACTACGCCTGGTTGAAATTTGAGGATTTCAAGTATGTAAAGAGGTTTACCTGTTCTTATTGGCAATTTCTCTAATTATTACATATAAATATAAATATGTTTGATCGTCCTAAATTTCCTCTGGGTGACCCAGTTGTTTTTTTTCCTCTCTTAATGGATGCCCTATATGGGAAAGTTTTGGATTGCAAGGAGAAGTTACAAATAATTAGTACCACGGAATAAAACTACTACTAAAAGTTATTAATAAACTTACTCAATTTTCTCTCTACTTGCCCCTTAGAGAAAAAATCCCCTTTCAGAGGAGAGGTCTTCTCGAGTTGGTGGTCAGAAAGGAAAAGACCGATTCAGCCCACTTGGTGTCAAGCCTAGGTTTTGCGAAGACAAATAAGTTGTCACCCCCTGCTTCCTGCTCGAATAAATCGAACGAAACCGAAACTTGGCAATTCTAAACAAGAATTTCGAATTCCATTCGCGTGACAGGGTGCTTCATTATTTTAGCATATTTATTATTCTTTTATTTGGTTTGGAGGTAACTTAACTACTTCAGGATTGTGGTAGTTTAGATTCTGAGAACTTAATTGTTCACCAAGGCGTATACGTACTTTTTTCATAAATTTTTTTTTAGTCGATTCGTACCAATATCTAAAATGTAATTTTTATATATAAATTTGCTTAAAACCTCAAACTCTTTCCTATAAACACTGAAGAGATTGTAATCGGTTTGGCTAAGGGTTTTTTTGTATTTAATATGAGCTTTATTTTTAAGGTTTTTTAAGTGAACTAGCTGATTATTGTACCAAGGGGGCGCTTTGACAATTTTCTTTTAGATAAACATGGAACAAACCTAGGAAAAGAATTTATTAAAATATTTGTAAACGAGAAAACATTTCTTGGGTATTAAGAAATTTGAATTCATTTTCCCAATCAAAAATGTTTATGAAATTATTAAGTCTCGAAAAATTTGATCTCCCGAAATTAAAAACTTTCTCAGAGTTTACAATGGGTTCCAAGAATGTATAACCCCTCATTTCTATTAAAATTTGATTGTGGTGAAAAGAATTACTTAATAATTGATATGGAGCCTCAAAAACATCGGTTTTAAAATCATCATTACAGACAAAAATTAGATCAAGAATTTTATGAAAGGAGTTAAGGATTGAATTTTTTTGTACAAAGTTTAAAGAATATAAATAATCAACGAATTCAAATTCAAAATTTTTTTTCATGTTACAAGGAATCAACATTTTTTCTTTACCAGACCAAGTCCAAACAATATCACTGAGTGATGAGCAGTGGGCTCAGGTGGAGGAAAAGTTGCTTGATCGCGTAAGCGATGAAGTACTCTCCTCTACCAACACTTTGCCAAAATTCGGGCCTTTGTCGACGTTCAAAGGGTTTAAGATTCTCACGTGCCGTGATGAATATACTCTAAACTGGCTGAGAACAAAGATTGATGACATGAAAGAGTTGCTTGAAGGGATAACCCTGAAAGTAGCTTTTAAAAATGACCTCCCCACCAGACCCAAAGTCCGAATAAATATCCCGGGCCCACGCATGACGAAGGAAAGGTTATTGAACTTCCTACGGAGACTCAATCCTGACCTTCCGAATGCCGATTGGCAGATCATGGAGATGGAAGAGCCTACCAAAACAGGCCAGGAAGCTATTATCATGCTCAACCATGAAACGATGGCTCTGCTTCCATCTAGAGGGTATAAGCTATGTATCGGCATCAATGAGGTAAAGGTGAGACCGGTAACGGTTGTCTACTTACAAAATGAAGACAAAAATTATGAAAGTGCTACAACTAAATCTACAGCACAGTAAGTTGGCCTCTGCCACCTTAACCTCTTATCTAATGAAAGAAAACATTGACATTGCCCTGATACAGGAGCCATGGATAAACAGTGGCCAAATATGCGGACTTAGGTCCAAAGAGTATATCCTGTACTTCAAAAAAGGGCCTCTAGAAGGTAACTATCGCACCTGCATTATAGCGAAAAAGAATTTAAATCTCTTTCTCTTATCTCCCCATTGTAGTTGAGACATTACAGCAGTGAAGTGCGAAAGGGAGGGGGCACCGCCCCTGATCTTAGCCTCCACTTACATGCCAGGTGACGAACCGACGCCACCGCCATCACATGCCTTCGAAGACCTCGCTGCATCAACAGGTAGGAACGGCTGGGACCTGATAGCATGCTGCGACGCGAATGCCCATCATCTACAGTGGGGTAGTTCAGATACTAATGCAAGAGGTGAGTCACTTTTTGAATTTATAATTAAGAACAATTTTTTGATATTAAATAGAGGTAATAAACCAACATTCATTACTAGAAGTAGAAAAGAAGTGCTTGACGTGACACTTTCCACTAACTCTGATTCCATTGCAATCAGTAACTGGAAAGTCTCAAGTAATGTCACATTCTCAGACCATAGAATGATAACATTCCAATTAGAACACAACCTAGAAAATCCAAAGCCCTATAGAAACCCCAGGAAAACAAACTGGGAAGCCTTCAATAAAAGAATGGCCTTATCTTTGGGCCCCTATGAAAGTCGACCTATGCTAAGCAGCTCAGATATTGAAAAAAATGTCAATGAACTAACGTCAGCAATTCACACTGCTTACGAAAGTTCTTGCCCCATAACCAAAGGAAAGGGAAAGCTCAACCCCGTATGGTGGTCTAAGGAACTATCCACCCTTCGGAAAAACTCAAGGAGGCTTTTCAATAGAGCTAAATATAGTAACGAACCTACTGACTGGGACTTGTTCAAGATCAGTAAAAGAGAATATAAAAATCGAACAACTTATGCAAAAAGAGCAGCCTGGCATACATTTTGTACAGACATAGAGTCTACAAATGATGCTGCTAGGCTTAGGAAAGTTATGTCTAAAGTTCATGCTCCTCCGGGCTTTCTCAGAAGACCGGATAATACCTGGACAGACTCCTGCTCTGAGACCTTAGAATCACTTATGAGCACTCACTTCCCAGGGTGTGTCGTCGATACTCTTCCTGTGGACAGAGGCCCTAACATTTGTGAAATCTCTAATAACATTGGTAATCAAATAGTAGATAGTAAGAAGGTGGTCTGGGCCATTGACTCCTTCTCAGCATACAAGTCTGCAGGGCCTGATGTAATTCTCCCAGTTATGCTCCAAAGCTCTAAAGACATAATTGTTCCGATTCTAGTGGAAATATTTAGGGGTTGTCTTAACATCACCTATATTCCCTCTAGTTGGAGAGAAGTCAATGTCATATTCATTCCCAAAGCTGGCAAGCCCACCCACACTGAACCAAAAGATTTCAGGCCAATAAGCCTATCCTCTTTTCTTCTTAAAACCTTAGAAAGACTTATAGAAATTCACATACGCTTAAAGCTTAATGACAGTGTTCTCTCGCAGGCCCAACATGCTTACATGAAGGGCAAATCTGTTGAGACAGCACTTCACGAGGTGGTTAGCACAATTGAGAAATCAATAGAATTCAAGGAATTTACATTGGGAGCATTCCTTGACATAGAAGGGGCCTTCAATAATGTTGAAAACATTGCAATTCGACAAGCCCTAGACTCGATGGGTATCGATCCAAGGCTCTCAAATTGGATTGACTCCATGCTTCAGATGAGACTTGTAAATGCACAAATGGGTCAAAGCAAGCTTAAAGTAAGGACGTGTAGGGGCACTCCACAGGGGGGGGTTTTATCTCCCTTGCTCTGGCTTCTGGTCGTTAATCAGATCCTTGTAAATCTCAATCTCAGTGGGGTCAAAGTCGTGGCATATGCTGATGATATTGTAATTATGGCCTCAGGGAAATTTGTCCCCATACTGTGCGAGCTCCTACAAACAGCCCTTAACAAGCTCAATCACTGGGCCAAAAGCTGTGGACTTAATGTAAACCCACTCAAGATAGAACTAGTTTTGTTTACAAGAAAACGCAACATTCCGAATATAAACCCCCCCACTATAAATGGGACACCGCTCCATATAACTGGTACGGCAAAATATCTTGGTCTGATTATTGATCGTAAACTCAACTGGAAAGAAAACATAAAAGAAAGAGAAAAGAAAGCATCAATAGCATTCTATATGGGAAGACACCATCACGAGTGACCTCCGAACCGTCTAAGAAACCAAAAAGAAGACAACACCGCTATGCTGGTCCACTTCCTGAACTGGGAAAACCAGGTGGCTTGGATGACCCTCTAAGGAAAGGACTGAGTGGCTCGTCCTCAAGATGGTACCTTCGATATCTTTCTGACGGGATGTCCCCGCAGGAAGCAAGAAAGAAGGTGGATGAAAGAAAAGAAGGTTCTTCAACAGACGAACAGGGTAAGAGGAAGAGCCACCATATAACCCCTCCCCTAAAGAAGAGTGCAAAAAGACCCAGGACAGCGGGAACAAGCACCGCCGAGTTTGAAGCTGGGGGACAAAGGCTCTCTTATGCAAGTGCGGCAATGAGTGTGAGAATTGCGGTTCTACCAAGAGAGTACCCTCAGGTATCTCTCAGTGTTGATGAACTATCGGCACTGGAAGAAGCCATTATTGAAGAGGTTTCTCTGGGGTGGAGGCACAAGCTCAAATTCAACGGCTTGTATTTTAGAACCGGGCTATGCTTTTAGTCGATTGTGCTGGCCAGAACACAGCGGATTGGCTAAAGGAGAAAGCCTCAAAACTATCAACCTGGAAGGGCAGTGAATTGATGGCATGCATGGGTGACGACATCCCGAAAATGCATACAATCACGCTGTTCTTACCCAGGAGCACGGGGCAAGAAGATAAGAAATCCTTGTCACTTATAGAGGCCCAAAATGATGGACTGAAAGTGAAAGCGTGGAAGATCCTGAAGAGCAAGATCGAGGGTAAGGCTTGTGATCGGCATTGACGATCAGTCAGCGGACGCAATAGTGAAGGCAGATCACCAGCTCCACTACAAGTTCGGGAAGATTGCCGTCACGGGTCTCCGTAGGGCAGCAGCCTCCAACCGAGAAGCTGCTCGGACGATAACCGCTACCACCACTTCTGCCATATCCACCAAACCCACCTATCTCCCAAGTCCCCTGACACACAACCCCAAAACTCCTGACACAGCCCAAACCTCTGACACACCCACAACCATCCAACCCTCCCAGCAAATCCAATCTCCCCAACAAACCGAACCTGCCCAAACTACCCAAACCACACCCCATACCCCTATCCCTACCCGCCCCACACCAATTACTCAAAACCAGGTAACACCACTGGCAATCGACGTAAGAAATCGGAAAAGCGAAGAGATGGAGGGCATAGACTTCTCTCCTAGCCGATCCGACTTAGACGAAGTGCTTCCTACCATTGAGGAGGAAGATATGAGGATGAAGGGGCATTCGCCCCCATCCTTTAAAGAAAGCAAATGACTGGACGCGGGATCAGCACCAGGCTAGCCCAGGTGAATATACACCACGCGAAGGCAGCATCAGCTGTCATCGCACGAAAATTCACTGCTGATAACCTGGGACTAGCGCTGATTCAAGAACCCTGGATTTACGGGGGCCAAGTAAGAGGCCTAACAAGTAAAGACTCTAAGGTTATATGGGATACGAGACACGACTCGCCCAGAGCATGCATAAAAATAAGAAATAATATAAATTTTATATGTCTTTCAGAATTTATGACGCGGGATCTGGTACCACTTCAGGCCCAAATTTACGTTGACGGCAGCCCCCGCACGATGGTTGTAGCAGCCGCATACTTTGCTGGTGATGACGCCAATATACCACCAACAGAAGTTAGGAAACTTGCGGACTACTGCAACAGCAAAAGAATGCCCCTTATGGTCGGGTGTGATGCAAACGCCCACCATACAACATGGGGAAGTACCGATATAAACCAAAGGGGTGAGTACCTTTTAGACTTTATTATCGAAAAAAAACTAGATATATTTAACGTAGGGAATACCCCTACTTTTGTAACTAGTACCAGAAAAGAAGTTTTAGACTTAACTTTCGGAACTCCGAACTTAAACTGCTTGGTCAGGGATTGGCGAGTTTCTAACGAACCATCAATGTCTGACCACAGAATTATAGTGTTTACTTTGGAAAACCTTCTCACAGAGAATACCTCTGGAAGGAATCCCAAGAAAACAAACTGGGATCTTTACAAAGATACTCTCAAGTTAAATCTTGATCAGTTAGGACCAGTAGAAACGACAAACAGTTACCTGGAATTAGAACATACAGTAAATGAGTTAAGTGGGGCTATAAATGAGGCATATGAACTTAGCTGTCCCCTTAGACCCATAAAAAGGCAGACGGATGCTCCATGGTGGAACAACAATCTGTCTAAACTAAGATCCAAGGTAAGAAAACTTTTTAATAAGGCAAAGAGCACTGGGGAGTGGCATATCTACTCTGCAGCGATGACTAAATACAATGGGGAAATAAGGAAAGCCAAAAGAAGTAGTTTTGTAATTTCTGTCAAGGGATTTCTACCACCCCGGCAGCAGCAAGACTACACAAAGCTCTAGCGAAAGAGAAGACCTTAACATCGCTAGCACTTAGAAACCCAGACGGTAGCTACACAGAATATGAGGAGCAAAGGTCAAACCTATTGCTAAATACTCACTTTCCGTGCAGTATACCAATGGTAGAAAACACAATAGAGAGAATACCTCTCAGACCAAGCCGGGAAGACTGGAAGATAGCCAAAACTATCTGTACAGGTAACAGGATTGATTGGGCGATAAGCTCCTTTCAACCTTACAAGTCACCGGGTGTAGATGGCATTTTTCCAGCCCTCTTACAAAAAGGGAAAGAGGAACTAATGCCTTATCTTATTAACACACTTCGAAGTAGTATCGCACTTGGGTATAAACCAAGTCTATGGAGAAGAGCTAAGGTAATCTTCATTCCCAAAATGGGGAAGAAAGATACAACACATCCAAAGTCCTTAAGGCCAATTAGTTTGACATCCTTTTTACTGAAGACTTTGGAAAAGGTAATTGATAACTTTATCAGATCAGAAGTATTAATAAATATGCCTTAAAACCATCGCCAGCATGCTTACAGAGCGGGTAGATCTACAGAAACCGCTCTGAATGAACTCACAAACACATTACAAATAGCTATAGACTCTAAAGAAACGGCCTTATGTGCGCTCCTGGACATTGAGGGCGCATTCGACAATACCTCACATGAAACCGTTAACAGAGCTCTGGTAAGGAAGTGTGTACCCATCACTATAACCAGATGGATAAGTGGGATGCTAGGCACAAGAACTACGGAAGCATATGCAGGGCAAAGTGTCCAGAAAGTTATCACAACAAGAGGCTGTCCCCAGGGAGGGGTTCTATCACCCTTACTGTGGAGTCTTTGTGGTAGATGAACTACTGGAAAGTCTTTCCTCTCAAGGCATACGATGCATCGGCTTCGCCGATGACATTGTCATAACAGCCGTGGGAAAATTCGAAGAAACTCTTTGTGATATCATCCAGAGAGGACTGCCCATTACAAAGAAATGGTGTCTATCTGTGGGACTGAACATTAACCCCACAAAGACAACGATAGTCCCTTTTACTAAGAAGAGGCTTCTACCACGCATGAAAGCTATCCGGTTGGCTGGTGAAGAAATCGGCATTCAGAAGGAGGTTAAATATCTAAGTATTACACTAGATAGCAAACTCCTCTGGAACAAACATGTCGAGATAACTGTCGGGAAAGCCACAAAGGCTCTCATGATATGCAAAAGACTTGCAGGTAAATCATGGGGCTGTAAGCCAAACATCCTCAGATGGATGTACACCATGATGGTAAGACCCATCATTACCTATTACCACAACTAGGAAATCACTAGAAAGGGTACAAAGAGGCTCGCATGCATTTGCATTACTGGATCAATGAGAACTTGTCCTACAGCAGCAATGGAAGTCATTCTTCACTTGACGCCTCTACACGTGGCCATAGACAGTGCTGCTAAGGGAGCCATCCTGCGATTTGCAAAGGAGGGAACTGGGACGGGGAAAATCATTGGTCTCAGGCAAAGAGACTCGATTTACAGATCCACAGAATCGAACCTTCTTGACATCCCAAGAGATGGTATGATTAAAAAGTATAGCTTCGTAAGAAACTTTCGTACGGAGCTAAGTAGCAAAAAAGAGTGGGTAGACGAAACAGTAAACTACACTCTTAAAGCAAACACCATCAAGTGGTACACTGATGGATCGAGAACGTCTGAAGGGACTGGTGCTGAAATCTTTGGGCCTCGAACCAAACTTTCGGTACCGATGGGACAGTCTACAAGCATTTATCAAGCAGAAGTTGATGCCATAGGGAAATGTGCAGACAGAAATCTCGAAAGGAAGTACAAAAAACAAAATATTGCTATCATGTCGGATAGCCAGGCCGCACTCAAAGCACTAAGCTCATACAGCATCAGTTCTAAACTGGTATGGGAGTGTGTAGATAGGCTAAACGAACTGGGCAAACACAATCATGTCACACTCCATTGGGTACCTGGCCACGTCGGCATACAGGGCAATGAAATGACACCCCTAACGGGACCAGAGCCTTATTGCGGAATGGGAGAAAACGTGATAAAACATAAAATCAAAATAGAAGAGGAGGCAAATAGATCAAAGATCTGGAACGAACTCCCTAAGTTGAGGCAGGCTAAACTCCTACTTGGAAATTACAACCAAGAACGATTCCAGTCCTGCATCAGCTTAAATAGAAACAAGCTTAGAATAATAACCGGGCTCCTCACAGGCCACTGCAAACTAAGGAGACACCTCCACATCCTTGGCCTGGAAAACAGCGCCACATGTAGATTCTGCAGTGCTCATGAGGAGACACCCGATCACATACTAGGTAAATGTGATGCACTCATGCATCAAAGACATAGGTATCTGGGAAATCACCAGATAAAAGAGAGTGAACTATCCTCACTAAATGTACTCCAAATAATCAAATTCCTTAAGGAAATAAATTTGGAGGATGTGCTGTAGAATGAGTAACCTCATCCAGCTCCAGACGGGGGCACAATATATCTTAATGGTCGCAGTGCACTTATACCCCGAACTCTTTCATTCATTCATTCATTCTATACTTGCAGAAGAATCTTCGGTAAAAGATGGGGTCCAAGCCCTAAAACCATTCAGTGGATGTACACAGCCATAATAGGGCCAATCCTGACTTACTCATGTTTGGTTTGGTGGCCAGCCTTGGATAAGGCAACCAATCTTAGAACCATGACTAAAATTCAAAGACTAGCATGTATCGGCCCAACCAGTGCCATGAGAACTACACCAACTGCAGCCCTAGAAACATTCCTCTCACTAGCCCCACTCGAGATATACCGACATAAACATTCAGACAGACTACACTACCGCACATTGATTTTAATCCGGTAGCCCTAACAGATATTCCCACAAGGACACTCTGGACGGAAAACCGGGTCATAAACAATAATCATGTTTCGGTCTTCACGGACGGCTCCAAAACAAACGAAGGGGTAGGGTCAGGCATCTTTTCAGTTAACCCACCCTTAGACAGAACAATAAAGCTTCCAGATTTCTGCAGTGTCTTCCAAGCGGAAGTGCTCGCAGTTTGTGAGGCTGCAAAGAGCCTTTACACGTGTGAGCTGGTTAATAAAAATATTGACATTTTTATTGATAGCCAGGCGGCAATCAAAGCCATTACCTCAGTTGTGACAAAGTCAAAACTGGTTGCTCGTTGTCGTGATGAGTTGAAATTACTTAGCGAATCAAATACAGTCACCCTTCGATGGGTCCCAGGACATCGTGACATATACGGGAACGAAATGGCAGATGAATTGGCCAAAACCAGGTCATCTCTTGATCCGAGCCAAACCGACTGCTCTGTTCTTATGCCACTAGAGCAAGAAAAAAGAAGAATTTGCCAGAATTTCCTCAAAGTTGCCAACGACAGATGGTCAACAATTGATACCTGTCGTATTTCGAGGAACTTATGGCCGGATATTTCAAAGAAAAAAACTGAGTATTTACTCAAGCTAAGCAGGCCTCAACTATCCCTATTGGTTGGAATCTTAACAGGTCACAACACAATGGGAACCCACTTAAGCAGAATGGGCATCGGCTCATCTGACTTATGTAGAGGGTGTCAAGATGAAGAGGCAGAGGAGGGCTCAATTCACTTCCTCTGTGAATGCCCCAGCCTAGCCAGAACTAGAAAGGCAGCCCTCGGAGAATACTTTTTCGACGAACTGGGCGACGTCTCGTTTTTGCCACTAAGAAACATCCTTAAATTCGCTCAGAACTCAGGATGGTTCAGGGAGGCCCCCCATACCTAAAGTTCCAATAATCCATTTCCTTCCCCCTCCTTATACCTACCTTGACCTACACCCAGGGGAGCACAATGGATCCATTGAGATCCGAGTGAGGTGATGCGATCTTCTCGTATCATCACCCCATTTAACCTAACCTAACCTATATCACTGAGGTTAAAATCTCGAATAACACAAACATTACTAGATGTATTACACTTATTAAAAAAATATAACTAACTATAAAGTATAATATATGAGAGGAACGCTTTATTGATGTTTGAACCAGTATCAAATAAAAACGCTCGCTGCACGTAGTAGTTTGTCGTGGCCCATCACCATATCCAACTTTTCGCACTGTATACCGGTTCGCTCTTCCTACTCGAACAACTTGAACTTTATATGGTCCAAAGTATTCTGCATCTAATTTACGAGTTGTGAATTGTGTACTTTTAATTGCCACAGGATCTCCTTATTTGTATATTTTCCCAGAACAACGAGCTTTGTTGAACGTCTTCCTGTTTTCATAGTCTGAATGTTTGAAATTTGTTTCCGTGCATCTGCTCGAATGTCTTCACGGCTTGAGTCAAATGATGATAATATTTCCTCTTGTATAATTGATTGAATATCTAGATCGTCCTTTAACCGCATCTTCTGACCAAACATGACTTCAAACGGAGTTCTTCCTATCGCCCTTTGATAACTGCTGTTGATTGCCATTTGTAATTTGATTGTATGCTTAAACCACTTTTCAGGTTGATCCGAAAAAAGTTTTTTCAGTGACTCTATGATCACCTGATTGACTCTTTCAATTTGTCCGTTGCCTTGTGGTACACCAGTTGTCGTTAAGACGTGCACGATATTTTCTTCTTCACAAAACCGCTTGAACGCATCTGAAGTAAACGCTGAACCTTGATCACTTATAATTTGTGCTGGAGAACCAAAAACAGCTTGTTGGTCCCGTAATTTACGTATGGCTTCATCTGCAGTCAATGACTTGACGGGGTAAATCCACACATATTTGGAGAAAGCATCGACTACCGAAAATATGTATTTATACTGCTTGGCTGTAGGGTCCATCGGCCCAATATGATCAATGATACGTTTGAAGTGGTTTATCACTTTTGTCGATGGGATGTAACAAGCCTTCCCTTTTCGTTTTTTTCGGCTACCTAGAATACATTTAACACAGTTTTTTATGTAATTTTCAACTTTAGATTTAATAGAAAATATATAAAAATCTTGTGATACTAGTTCCATTTTTTTTTTCAATCCAAAGTGTCCCTCCTTGTGTTTGCTTTGAATCAGCTCTCTCTCCATACTTCTGGGTATAACTATTTAGGCCTATTCGGCGAGATCTTTTATTCTGCTATTCTGTTATTCTGTTTTGAATTTCCATACAAAATATTGAGCTGTCAACAAATCTTTTATCAATAATCATTTTGGTATTCGGCATGCCAAAATCTGTTATGAAATCTGCTAAGAAATCTGTTATGACCTGTCAAATTTTCGAACTCTGAAAAAATCTTTTATGAATAGCTTTTTTGGTATTCAGCATGCCAAGATCTGTTATTAAATCTGTTATAAATCATAAAAGAATAAAAGATAAACTTTTCTGACTTTTATCATAAAAGATTTCAACAGTACGCAGTAAAAATTGAAAATTTATATTTTATTTCGTCAAATAAATGTTTTTAAAAGGTGAGAAATGTAGGAAAATATATTGAAGTACGTATGTATGTATGTACATATGTATGTACATATATTATACAACAAATAAGAAAATTGAAATAAAATTATTTTTGTTTATGAAAGCACAGAACACTTAATGGAACCAAGATAAGAAAGTAATCCTCTTCATGTTCCTGATTAACATCTCATACAGCTTCTAAAATTGGATACATTTAAGGAAATAATTCTAATGCAACAATTCACGCGAGCCACAACAATAATAATTTGGTTTCAAACACACATGTTAAATCTTAAAAAAAATAAATGCAAACAAATGTTGGTCAACTATTTTTCAGACGAATCGTTTTATTTATAAATTGAAATACATATTATTTCAACAAAAAATAAGAAAATAAAAACAAAACAAATTTGAAGACGAAAACAGAGATCACTGGAAGGAACTATAATTTAAAAAAGTAGTCACTTTGATCTTTTAGTCACTTTGAATTCTAATTTACAAATTGCAGAATTTACGCGTGCCTTTAATACAACAATTCCATTTCAAATACAGGCAAAGGTTAAATAGTAACAAATTAAATGCGTAAATAAATGTTGGGCAATTTTATTTTTTTGTCAAACGAAATTTTTCTTCATAGCAGATCAGCTGATTTTGACAACAGATTTTAGGTCTGTTTGGTAACAAATTTCGTTTTCGAAGTTTCATAACAGAAATGCATAAAAGATCGAACTGCTGAATACCAATTATAAAAGATCTTTTATGTTGAAAATCTTTTATGGTTGATAACAGAAAATTCATAGCAGAATAAAAGATGTGGCAGAATAGGCCTAAATAGCTCGTTACCATTCACAATCTGCAATAAAATGTCACCTTTAATTATGAAATCTTCGTATTCACCTCGTTTTAAAATCTCCGTAATAGCCTTCACATGATCATCTCTTTCTTGTGCCTTTCTAATTCTTGCAAGCACCTCGTGACTTATTGACAAATGACAACACTACCGGATATCTGTACCTACGTTCTGTAACTCTCGCATCGATAAAATCAGTCGAGAAACGTTGAAAAATGGAACAAAACTCATGCATTTTGTTTCAATTTTCATCGTTTCTCGACCAGTTTTTTCGATGCGAGAGTTACAGAACGTAGGCACTGCTCAACGTGTCTACGTGGGACATTCTCGTTCCTTTTCTATGTTCTACCGGAAAACTGCCAAACTCATTCATAAACATTACCCATCTTGCAACTGATGTTGGCAGATCTTTTTTTTTGAATTGTGCATTTAAAAGCCTTACAATCCATCAACACCTTGAAGTTTGTTCCCAAAATATATATGCGGAATTTTTTAAGCGCCAGATAAACGCTCATTACTTCCAAAGTATATGCATCATATTTGGGTTCCGCATCCGAATTTTTATGGCTCATATAATAAATTGGATGAAAATGGTTGTCTTCCGCTCTTTGAAGTAGTATGGCCGAACATCCAACTTTGCTAGCGTCTGTGTGGATTTCTGTATCAGCACCTTGAACATAAATGTGTAAAATTGGAGAACAGATAAGCTTTGACTTTAGAGCTTCATATGCATTTCGTTCATTCGACCCAAATCTGAAAGTACTATTCTTTTTCAATAGATTAGTTAAAGGGAAAGATATTAATGAATAATTTTCTATAAATTTTCTAAAATATCCGGTAAACCCTAAGAATGCCTGTATATTTTTTATGGTTTTTGGTTCTGGAAAATTTAGTACTGCTCGAACCTTGTCCTCTGATGGAGAAATCGTCCCATTCTCAATCTCATGTCCCAAGAACTCGACTCGACAACTGATCTAAAACTTCTTCTATTAAAGGAACAGGGAAACGATCTTTAATAATTTGCTCGTTGAGCTTTCTGTAATCCACGCATACTCTATATGTGCCATCCTTTTTTTTCACAACCACAATACGACTAGCAAAGGGAGAACACGATGGACGAACTACTTTGTCGTGGATCCACTCCTCAGCCTGCCTCTTAGCTATACCCTGTTCCAACGGTGGAAGTCTTCTGTATGTATTAAATATAGTTGTCTCATCGATTAAATTAATTTTCATTGTAATTGGACATTTTTTATCTCGACTTGGAGTGTAGCCATTGTACAATGCCCTGGTTTCTTGTTCGTATCTAGGTGGGGTGTCTAACTCATTTGCCTCGTTCACTTGAATATTCATGACAAAATTATTGCATGCATCAGCGTTAGGATCGAAAAATGTTATATTTTTGTTATCAAATATAACCTTGGCCTTATTGATTATGTTGCTACCTATGACCCAGCTCATTTGGATAACATTATTTTCTACCACGTGACACGTCTCTTCCACCGCAAAACCATCAATTAAAAATGACCCTTTAAAACTTCCAAGTGATCTAGCTGAAGCTGACGCTAGACCTGACAATTCTATTGAATCTTTTCTTAAATCGATTTTACCCATCGTTTCGAATTGACTTTGTCTTATGAGGGTAAGATCACTTCCAGTGTCAATTAAAGCATTGACAGAATAGTTATCAATTGTGACCGTCTTATACATGCCTGAATGAAATATTAGGGGTATTCATGCAACTGCGTAAAACACTAGATAAGTTTACGATTTGGTTAATTTTATCTTTTGGTTAATGAACTGTCAAATTTTGTATGGGAAATGGTTTACACAATTTGGTTAATTTTATCCAAGGATTTAGCTGCGAAAAATTAACTAAATATTTGGTTAAACTTATCCAAACGTCATTGTGACTTTTAGAGATTGAATTAGGCGTGTTTGTGACTTTTAGAATTAGGCATGTTTAGAAACATGATATAAATGATATCTCGCAGAACTAAAAATGCTCTGAATGTGTTCTGTAATTATGGCATTGCAATTAGTTGGTGATAAAAGTTGTGAATTGAAACGTAGTTTACACAAAAAAAAAATAGTTAGAAGGTCTACATTTACTCAACGGTTAAAGGCTCTGCCCAACCAACGCGAAATTATAGCGAAGCATTCACAAATACAGTTTTTTGTTGTTTTTTAGTATTGAGATCATTCACTTTAATTTCGTGTTGGTTTGGGAGAGCCTTTAGGATAGCTACTTTTCGTAAAACCAATGCGAATCTTTTGTTGATGACGACGAACGTGTTATTTTCATTTACAACAACGTGTTGTAATTAATGTTTTTGTTGTGGTCAACGAATGATTCGCACTGGTTTGGAAGATTCTAAATAGTAGAAACAGATGTCATAAGCCAATGCAAAGTATCTTTCTGAACTGTCAAAATCAGAACTAAGCCATAATTCACTTTTTCTCTTTTTTTCGTTCCTACCTCAACAAATTTCAGTATCACTTCGATGAAGTGTACTCGGGGGTGCTCTATTTACTTCCGAAAGCAAAGGTTAACGAAAATGAAGAAAAGTACATTATGGGCGTGACATATGATTTGTGTGTATTCGCTGATTTTCATCCGACCACTGCCGTGAGCTTGCGACTAACATATTTCTACCTTACAACGCGACTATTGTCATGTATATTAAGGTAGAACTATAATAATTGTTGATAGTTTACTGAAGTGGTCGGTTGAAAATGAGCGAATACATGAAAACCATACTCATCTCACGGGAGTGAAACTGACATTTGGTGAAGTTGGAACGAAAAAAAGAGAGGGATGATTCATTTTACTTAAGTGGAATATTCCTCACTTCTTCTTTTGACTGTTTGGAAAGCAACTTTTCGTGGGTTTTTAACCTATTAGGGGTTTTTCTTTTTTAATTCAGAGCAGAGCCTGAACTGTCAAACAAAAAGTTGTGTTTCTTTTTTAGCTCTGAGCGTTCAGAGCTTGTTTCCAACCGAAAAGACAACCGTATACGCTCAGGCAACCGTGAATACTGACTAGGTAAAAATCATATTATTACATAGGTATACAAGATCAATGCAAGAGTTCTTATCATATAACATTATGTACTCAAAAAGGTAGAGACTTATACTGGATTAGGGTGACCATCTCCACATTGATACACATAATTGTTCGACATCAGGAATAGGCAAATCAATTTTATCTACTACCCGCTAGAGATAAGCGAGTTGCTATTAAGAATCCACCTCCACGATCAGCAGCTGTCTTACAACGATCAAAGCGAAAAACATTATAGAGTTTTACTATCAAATATCTCAGTTGACAAGATTCCATCATACAACCAGTGCCGAGATTCAGCTTATTCGAAACCGCAGGGAGTGAGTGAGATGAGTCACTTTTCGTCGAAAATCGATTCAGTTAGCAAAAGTGAGTGAGTGAGCGAGTGAAATGAAATGTCAGAATACTCGCCATATATTTCCGCAGTGACTTGGTGTATGTGTTGGTAAATTTTCCAGTTTTGGATAGGTATGTGTGCTTTTCTCAAGAATTCCTATTCATGGATAGGAAATGAAAGAAAAATCAACAATGTACATAAAAACAACCACCCTTTTATTGATTGTAAAATTTATTATTATTTTATTATCATATGCACACATGTATAATCGAATTATATTTCTCAAAAAAAAAACTCACATTCAACTTTAATTACGACAAAAACAATAATTGATTCAAAAGATACTCCATTTTTAATATTTCAATGATTACATTGTTGTATTTGTTATTTCATTTCGCGTCCATTAGTGGTGATGTGAAACAGAATATCAAACGTATGAGTGTGACAAGGAGGTTGAATTTGACTCTATTATATTTATTATTTGTCTCATGTTCGAAACTAAATTCGAACTTACTCATTTCACTTAAATAGCTGAATCACTTTTGCGAGTGAAGTGAGATGAGTCGGCGAGTTAGGCGAGTCATCTCATCTCACTCGCTGAAATAGCTGAATCTCGGCACAGGTTTCTGTTATAATTATAGGCGTTTTCCTTTGGAGGTGGCGAAGTACTTGCAAGTACTTTGCCAGCTTTTTTCAATGGAACACATCAAATTGCTTTCCCATGTAAAATGTATCTACTCGCGCATGAGAGCATGTGCAGTTGGTAGTACTAGATTAGGGTTTTCATCTACTCGTAAGTACTTCGCCACCTCCAAAGGAAAACGGCTTATGACATCATATTCAGTATGGCTCGAAGTATTATACATCTTATTCACTTTAGATCTTAAACCACTGGTATTATGATTATAAATTTTTTACTTATTGCTTAAATCTTCAACTACCTATAAGCCTAGTACGCTGCTGATGCGAAACGAAATTTTTAGTTGGTCTCCAACAAGACAACGAAATGCTTACGAAAACGAAGTGGAAAAATATTCACTGACAGTTGCACAAATTCAAAAAATTAAAACAAATGCAAATGCAAAAAAATCACAAGCAGCCATGCTGTAATGAAAGAAACAACAAAAATAAACACGAAAAAACACAAATGTCATTTTTTCGCACACAATAAATGGTCTGGGTAATTAATTGTGTGCGAAAAACGAGTGTAGACTTCTCCAAATAATCTGCTACAATTTTCAATTTCGCTCATCGAACAGCGTACTGCAGAACGAAAAGTAGAACTAAATTTTTAGTTTATGATTTCGTTGTGTCATTTTTGTATGGGATTTTTCGTTTCGCATCAGCAGCGTACTAGGCTATACAATTAACGTTGTTCTCATTTATCTGAGGACAAATGGTTATACGTTTTTTGGAATGAAAATAAATGGACGAATAATAATTCCAGCTGGCCAGAAGTCTGCACTGTATACTTTATTAACGAAATCGATAGGTACACTTAATTTGAAGTTTGCAAATCTAGCACTACGTTCACTTTCCTTGGGTTTGGTGAGTAAAAAGCAGGAAAAGTCAGATGCGTTAGCATTTGTATTTGATAAAATATAAGATATTATGTCATCTCCGGTGGTTTTTGGATGGAAATTTGAAATATGAAACCATTTAATTTTGCGCATAACTTTGATATTTCCAAATTGCATTCTATTACCAACGAAACCTTTACGTGGTAAATTTGTGAATCTTCCATCAGAATCAGTGTTGGAAGATGTTCCAGCAGCATCGTTATAGACATCAGTCGGCAGTTCACCGGGGTTAATTGTTTTGCCAGAAATATAATCACAAGACGCATTTGAAACGGCAGCGGAAACATGTTGTGAATTCACATCTCCATATGCGCCAGTAACAATAGCAACATTAGCCATATCATCAACATCAGCAGCACATGCAACACCAGCAGTACCAGAAACAACAGCAACATCATCAAGCCATATCATCATTATCAGCAGAACCTGCAACACCAGCAGTACCAGAAACAACAGCAACATCAACAACATCAGCAATATTAGCAAAATCAGTGATATAGGCAACATCAGCAACAACAGCAACACCAGCAACACCAGCAACATCAGCAACAACAGCAACATCAGCAAAACCAGCAACATCGCCAATGACAGCAATATCAGCAACACCAGCAACTTCGGTAGAATTAGTTTCACCATCTTCAACAACAACAACATCAACAATTTTGTACAAAAGTGAATTGAATGTAGTTAGGCCTTTAGTCCTGCTGAAACCCACCCTTTTAATGCCTCTCATAATGCGAACTGTGAAGCAAACTGAAAATTGCAAATGGTAGTGAATTCTAACATTATTCTTTCAAATGAGTAATTTGCTTGCTCGTCGAATGATGTGAATTTAAAAAAAACCGTTTTCCTTTGGAGGTGGCAAAGTACTTTATGAGTAGATGAAAACCTTAATTTAGTACTACCAACTGCACATGCTTTCATGTGCGAGTAGATACATTTTACATGGGAAAGCAATTTGATGTGTTCCATTGAAAAAACCTATCAAAGTACTTGCAAGTACTTCGCCACCTCCAAAGGAAAACGCCTAAAAATAAACTAGTAAAATGGGTGCTAAAATGGTTAAATTTGAGCGAATTTTATCATTATCTGCTTTGTGAAATGCGTCCTGATGCTGGGCACTGCAAATAATTAGCATTTGACGTTTCTCAGAAAAATAGCTTATTGGTCGCGCACAAAATATAGGCTCAATTTTCCATTAGGGTAGCACGAATTTTTATACGCGGATAATTTTGTTCGGTAGATTTATTCTTCAAAGTAATAAATATCGTAATTTTTAAAGTGAGGAAAATTTTGTCTATAATTTTTAATTAATTTTTTAAGTCTTCATTTTCCATACAAAATGTACGTTTGCCCAAAAACTGTTGACATAGGCGCCTGCCAGGCGACTGAACATACCTTAAGCGAAGCGACGGAGTCGCGTGAGTGGGACAGAGGACCCGAAAAGGAAGTTAAAATCCTGAGAACCCGCGAAGAGGGCCAGGCAAGGTCCTTTGAATCCTCAGCCTCACAAAAAAAAAAAACATGTAATTCGCAAAAATGTACTGAAAAATCACAATTTTTTTTAATCACATTTAGAAATGCTTCCTCACCGTATTATTTTATAATTATTCTATTGAGAGCCTTAGCTTAAAAAAAAAATCAACAGTCTAGGCGTGCTACCTTAATGGAAAGTCGACCCAAAATATAAAATGCATAATTTTAAAATCACAAATTTAAGGCCATGTTTTCTTTTTAAAATTGTTGACAGCATCGTTAATTTACTTTGCCGAAAAATGTAATGCAGAGTTAGTTGATATTTGCGTTTGGAATTGCCTAAACAAATTTATTCGCAGTCGCAAATCTTAGGTAATGTTTTTAATACGTATTTTCAATCAATTATCTGTTATTTAGGCCTATTCTGCCACATCTGTTATTCTGCTATGATTTTTCTGCTATAAATCATAAAAGAGTTTCACCATAAAAGATCTTCTTTAATTGGTATTCGGGAGTTCGATCTTTTATAAATTGGGCCTATTCGGCGTGATCTTTTATTCTGCTATTCTGTTATTCTGCTATGAATTTCCATACAAAAGTTTAAGCTGTCAAAATATCTTTTATGAATTATAATTTTGGTATTCGGCATGCTAAATCTGTTATTTAATCTGCTAAGAAATCTGTTATGAACTGCCAAACTTTCGAACTCGTAACAAAATCTTTTATAAATAGCTTTTTTGGTATTCAGCATGCCAAGATCTGTTATTAAATCTGTTATAAATCATAAAAGAATAAAAGACAAACTTTTCAGACTTTTATCATAAAAGATTTCAATAGTAGGCAAGAATAGAAAGAAAAAATGGATAATTTATCATTTATTTCGTCAAAAAAGTATTTTTAAAGGGTGAGAAATGGAAAAAAATATATTAAAATACGTATGTAAGTACCTATGTATATATATATATGTATATTATAAATGAAATAAGAAAATTTAAACAATTTTTTTTTTGTTTATGAAAGCACAGTCACAGAACACTTGATGGAACTACGAACTAAGATACAAAAGTAATCCTTTTGAGGTTCCCGATGTATACCAACGTCTATTGCATACAGTTTCTCAAATTGGATAAATTTAAAAAAAGAATTGTGATAAGCAATTTACGTGAACTACAAATAAATAAACTTGGTACCAAATAGGTACATGTAAAATATTAAAAAAATGGAAACAAATACTGGTCAACGAGTTATTTTATTTATAAATTGAAATACATATTATTTTAACAAACAAGAAAATAATATAAAAATATTTTTAAAGATGAAACATAGAACACTGGGTAAGTTAAACAAAAAATAGGTAGCCACTTTGAATCTTAGATCTTCCCGAACAGCTTCTTACATTCGATAAATAAATGCAACATTTATGCGTGTCACAAATACGATAATTATGTTTCAAACACCCGAAACTGGGTAAATAATACAAATAAATATAAATAAATGTTGGCTCATTTAATTATTTGCAAGACGAAATATTTTATTCATAACAGAACAGCTGATTATGACAACAGCAGTGGCATAGCGTGGGTGTTTGCCGCCCGGGGCGGTGTCTAATTTTGCCGCCCCGCAAAATGTATTCAAAACAAACAAATTCAAAACAAACAAAAAATACAAATTACATATTTATACATAGTGTTGGATTTGAATATGACAATAAAATGTTATTCACACACAAAGTGTTTGAACAAGCCTTTAATCAAAAGACAGAGAGAAAAAACATTTGTACACGAAAGAGACACTCATTTTCAATCATCTGTCAACCCCATAATTTAATAAAGAATATATAATTTTGATAACCTAACAGAGCACACGTCTTTTTTCTCATTATTAATTCTCGAACCAGTATTTCATTTAAAAGAATAATCAAGATATCATTATTCATGGTCCTTCGAACCGGTTTACTTTTTAATTTCAATTTAAAATAGTTTTCCGTAAATTTCACAATTATATCAAGTTCTTGCGAATTCGTAAAACCAGCCGACACCAATCGATTGTGTCACATCCTACAAGAACTAACCTCAAATATCGTGCCATGCCGCATGATACCTACTGACGAAACATCCATACTTACAAATCGACTTAGAAATTATTTTATCGAATAATTTAATTGCTCCAAGGTATCATCAATTGTGTCTCTACAACGTTCCTGCATTCATCACTACACGAGCACACCGCTCAAAGGGAACATCTTGTGAAAGCAGATATTGCAGGACCAGAAGAATCTCCGATTACAGAGGTAAGTGATTTTAAGCATTTTCGTTTGGCAAATTTAGATTAACATGTCCGATGACGACAAAGAAAACTCAGTCATCCCCACCGAACAAGAACAATTGGTGGCCGAACAATTTGATTTGCTCGAACAACTGCGGAAAGAACGCCCAAATTTCGACAAAGATGGTCCAAGTCGAAGGTCCAAAGGGCAATTTATGACACGTCTCAATCGAATTGCACAAAATCTTCAGACCTTCAATGCAAATCATAGAACATTGGTACGTTTAAAATTGTCTCGCGACGATGTTTATTTCAAAAAGGATATTTTTGGATCTTTTCAATCCGAACATGCGGACGTCACGGATTATATTGAACTCGCATTTGACAAACTCCATCCAGAGCGTCACGCAAAAACGATTCCACCAGCTTCCACGTCATCGGCACCAAGTACAAATAATTCATTCAATACGATTATACGTGAGGTCCACACCGATAGCTCATTCAGGCCACCTGAATTTAAAATCGAAAAAATTGATGGTGAGCCTACCGAATGGCCAACTTTTTATGCAGCGTTTCAAACGATTCACAACAATTCAAAACTTTCGAAACATCAAAAATTCGTGTATCTGAAATCATTTCTAACCGCAAACGTGACCTCATCTATCGCACATTTGGATGTCACTGACGAAACCTATGATGAAGCCCTGGAAGATTTGAAAGATCGTTACAGCAGTGATCAAGTTTTGTTCAATGGTTTCATGAAAAAATTTATGAATTTACCGACATACACTCATCGCGAATCAGCTGCTGAATTGAAATCGTTGCATGATTCTGTACGTGCATGCATATTCCAATTAAGGAACCTTAAATTTCATACCGATGAAAATTCCGAGTTTTTTGCATTTCATCTACTCGAAAAACTATCGCCAGCAACACGTCTCGATTTTGAAAAGCACCGTAAAGAACCAAAGAAAGTTGCAAAACTTCAACAATTACTGGACTTTCTTAAATCGACATTTCTAATTGCTGATGCTGCCGCACACGCATCGAACAATATCGAGTCAAGGCTATCATCAGCGCATCAAAAATCAAATAACTCATCGAATAAATCTCACGGTCGAAAAGAAATACGAACTTTTCATGTCTCAAAAAAATCAATTGTCTGTCCGGTCGAAAGGTGCAAGGGCCCTCACGTTCTACAAAGGTGTCAACAGTTCTTACAATGGTCGCCATTTGAACGTAAAGATTTCGCCACTCAACAGAAATTGTGCCTCAATTGCCTCGGACATTCAACATCAGCGCAATGCACCAGCAAACACACATGTTTCACCTGCGGTGGTCGACATCACACTCTCTTGCACTTCAATAGATCAAATTTATCATTGAATGCCGCTTCATTCCCAAATCCAAATACGGCATCGACTTCATCTCAATTGAATCATGCACCGACCGTTAATCCGCAAATCGTCTCAAATAATTTGGTACACACCAATTCAACGGTTCTTCTTGCTACAGCGATTGTAAACGTGCTTGACGCATCTGGTCAGCTTATACGACTGCGGGCGTTAGTTGATAAGGGATCACAACAATCAATCATCACTGAGCGTGCTGCTCTACGATTAAAATTAGCATTCATTCCATTCTGCATCGGTTATCGTCCCATGGGCGAAACTCAATACAAAATCGCCGACAAAGGATTGAGTCTCGACATTCATTCTGTCGTTAATCCGAAAGTTAATTTTACATCGAAATTCGCTGTTCTTCCGTCGATTACATCAGAATTACCTTTGCAATCAATTAAGGTAAAATCGTGGTCTCATCTTGATAATTTGCCTCTCGCGGACCCTTATTATGCGACTCCGGGTCAAATCGATCTATTATTAGGTGGTGACGTATATGGCCGAATCATTGAGGAAGGTATACGCAAGGGTGAATTCGGTGAGCCCGTCGCTCAATACACGACTTTGGGATGGATATTATTTGGAGAATTATTTCAACAAAATCATGTTCTTACATTCCCATTGATTGATTGCCATCACATCTCGACAATGCAAATAGGTGAATATTTAACTAAATTCCATGAACTGGAGGAAGTACCAACAGAAAAAACAATGTCTAAGGAGGACGAATGGACCGAGAAGTTTTACGAACAAACTACCACTCGCCAATCAAATGGAAAATTCATGGTACGTTTACCATTCAAATCATATTTTGATTCATCAATTCAATTGGGTTCGTCATACGGTATGGCACTTAAACGTTTTCAATCGCTACAACGTCGTTTCGCTCACGACGAAAAATTCAAAGAAGCATATTTCAAAGTGTTTAACGAATACAAAGAGCTCAATCAAGTCTAACTAGTTCATGAGATTAACGAAAAATATTTCTATTTGCCTCACCACGCCGTGGTTAAAGAAGCCAGTCTCACAACAAAACTCCGTCAAGTGTTTGACGCCTCAGCTAAATCGTCAAATGGAAAATCATTGAATGATATTTTGGCAACCGGTCCTGTTTTACAAGCCGATTCGGTTTCAATAATTCTGAACTGGCGCACGCACAAGTATGTTTTCATTGCCGTCATAGCAAAAATGTACCGTTGCATCGATATACACCCGGACGACACTCACTATCAATACGTTTTGTGGCAAGATAACGATAATTCAGGCATTCAGGCATACGCTCTTCAAACCGTCACATTTGGCATTGCACCATCACCATATCAGGCGATAAAAACTATTCATATGGTAGCTGAAGAAATCAAAGCCATTTCACCAACTGTCTACACCGCATTAAAACTTGAAACGTATTTGGATGACGTTACAACCGGTAGCGAGACCATCGAAAATGCCATAGAGATGATTCAAGTACTCATTCAATTGCTTCGAAGTGCCGGTTTTGAACTTCGTAAATGGGCTAGTAATTCGCCTAAAATTCTTCAACAAATTCCCACTGAATATCATGACCAAAATACGATGTGTTTATTCAATGCCGAAGACGCTATCAAAACACTCGGTTTGGGATGGTCCAGCGTCAAAGATTTGTTCACATTTTGCATTAACTTTCCCACCAATAAACAACTCACAAAACGCAATGTTTCATCTACAGTTGCTCGCTTATTTGACCCACTTGGGTGGCTCAATCCTTTTGTCACCAAAGAAAAACTATTTTTGAATAAATTGTGGGAGAGTAAATTTGACTGGGATGACCTCATAACGTCTGCCGATCTTCAATCCGAATGGGAAAAAACTATTGATCAACTTCAATTTATCAAAGAAATCAAAATTCCTCGTTGGATCAACACATCATCAACCAACAAAAATAATCAGCTTTACGTTTTTTGTGATAGTTCAAACAGAGCATACGCTGCATCAATTTATCTCCGTACTATCGATTCAAACGATCAAATCCATGTAAATTTAATCATTGCCAAAAGCAAATTGGCACCAATGCGCAAGCCGTTAACAACACCTCGCGGCGAATTGTGTGGTGCCGTTCTAGCAGTAAAATTACTTGAATTGGTCAAAAAATCATTGAGACTAACATTCAATAATGTTTTTATGTGGACTGATTCTAGCGTCGTTTTGTCATGGATTCGAGGAGATCCAAATCGTTGGTCGGTTTTTGTTTGTAATCGAATTCATAAAATTTTATCATCAACTAAAATTGGACAATGGCACCATGTCCGCACTCATGAAAACCCAGCTGATCTCAATAGCCGTGGTTTAACCATCACCGAACTGCGTGACTCATCACTATGGTGGCATGGACCACCATTTCTGTCATTACCCCAATCTGACTGGCCAGATTCACCATTTGAACTTCATGACGACGATCGAAATGAGCTCCGTTCAAAGTTGAAGTCAATTAACCTCAACATCAAAGATGAAGTGTCCAGTGTAAATACACTCATGCAACGTTTTTCAAATTACAATCGTCTTCGTCGTGCCCTTGCATATGCCATTCGTTTCGTTCAAATAGTTCGCACTTCAATCAAGCTCAAATTGCCACGACCATCAATATCAATGCTATCAATTCCAAGAAAGGAACTCATTGAACTAGTCCCTCCACTCACCGTCGCTGAAATTCAAAACAGTGAACAGTCTCTTATTCGGTGGATTCAATCAAATGAATTCTCATGTGAACTTCAAACTATTCAAGATCAAAAACCAATCAGGAAAACCAGCAAATTGTTTCGACTGAACCCATTCATCGATCACAACAAAATTCTTCGTGTCAACGGCCGTTTACAAAATGCATTTATGTCGTTTGAGGAAAAATTTCCAATCATTTTGCCTTCGAAAAGCTACATTGCAAAGTTGATCACGGACTATTATCATCGTCTCACATTACACGGTGGACCCCAAGTAACGGTCAATCAAATTCGTCAAATTTATTGGATTCTTGATGTACGGAATTTCGCACGTCATTTTATTAACAAGTGTGTCATTTGTTTCAAAGCACGACCAGTTTTATCACAACAACAAATGGCTGCATTGCCCACTGCTCGTGTTAATACCAATTCACGTCCATTTGCATCCACCATCGTTGACTATGCGGGCCCATATGATATTCGTGCTTGAAAGGGTCGCGGCCAAACCTCATACAAAGGTTACGTTGCTGTTTTCACATGTATGACAACGAAGGCTGTTCATTTAGAAGCAGCTGGTGATCTTACAACACAAACATTTCTTCATACGTTCGACCGATTTGTCGCCCGTCGTGGATTTTGTCATGACGTGTTTAGCGATTGTGGTACTAACTTTGTTGGTGCCAATAACGAGAATCTACGACTTTACAACAAATTTCTTCAATCAATCGAAAAGGAAATCATACCAGCACTAGCAAATCGACATATTCAATGGCATTTTAGCCCACCGGGAGCACCTCATTTCAATGGATTAGCCGAAGCAGCTGTAAAAATAATGAAATTCCACTTATCAAGAGTAATTGGAGATGCTAAACTCACATTCGAGGAATTTTCAACTGTCTTGGCTCGTATTGAAGCTGTGCTCAATTCACGTCCGATTTCGCCAATCACTGAGAATGCAAATGATTTCACAGCAATAACACCGGGTCATTTTCTGACAGGGAATGCTCTTTTATCACGACCTCAACCACCTTCAGAATCAAACCCGATCAAACGACATCAATTAATGGAAACAATGGTCCAACACTTTTGGAAACGATTCAAGGAAGATGTCTTGTCCAGCATGCAAATTCGTACTAAATGGCGAACCAAGCAACCTAACATCAAAGAAAACGATTCAGTAATCATCAAAGATGATCGTTTTCCAATCGGTCATTGGCCCATGGGTCGTGTCATTTCATTACATCGAGGGAGCGACGATCTCGTTCGAGTGGTTACAGTCAAAACACCTACCGGCCTTCTGAAAAGGCCAATCGTTAAACTTGCTTTGATTCCAAGCTCTTTCAAGTCACAAGATTCTTAATACATAGTTTGCCATTCGAAATTGTTTTTAGTCACTTACGCTCCTCTACGATTCTATGAGAGACGAGAAGCAACCATCATAAATTTCATCATAAAACCGTTTTTCACTTGCAATGTAAATAATTAAATTTAAACTAATTATCTTTTTGCTTTTTATCTGTTTAATACTATGTATACATTTTCTTTGATTTGAATTCTTACGTAATACTTTATGATTTTCATAATTTTAAAGTAATTATTTATGATTTTTTTGTTAAATAACAACCATGTTGTCATTGCCGGGAGAATGTTGGATTTGAATATGACAATAAAATGTTATTCACACACAAAGTGTTTGAACAAGCCTTTAATCAAAAGACAGAGAGAAAAAACATTTGTACACGAAAGAGACACTCATTTTCAATCATCTGTCAACCCCATAATTTAATAAAGAATATATAATTTTGATAACCTAACAGAGCACACGTCTTTTTTCTCATTATTAATTCTCGAACCAGTATTTCATTTAAAAGAATAATCTAGAAACGCTACAAAACTTTTCATGCTTTTCATAAATGGCAAAATGTGGTGAAAAGCGAGTGCACATCTCTAGTTCTCAAAGAATAAAAATAAGAATAGAATAAACAAACAAAAAAATACTTCTAGTGTAATTTGCTAGGAAGTCATAACCATAACTCATAACTAGTCAAATAACAAATACCTACATCATGGTATAAAAATACAAGGTATGTTGTATATGAGATGAAGGGTCGCCATATTTTGTTTTGTGTGACGTCATAGCGAGTGTTCACCAACACATAGCTTTGAAAAATAAATTATTTATTGTTTTACTTGAAATTTAACAAAACATAACTTCAAAACATAAATAATCTATTGTTTTACTTTGAGTTTTAATAGCAAATTGCTTCAAAATATAAACAATTTCTGTTTACTTTCTTTGCCATAAATGACAAACAATTGAGATCATTCACTCGCAATGACGTCACGAGTCAACTGCTTGAGCTGTCAAGCATACCTTGTTATTCTTATACCATGTACCTACATATAATTACATTATTGTTATAAAACTAATGGTATTTCGTTTTGGTGTCAAATTTTTGACTAGTGCACAAATTTCAAAATAAATAAAAATAAAATGTTTGAAATGCTGTTAATTAGACTTAAGTGGATATATATTACAGTACAAATATTAAAGGTAATATCGTCCCCTGATTGCAAAAACTAGGTATAACTCAATTTTTTTAATTTTGGAGATAGCAACGTTCCTAGATGGCTAATTGCAAGAGAACGAGGGAAAGTTTATTTTTTTATGTTGTTTACACTTCAGAAATATTCTATATTTGTCTAGAATAGAAAAAATTGGACGAAAAATCTTGAAACTGTACTAAATAATACCGTTTTTGCCGAGACATTTTATAAATTTAAAATTGAGTTCCCTAGTTCTTGCCATCAGGGGACGATATCATAAGAGTTTTGATTTTTGTTTCTTCTGCGCATTTATCAAAATTTGTGTGAAATGTCAATATTTGTTGTTGTTTTTACGTGTATTTAAGTCATCACATTCCCAGCCATTTTTATTTCTGACATTTTCAATTTTAATTTGTTGTTGTTTTTACGTGTGTTTTCTTCCTCACGTTCACAGCCATTTTTTATTTCCGACTGACAACCTGCACAGTATAATACCTTAGATTTGTGTACTGTGAATGTATATGATGTGTATAAAATAACATACGAACTTTAAAAAAATTTCAAACATTTCACATGAACAATTTCCGATTACTACATTTCGAGTAGGTAGGTATCTTTAGGTTAGGTTAGGTTAAGAGGGGCGTGCACAGCACAGAGGCTGTTGCGTACACGGGGGCCTATTGGTCCATTGTGATCCCCTTAAAAAAGAAGGCAGAGATGCACCCAAACTAATGGTTCACATAGACTGGATCGTTTGCGAACCAGCCTGTGCTTTCTATGAATTTTCTCATGTTTGCCATTGAGACCTGTGCCAGATCTTCCAGTTCTTCAAAAAACCTGTTTCCAAAATAACGGAGTCGATTTGTTTGGAGGTTTGGACAATCACAGAGCTGGTGTTTAATGGTTTCTATTTCCTCTACGTCTTGACAGCTCCTGCAGAAATCGGGTGCAAATACACCCAGTCTGATGGCCATTGTGCCAATGGCGCAATGGCCCGTTAGTACACCTATCAAGATTCTAATATTCTTTTTACTCAGTGATAAAATATACCGAGATTCCTTTTCATTAATTCTAGGCCATAAACTTCTAGAGATAACACAGTCGTTCCTAGTCCTCCAGGATTTATTGATTTGCTCTTTTGTTATTAGGTCTATTTTCGTTCTAATCACGCCGATCGGGATGTTAAGTCCCATATCTAAATGGCTACTACTGTTTCTATTTGATACTGACCCTTTCCTTGCCAGTTCATCTGCTATATCGTTCCCTTCTATATCGCTATGTCCAGGAACCCAGCAGAGTTTGACTCGGTTAGTGTCACAAATATCATTCAGTTTGCCTCGGCATTTTGCTACAGTTTTGGATCTTATAGTCTCACTGGCTAAAGCTTTGATAGCAGCTTGGCTGTCAACGAAAAATGTGATCTCCGACGAGTTCAGTTTCTTCGTTTGTACCATTACTGCCGCTTTTTCAATAGCGTAAATCTCAGCCTGAAAGACACTACACTCATCTGGGAGTTTATACGAATATCTAATATTCAGAGCTTCACAAAACACCCCAGCTCCCGTTCCTTCTTCCATTTTAGATCCATCGGTGTAGAATGAGATACCCTGTTCCCTGGTAAGTGAGTTGGGTTCCCAGCCATGCCTTTGGGGTATTAAAATAGAGAAGTGTTTATTAAAATCTATAAAAGGTGGTATGTAGTCAGTCGTCACATCAAGTGCGGCCACTGTGTCATACCTCTGGAGGATAGACCCATGACCATAGGTGCTTTGCTTCCAAGAGCCCAGTTCTTTGAGTCGAAGTGCGCTCTTGGCTGCTGTGCATCTTATGTACTCGTCAAGTGCCGGAAGATTTAAAATAATTTCCAACCCTGCTTGTGGCGTAGACCTCTGAGCCCCCGTTGTTCCTATACAGGCTAGTCTCTGTACCTTGTTCAGGTTTTTGAGATAGCTTACTTTTTCAACAGCCTTCCACCAAACAATAGAACCATAGGTTAGTATAGGACGAACAATCGCCGTGTACATCCACTGGATGACGTGCGGTCGCATTCCCCACCGTGTACCGAAGGTTTTCTTGCATGTATAGAAAGCGCATAGTGCTCTTTTCATTCTTTCCTCTGTGTTCTGTTTCCATGTTAGCTTGGAATCAAGGATTACGCCAAGATATTTAGCTTCTTTGGAAAGTTTCAAAGGAATGTCATTAAGCCTTGGAGGAGTAAAGTCCTCTAATTTCTTTTTATTCGTGAACAAAACTAGCTCAGTTTTTGAAGGGTTAACCCCAAGACCGTTTTGTACTGCCCACGAAGATAGTTCTTTGAGTGCGGATTCCATAATATCTTTGATGGTGGTAAGGTACTTACCCGATATCAAAATTACTATGTCGTCTGCATAGGCCACGATTTTAATGCCCTGATTCCTAAATCTTGTAAGAATTTTGTTAACAACCAGGACCCAAAGAAGAGGCGAAATCACCCCTCCCTGTGGAGTGCCTCTTGTTACTGTTTTCTCAACAATCGTATCTCCAAGTTGGGAGCTTATGATTCTACCATTGAGCATGGTATAAATCCAGTCCACAATGGCAGACTCAACCCCAACCTCTTCCAGAGCAGATTTAATGGACTCCGTTTTTACGTTGTTAAACGCTCCTTCAATGTCCAAAAATGCTGCAAGGGTGTGTTCTTTGTGTTCGAGACTTTTCTCAATTTGTGTAACGACTTCGTGCAATGCAGTCTCCACTGACTTACCTTTGAGGTAAGCGTGTTGGTAGCTGCACAAAATGTTTGGATTAAGAAGGTCCCTGACATGCAGATCAATAATTCTCTCCAGTGTCTTGAGGAGAAACGAAGAGAGACTTATAGGTCTATAATCCTTTGCAGTCGAGTGTGTCGGTTTTCCAGCTTTTGGAATAAAGACAACTTTAACCTTTCTCCAGCTAGTAGGGACGTATCTAAGTTTGACACAACTTTTGAAGATTACCCTAAGCCATGGGGTGATTATCTGTAGAGCGTGTTGAAGAAATGCCGGAATAATCTCGTCTGGTCCAGCTGATTTATAGGGTTTGAACGAGTTTATAGCCCACATAATCTTCTGCTCTGTGATAACCTGTTCCAATTCTGGTGTTTATTGTAAGATTTCTAAGTAGTGTTGTGGACACCTGAAAGTAGCAAGAAAATATAATGATATACTTTTGTGGTATCACTGGATTTAAACTTACAGACTTGCCTGTGTCCAGATGATCTCCTTGTTTGATGTGTGGTGCCTGCGTCCGAATGCGTTTCTCCACTTGCCTTTGTTCGAGTGCTCAGGTAGCGGCTGCAGATGGGGGTAATACATTTGTTGTGGCTGAAAAATAGGATTTATGCTTATTGCTTAAATTTTATTTATTTATAAAGATATAAATGGTAACTTACCTGCAATTTATTTGTTTACGAAGTTGGAATGCTGCTGGTTCGTCGATCGTTGCCATGTTTTTGGTGATTTGTTTTGAATGTTGTTTTGTGGGTTCTTGTCATTTTGCATTTGGCATTTACAAAGTTGCGTTCAGGAACGTATCGGATATGCTAGTAGGCATTTACACTAGACTCCGAATTGCTTGGGAGTGGTATTGAAAGAAATATTCAAATTTAAATGCATTGAGTTATAAGAAATGCTCAATAAGGCTGAATTATTATATTATTGCTACATTTAATCGGTATTAGCGTTGGACGAATTTTGTTTGTATGTCTATTTTCTAATATTCTTTTTTGGTAGTGTAAATAGCGACTAATTCTATACAGATAAAGTAAGCTAAGAACTAGAACGCACCCAGGGAATTTCCCATTATATGATTTCTGGTTTGAGATCCAGATGTCGCAGATTTGGAGTGATGTGGGCGATTTTGATTGGTAGCAGAAGTGGAGCGAGATTGATCCGTTGATCGGAACGGTAGGAAAGGGTCGTGTAGATTCGGATTGGATGAAAAGAATCGACAGAGTGACACAGGCAGCCGGACGATTGAGTCGTACCACACCACTAACCCACATCGAAGAATGATATAAAAAAAAAAAAACTTTGTCGATAATTGCAGCGCAGTTATTAAAAACCTTAATAGTAGGTATTTAAGGCAAAGAAAATTACTAACAAAAGTAATAATCTTTAAATCCACGCACAAAAGTGGCGTGAAATTCGTTCCATAAAATTAAGAAAAAAATAAGTGTGCTAAGGTGAACAAATCACATGTTGAAACTGCATGGTGTATCACTTGCACATGGAAATAACGGCCTAGAAATATATATATGTAATTTTTCATTTATATATAGTGCCATTATTGTGTAAAATTCTTGCCGATTCGTAAAGGGTGAGTTTATGTAAAATGCGAATTACATTTATACTCATTGTTACATACATATGTATGTATATAGTAGTTTTTTTTGTACGTGCTAAATGGTTTCGTTCATTTCAACCATTAGAACGCTGCAAAGGGTGCTGTGTCAAAGTCACTCGCCTGTTAAAAAGGAAGGATTCCTTTATTCACTTGGGCTAAGTCCAATAACCCAAGGATCACTACATTCCTTTGGATTGAGGGTGAGTGTGTAATTATCACTTTCATTTATGTATATGCCATCGTCACATTTATTATGTGCGTAGATGATTCCTTTTTTTGTGTGCTTAATGGGTTGGTTTGTTTTAACCATTAGGAAGTTGGAGAATGCTGAGGCTGACAGAAGCGTCTTAAAGTCACTTTACTCATCGATTGTCGAAAGTTGAAGGATTGTTGGAGTTATTCGCGGGCTGAATCCAATTGCACCAGGATTATTGAAACAATTTTGCTTAGGGTGAGTCGAAGTTGTGTTTAAAGTGAAAAATTAAAGATTTATTTCAAACAACATGAAAGTTGGAAACTTTAAGTTATTTGTACATACATATATTTTTATATATATATAATTCAATTTCGATTATGGTAGTCTTTATGTTTCCTTTCTTTTTAATAGGAAAAGAAAAGCAGGCGATCAACGACGACGATATCGAAACGTCGTGATCGCCCTCCTCTTTTTTTTTGTTGGTATTAGATTGTATAATAGAAAACAAACAAAAAGTCAAGATTATTCAGACCAGATTCTACGAACAAGATTCTGCAATCAAAATTCTGCAATCAAGATTCTACAATCGAGATTCGACCATCAAGTTTCTTCAATCAAAACGTCAGAAAAGCTCCACGTAGGAAAAGTCCAGCTTCATCGTTCAAGACTCAAGAATCAAGAACTCAAGAAATCAAGAACCTAGAGAAAAGGGTGTTTTTTTTTTGTTATTGTTTGATAAACTGGCGTGATATAAAATTTAAAAATTTAAATTTATTTGTTGATTATTTCCCTTGATCAGTGTTTAAGAATTATTAATTAATTAGTTTGATTAATCGGTTTAATTTTCGAAGCAAAGTGTGTTGAGGGAAAGATTGGGTCGAATTCTGCCTGGGGCATAGAGTTGCCACCTCCATGGTATTTTTTTTTTTGGTGCTACAGGTCCATTGACCATTTTGAAACAGAAACATAAATTGAGCTCAATCTACGTTTTAAATTTAATTTTCCGTCTCAAGTTGTTATCCCTGGGTTATAAAGTAACAGGTTTTGGTATCTTCTTGGGGTGGGATCTTTCATGCATAGCCAAATTCGATACTTCGAGACTCCTTCAATACCGTTTGTGCAAGAATCAGTTAGCTTCAAAATTTAAACTGATAAATAATTTTTCTTTTTTTTGTAAAACCTTTACAAGTTTTGTTAGTTCAAGCCACTTAGTATTGTTAATTGTTAAATAAGGGAAACAAAAATTATTTTTTTATTTTAGATAAACTTTAAAGATTCAAAGATACTTTTACCTTTGATATTAATTTTCGTTTCTTATAAGTTTTGTTCAATGTTTCAATTGCTCGAATGAAAACAAAATTAACATTATTTCATCATATATATATCCATTATTATTATTATAACTTTTTCTTAAGAGATTATAAATAAAGTACATTTGTGAATCACGCCAGGATGGTGGAATTCCAATCTTTTATTCAAGCGAAAAGCTTGATGGCTAACTAAATTATTATTTTTCAGGGGATGCGGATGGCGACGAATTGATTCGGTGATGGACTGAGCGGAGCCAAAAGGTAAGCTGGAGCAAAGGGGGAGTCAATACACCTGCCTAATGACTTCCATTGGTAGGGTGGGTAGGGCCAAGGCTGAAAACATCCCAGCCTCTCCTTAGTGGTAATGTCCGTCCGTGCTAGATTATTTTGTATTGTTTTATAGAAATAGCCTTCAGTTATTTCAAAATTGAATCGAAAGGCATGATTAAAAAGTGATAAGTGAGACTGTTGTGCAAGGGCAAGATCCCCGTCCGATTCCGGCGAGCTCAATGCCGAGCAACCACAAGCATGCCAGCCCATTGCACACAGCAAATCTGTTTCTCCTATAAAACCTCAAGCTTATTACAAATGGCGCCCAACGTTGGTCTTTGTCTTTGTCTTCCTTTTCCCAACTTTTCATTACCCCTAATTGTTCTTGTCATCACCATCGGTAACTCGTAAGTCATGAATACGGAAAGTTTTTAACATACCGTTTCATTTTGCGACGAGAAAACAAGATGGTGATGGCGATAACAATTAAACCGTGTTTTGTTTTGTCTATACCTATCCCTTAAATGTAACAACTTTACTTTTCTATCTTTCTTTTTTTCACTTTTCATTCATTTGTCCTGTTTTTTCTACAAAGAGTCGTGTCCTGTAAGATGACGCAATGTCGTAACAGTTGCACAATCTTCTTTCCTTATTTTATAAATGTTTTGCTTATCTGACAGCTTCATGACTTCTAGCAAAAGCCTCAGGCTTGTCTAGAATTGCGGAAGCTGCCAGAAAGCAACTATTTTGTCCTATGTTAACATTTTTGTGATTCTACTTACCACTAAGGGGGAATTCTTCTACAATAGTCCGTCCGACAGTCCTATAAAATCATACAAACTTACCTTTACAGTTCAGCTCAGTTCCAAGTCCGTCAAAAACATCAATACCGAATATGTCGCCTGAAGCATCCCCGCAATGATTCATGTACACCAAAAAAAAAAAACAAATAAAAACAAAGTTCACAATTTTCAAAAAGTTTGTTGCAAAATTTACTAGTACCATAAATAATACAACATACATAATACAAGATAAATACACAATTCAACTACGACACTTATACGTTCATAAATATTCTATACATTACTTATCATACATACATAGATTTCAATATCTAATCATTTAGGATATTTCCTTTTTTTTGCAAAGTTTCAAAAATACTGTAACTTTGACAAAAAAAAAAAATTTTTTTGGTAAGATTACTATATCTTTAACACATAACATACATATTTATATTTTAAAATTTAATTTAAAATAATCAAATATTTCCTTTTCCAAAAATTCAAAATATCTTAAGTACTTTTAGTTATTTAGAAACCTATTTCGTAAATATTTTCTTAAATTTTCGTATTATATACCTTATTCTTAAATATCAAAATGGATGTGACAGAAAAGAATGGTAACAGTCTTAGTACTAAAACCGGTACTAAAAAGAAAGCGCCTAGAGTGTCAAGCAGACTGCACCCTAACGAGCAGCAAAGACTTATCAATAGTCTAAGTCCATTAGTGCAACACAGTCCACCGCAGCCTAACGTAAGAGCAGAAAATACTCAACCGTTTTCTACCGATTCTGCTCCAGTGCCCAACAGTCAAACTAATTTATTTCCCACTGCCGAAGGACATTTGTCTGAAAATCATACTCAAGGATCGTCTACCTTAGCTAACAAAAATAACAAACAAAAGTCACCAATGAACAACACCTTGAATAATTTCAATATTCAACCATTTCCTCGTGTTCAAAGAACACCACCTCCAGCTACGAGTATTACTCAAAATCAGTTTCCTATACTTAATATCTCAGCGGGTGGAGAGCATTCGAATTGTTCAGCGGAATCCATTACAGCTCCTTCCTTTAGTAGCCTGAGCAATTTAGGTGCAGCTTCAGTCATTCTTGATAACAGTATTGAAACAATACGCAATCAGGAAATAAACAATAGGATAGAGCCTAACAATAACCTTGATAGTTCAGAAGCAATCCCAAGCGATATAAGGTTAGGTTAGGTAGAAGTGGCTGTCAGTACTAAGTACTGACACACTTAGACCAGAATTGGTCCGTTGTGATACCACATGAATCTTAAAAACTCTTTCCTTACTCGCTAAAACCACTTTGAGCTCCTGACGAAGCGTGTGAGACTATAAATGTCTGTGTTTGCCAGATCACTAGGATCGTTAAAGAAGTAAACTCCTAAATGGAGCCTACGTCTGAGGGAAAGAGCAGGGCATGTGCAGAGAAGGTGAGGAATCGTTTCCTCTTCCTCCTCGTCCATGCAGCTTCTGCAGAAATCGTTTGAAGGTACGCCAAGCCGCGCTGCGTGCCTGCCTATTAAACAGTGTCCTGTTATGACACCTACAATAGAGCTAATATGCATTCTATTTAGAGATATTAAACACTTGGAGCGTTTGAGGTCAAGGTTTGGCCATACTTGTTTTGTCGCCAAACAAGTAGTGATGTTTTCCCACCTTGTGTTTGTTCTCTTCAACGCATCTTGCTTCAGTAAAAGCTTACACGTAGCGATGGGTATACCAATGTTTACCTTTTCAGGTAAAATGGGTAGTAATGTTCCACTTCTAGCGAGTTCATCAGCTTTACAATTACCTGGAATGTCACTATGACCCGGCACCCAACAAAGGTGAATATTAAACTGTTTCGCCATCTCCAACAGAGATGATCGACAGTTGAGGGCTGTTATAGAGTTTGTACGGACAGAGTCCAGGGATTTAATGGCGGCTTGACTATCAGAGAAGATGCGGATATCCGAGCATGATATCACGTTTTCTTTGAGCCAAGACAGTACTTCTTTTATCGCTAGAAGTTCCGCCTGGAATACGCTACAGTGATTAGGAAGACGGAATGAGAGACTTAAATTTAGTCTTTCAGAGTACACTCCCCCACCAACCCCATCTTTGGTCTTCGATCCGTCAGTGTAGAAGTGAATTGATTGATCTTCTAAGAATTCCACATCCTCCCAGGTGGATCTGGAAGGTATGGTCACTTCAAAATTTTTATCGAAATTCAATTGTGGGATTGTGTAGTCAGTGTTACTAGGAAGTGTTCCGAATGAATTCAGAATAGCGGAGTGACCAATCTCATTATTGATCCACTGTGAAGAGGCTTTGAGGCGAATGGCTGTGCTCGCAGCCGTTTGTTTGCTGAAAATATCGAGAGGTGTCAGATGGAGAAGAGTGTCTAATGCAGCGGAAGGAGTCGACCGAAGTGCTCCAGTAGTACATAGACATGCTGTTCTTTGGACTTTGCTTAGTTTGTCGCGATGTGTCGCTTTATCCAAGGCAGTCCACCATACTGCCACGCCGTAAGTTAGAATCGGTCTAATTACCGAAATGTATAGCCAGTGAGTGATTCGAGGTTGGAGGCCCCATTTACTACCTACGGCTTTTTTGCAGGAGAAAAGTGCCACTGTGGCTTTTTTCACTCTTTCTTGTATGTTAGGTTTCCAACTTAACTTCTTATCTAAGATGAGACCCAAGTATTTAGCTTCGTCTGAGAATTTTAGTGGAACACCATTAATAATAGGGGGGTCTGTTTGCGGAATTTTGTATTTCCTGGAGAAGAGGACAAGATCTGTTTTATGGGGGTTAACTCCAAGTCCGCATCGATCTGCCCATCGTGTTAGCTTGTTTAGAGCGTTTTGTAGAAGATCTCTTAAAATGTTAGGATGTTTTCCTGATACTGCTATAGCAACGTCATCCGCATAGGCAATCACTCTGTAGCTCTCTGCCTCTAAGGTATTCAGCAGTTCATTAACTACCAAATTCCAAAGAAGGGGAGAAAGCACCCCGCCTTGCGGTGTACCTCTACTGACAGATCTTCTTGCCGAAAAGCCGCCCAGTTTTGAATTGATAACCCTGCTTGTAAGCATCTGATTAATCAGTTCACCAAGCGACCCATCCACATTCAGAGAAACCAGTGCAGATATGATCGCAGATGTATCAACGTTATTAAAAGCACCTTCTATATCTAGGAAGGCAACCATTGTATATTCTTTATAATGGAGGGAATATTCGATGGTACGAACTAGTGTGTGGAGAGCTGTCTCCACTGACTTCCCTTTGCAATAGGCATGTTGAGCTGTAGACAATAGTCTCGTATCAATGCTTGACCTTAGTTCGATATCAATCAGTCGTTCAAAAGTTTTTAGAAGGAAAGATGATAGGCTAATAGGTCGTAAATCTTTAGGGTTTACGTGGGAACATTTACCGGCTTTGGGTATAAACACAACTTTGACTTCTCTCCATAGAAGCGGAATATGGACCAGATTTAAGCAACCATTGAAGATGACTTCCAGAATCGGCAGAATTACTTCTAAGTTCATCTGTAGTTCAGCCGGAATGATGCCATCTGGCCCCGCCGACTTGTATGGTTTGAAGCTATTGAGTGCCCATTGTAATTTTTCCCTTGTAATCAGACCTTGTGGAAATGTTAGTTTTTCGCTTGTCCTGTAAAGGGCAGTGCTATTAACAGTCTGTGAGCTGCCTGGAAAATGAGTATCCAGTAGCAAATTGAGCGATTCTTCGCAAGAGTTGGTCCAGGAGCCATCAGCATTTTGAAGGCAGCTAGGCATAACTGGATTTGTGGAGAGGATTTTTCTTAATCTTGATGCTTCTGAGGCTTCTTCTATATTGCCACAGAATGTCCTCCAAGAAGATCGTTTGGTTTTCCTCAATTCTTTTTTATATAATTTTAATGATTCTTTATAGGAATCCCAATCGGACATTACTCTAGTACTTTTAGCTCGATTGAAAAGTTTCCTACAGTTTTTTCTGAGCGGTTCGAGCCCCGAAGTCCACCAATGTGGCTTCCTTTTACCCCTTATTAGAATAAGAGGACAGGAGGTTTCTAATGATTTGTTTAGGGCTAAAGTAAGATCATTGACTTTGCTGTCAAGATCGTTTTTGTTGGATGGAACACTTAAAATGTCAGGTTTAATAAGTCTCTTAAGTGTTTCTCTGTACTTAGGCCAGTCTGTTTTCCTATGATTACGAAAAGTTAACTGAAGAAGATATCGTACCATCTATATCGCTTCTATCAATAACCGCAACTACGATTTTATCTTTTAGAACATCTCTAAAAGATTTGATTGGGGGTTTGAGGGGAGTGCTGGTGTTTTGCACTTTTGTCCTTTTAGCGTAAGGCATGGTACCTTCAATAGACCGTTGTCGCTTTGACGTGGAGTCGCCGCTGGTCTGGTGTTTAGCTAAGAAGCTCTTAGCCCACCTTACTTTTGCTTCATGCTTTGAGTCACCTCCAACCTTCGGTCTCGCACCAAAGATCTTCAGGATCCTCTCAGCATTCCGCTTATCCTTGTAAAAGGACCCACCAGGTGTAAGCTTACGCCTACCCCCACTGGGACCCGTGTGAGCTACACTCACGTTAGAGGTGGAAGGGCCATGCTTCACGATCCTTCCACCACTAAAGTGAGGGTGCGAAGTTTGGGGAGGTTTACTCTCCGTAGTGGTGGAAGGGCCATGCTTCACGATCCCTCCACCACTGAAATTGGGTATTTCTACCTTACTCTCACTGTTCTTGTTGCCAGCAACTAGACCATGATTTCTCACGGTTTCGCCACCAACAGGCAAGACAGGAGGTACAGCAGACGACTTTACAGTCGCACTGCCGGCCGAACTTGAAGAAGAACCGGACTTACCACTAACATCATTTGAAAAATTCATTTGATTCCCACGAGTATCGGAGAAGGGGTGGTCACTCTGCACAGAGATCCGTATATGCAGAGAAGGCTAGTTAATTCGAAGATTGCCATCTGTCCGAATACTCCGTTAGCGACTGAGCTAGTATTTGAATTGGGCCCTCAGCCAGGCTGATCATCGGCACGGGTCGTATAACACCTTGATCCAGCCCAATATAGGAGATTTGGGGAGAGGAAGGATATGATGATGTGGGGAGCAACAGACAGCCTCATCGCCGTTCTGCCGAGAAGGAATGAGGGAAGGAACACCGAACAGCTTTTTCGCCGTACCGGTGAGGGAAAAGGAGACGACAGACAGCATCATCGCCGTACCGCCTAGAAAGGAATTATATGATAGGAATCGTCGGACAGCTTCATCGCCGTACCTACGAGGGAGGTAACTCATTGGACAGCATCATCGCCGTACCGCCGAGAAGGGAGTGTCGTACAGCATCACCGCCGTACCTCAGGTGGGGGGGGGGAAACACGTTGGACAGCATCTCGCCGTACCGCCGAGGGGGAGGGGTGAGGGAGGGAGGGAGGAAGGAGTTTTGGGGGAGCGCCCTTTGGTTTCAGGACTCATCTGGAGAGGTTATCTCGAGAATCATTGACCTTACTCAGCTTCTACAACTCGACAAGTTCGACGCTTAGGTAGAAGAAGCGATATAAGAGCCTACGTTAATTTCGCAATTTCGATATAAGAGCCTACGTTAATTTCGCAATAGTGAATGCTTTTTCATCGTATGCGGAATCCATGAAGTCAGATATTTCAGAAAGTATTAAGAAGTCTATAAAAGATAATTTCGTTGATTTCCTAGGGGAAATCAACTCTGCAACTCGTCCTTTAGTTACACGGGCAGAAATCCCTAAACCTGCTTCGAATACGGCCTCCTTTAGGAAGCCCGTTCCACAAAAGCCACAAAAACAACCTGTGCAACAACAAAAACAACCTGTGCAACAACAACATCAACAACAACTGCAATCACATCAGCAACAACAACAGCGGCTAGTACAACCATCTGCTCAAAACTTTCAAGTGAACCCACAACTAGACTTACATCAGCCGTCGAACAGTTTTAAGCCAATTGGTGATCTAAATTCTTACTCTGCGATGTACCCACCAGGTTCTTATCCCCAACATCAACCAGATGTTAGAAACTATGATAATTTCCAGCAAAGTCCACTAAATTCCAATTATTACGGTATGAATCCTAATTTAGGCAGAGGTAACCAAGTTCCGTTTAAAATCGATCGATGGGGTTTGTCATTCGATGGCAAACCGGAAAATTTGACAGTCGAAGATTTCATTTTTCGTTTGGAGACTCTCCAATTACAATATGAGTGCCCTTGGCCTGAAATTTTGAAGCAATTCCATATCATGTTAACGGGAACGGCCCAAGACTGGTATTGGCAATTTCAGAGGTCTAACTACCAACCAGATTGGCCAATGTTACGTGATGCTTTAACAAGGCAATTCAGGAATCTGAAATCGGATTATGAAATTATGCGAGATATCACCGATCGTAAGCAAGGCTCCTTCGAGTCGTGTGATAATTTCTTTAATGCGATTTCGAAAATCAGATCACAGCTAAAAGTTCAAATACCTGAATTTGAACTAGTTCGGATGCTGAAAAGGAACCTTAATGAAAAAACTAATAGGTTAGTATATCCAATGGCTATAACTTCACTAGACGAACTTAGACACGCCTGTAAAGAAGCAGAGAAGGCTTTCCCATCTAAAGATTCTCACAACGCTCCAAGGCACTATAAACCACTTCCAAGAATGGTAGCGAATGAACTCATTTACGGTGAACAAGATCCAAGTTCTTACGATGAACAAATTGCAGCTATGCATTATGTTAACAACAACAGGCCCAGACCACCTAATAAAGTTTTGAACTGCTGGAACTGTAAAGTTAACGGTCATTTGTATTGGGAGTGCCCATCTCCCAAACAAAATATCTTTTGTTTCCGGTGTGGTGAAGAAAATGTCATATGTTCCAATTGTCCGAAATGTAAACCGGAAAACAGGAGAAAGAGCGCGATTTTCACGGGGGAATCGCGTTCGACACAGTTCCCCGAAAATACGAATTTATGAAACCTATTGAAAAGCTGTTAGAAGATACAGGTGAAGAGAGAAAAATAAAAATTTTGAAAAGAGAGAATACCGAAACAAAACCTGATAAGTGTAGTAATGTTAGATTTAGTTATGTTAAACCCTTACATGTACGTATATTAGAATATAACAAGGCCAAAGAAAGGATTTTCAATGGTCCTGTTAGTCAAAAAATCGTAAAAGCTAGAAACAGATACGAAACAAGAAAGCAATTAAGATACAACCTATTATCCACCATTATTGATGTATCTGGAGATCCTAGGCCATACGCGAAAATTAAAATAGTTGACAAGGAAATATTAGGCTTGCTAGACAGTGGCGCAAGTGTCAGCATCCTTGGTAAAGGATGTAGAAATTTGGTTAAAGAGCTAAACGTTCAAGTTTATCCGTTTACATCTAACGTTAAAACTGCGGATGGAAAAAATCAATCCATTATAGGAAAAATCAATGCAGATGTGCACTATAAAGACATGAAAAACAGAATCACTTTCTATCTTGTCCCTAGTCTCGATCAAGAGATGTATCTCGGTGTCGACTTCTGGAAAACATTCAAGCTTGCGCCTGGAATCGTCAGCGAAATTAAAACACCGGATGTGGAGGTTACTACGGATGCTCATCAACTGTCTCCAAGCAGCAATCGCGATTGGATGCAGTCAGGCGAGGATTCCGGTGTTATACCCAATACGGTCTCGGAAGAACGACGCTTGAAGAGCATGTCATCGACACCGGAGAGGCGGCCCCCGTAAAACAACGTCACTACCCTGTCTCTCCAGCGATACAAGCCCTTTTGTATGCCGAGATAGACAGAATGTTGAGCCTTGGAGTAATTGAGGAGAGTGAAAGCCCGTGGAGTTCGCCAGTGGTCCTGATACAGAAACCCGGCAAAAATCGTCTGTGTCTAGATTCACGTAAGCTGAACTCCCACACGAAAAAAATGCTTATCCTCTCCAAAATCTCGAAGGCATCTTCAGTCGTCTTCATGATACTATTTTTATAAGTAGTATCATTGAGTTTATATACATAGAGGAATCAAGAAATCTTGCGTTAAGGCCCCGGAAGGTGTCGCCACATACACTAAATTGAGAATTTTAAATTTTGTGGAACGCATTGATTGTAAAAAAAATTAAGGGAAGCAAATGGCAGCTCACCAAGGAGTGCCATGACAAAGAGAGAAGGTGTACGAGGGGTATCTGTTTTTGTTATTTTGTGGCTTATGTATGCAGACTTATGCAATATCCCTTTTCAGCTTTTTTGTGTGCAGGCACAGGCGCTTGTGCATATTGGGACATCTATAGGAAGGTACATATATTATATATCTGTTTCAAAGCGTATAGGGACGAGTTATGTATGTAATTTGTGCGTTTGTAAGTCGATCGGTGATGGTCGCGTCAATTTAAAAATAAAAGGCAGGGAAATGTACATACTTACATATGTGCATTCATACGTTAATAGTTTAGGTAGGTCCTGATTTTATACTTTGCAGATATTCTTTATTTTGTTTCTATTTCTTTGGAATCAGAAACTTTTTGGTAGGTAGTTACAAGACTGTGTTCCTATGGTGTCAATAAATGTTTACTGTACACAGAGGTCGAAGGTCTGTTTTCTAAACGAAAATTATAAATTTGTACTGTGTCTATCTAGGTACATAGGTACATACCCACCTGGATAGAAAGTCTTTTTTTGTATGCCATTTGATGAACTGTAGCCTGGCCCAGGAAAATCAGACAAAAATGGCAAAACTACGAAAAAATCATGAGCTTTGTTTTGACGTCTTAAAAATTTAAAGTCGCTTAAATTTAGACAGGGTGAACATATTTTAGAGGGTAAAAGGGCATACATTTCAGTTTTTTCTTCTCGAAAACTATCAGAAATATGTCAACAATTTGCAACTTCGTTGTTCCTTGAGTGATTTCAATGAAATTGACACAGGGATAGCTGAGATAGAATTTCAATAGAAACAAATATTTTCAAAACAGGGTATTTCAAAAAATTTACAACATTTTGCAACTTCGTTGTTCCTTGGGCGATTTCAATGAAATTGACACAGTCGATAGCGAAAATGTCCATAAATACAAATTTAATAAAAAATAGGTTTGATAATTTTCAATTTTCTCGAAAACTAGTAGACTTAAAACCATCTGGTTTTCAGTATTTGATTAAAAATAAATAAGAGTTTGAAATCAGTTCTTTCAAGAACTATTCATGGAAATCACTTGATTTAAAAACTAGATGACAGTATTATAGACTTTAGGCTTTAAAAAAATGTGCAATGCTTAATTTTAGGTATTACCGTTATTTTTAAATATTTTTCTTTTCATTATAAAAATAGGGTGAGCTAGAACCCCTCCTTAAGTAAAAATTGCTCGTATCTAACTGTTCGACAAAAAGCCGTTATTTTTTCTTGTCGCCTGAATTATCGTACACTTGTCGAAAGCTTTATTAGCCAACAAAATTCTTCATAGTAAATAAGCCATTCGAAAATTGTTCCTGTTTCGTTTTCCTGATCGCAATAACTGGCCCCTAAGGACCCTATAGTGCAGGCTTATTAATATATTTTTAATCGAAAAAAAGAAAAATTGTTAACAGCAGTTTAACGATTGAATATGGTGAAGGGGGCTATAAGGTATGTACAAAAAATCTATTTCCCAGAGGTGGAGTTGGAGGGGGCATTTGAGGGGTAAAAAAGAGGGGGGGAATTGTATTATTGCGTTTTCCGACTAAAGTTGACCCCAATATGAAGAGTGTTCAATAGAAATGTTGTAGATCTGGCAAAAATCTACAACTTTTATATACATTACTTTATAACGTAACCCCAAAATTTCCGAGATATTGGCGAAAAACCGTATTTTTTTCAGGTTTTTGTTTTTATTTTTCATTTTTCGAAAAATTGTTGAATTTAAATGAAACTTTGTAAAAATATATCTTGCTGTGTCCTTAATTAGGACAATTTTTTTCAAGCATAACTATTGATCAGTTTTTGATATATTCAATTTTGTTTGGAAAAAAATACTTTTTTTCAAATGAAAAATGTATTTCGTACCGAGTTCATTTAAGGATCATTAGTTTTGTTTTTAAATTTACTTTTATATGAAATAATGAAAACATATAGTAACCACGTACAAAAATGCCGATAAAAAGCAAAAAAATCATTTTGCATCAAGTATTTTTTAATAATGGTTGATAAATTGTTAAAAATTTTTGGAAAATGCAATAACTAATCACACCATTGAATTTTCTAAAGAAAAAAAAATTACATAAAACAGTGTTTTATTATTTGACCCCAGACAAACGTTTATTCCGATGCCGCAACGATATTGCTAGAAATATTCATTTCAATACATACAGTTTTAAATGAAAAACAAAAATAATAGTACAGCCGATACCAAATTTTGGGAGCAGATGTACATATAACCAGAATCTGAGTATGAAGTTTTAAAGGTACATGTATTCTGATATTTGATACCAAAGTTTGGTGGGTTTTTTTTCTCAGCCTTTGGTGGGGATAGAGGTTCAAAACCAGCTTGGTTTTATTATTTAATTTTGATGGTCAATAACTCTTCAATGCACTTTTAAATAAATAGGAAATGATGCTCTGTCATTTTCCCTTAGCCTGTAGACTTTTACTTTGATGATTCAATCAATGATATTAGCTTTTCAAAAAAACCTTATATTTGTTTTGGATACTTTATTTTGTTGATTTTTGTTTTGTTTAAAATATTTGAAAAAAGGGGTGATAAGGTCCGCAAAAAATGATTATCAGCCCTATCAATAAAAACTGCTCAGATATCTTCTAATTCACAAATTAACTAAAACGTCAATCAGAAGCTAGTTCACGAATTAAAATTTCATATCAATAAAAATATAAACTTATAATCTACGTTAAATTCAAAAACTTAACGAAAATCTACTACAATCAACAAGAACTCTGCTCTTTCCAAAGACTATTTATGGAATTTCACATACACTTTCTCACTAAATGTGAACTTTCGCACATACACTCTCTCATTTGAGGCTTAGATAGCATGTGTGTCACAAGCGTATGTTTCCTTTTATCCCTAGTTTTTGGCAACAATGACAGAAGTATTGTTAACTTAATTACTCGTTTAATGTACCTACTTTGGTGAGTTAGTTTAATGCCATGAATTTTGATTTATTGATATGATTTGACACTTAACTCACTCATCAAAGATAATTTGTGTTTCATTTGCGTTTATGAATACCGGTGTATATCTTTAGTTTCAACAAGAACTCGGTTCGATGATTTTCTGAAGTACATTTTTCATTTGAAAAAAAAGTATTTTATTGCAAACAAAATTGAATTTCTCAAAAACTGATCAATGGTTATGCTTGAAAAAAATTGTACTAATTGAGGACACAACAATATATATTTTCACAAAAGTTTCATTTTAATTGAATTATTTTTGGAAAAATGAAAATTAAAAAACAAAACCCAAACAAACGGCTTTATATTTCATTTTCCAAAAAGAAAAATACAGTAAAAAAAGGTATATTTTATTTTCTCTTATCCAAAAACAAAAAAATTATTGTCTGCCTGTTAAGTGCTCATGCATGGCTCGTGTCCAGCGTTCGGACCTTACTCCAATCGGAGCAAATTTACTCCAATTTTGGGGAATAACAAAAACTAACTAACTCCACTAATTTGAAATCTACCTCTTTTTTCCACACTAAAAAATTCTTTTGTCAAACAACATGAAATTAAATCACAACACCGTTTTATTCAATTTTCCAACCATCTCCGACTCTGAAATCTGAAAGTATAATTTTAAATGGAATCATTTTTGTTTCTTATCTTGTTCGTCGTTTCTCGATCATATCGTGATTTATGATATTTTTTGTTGTTAAAAATACCTATTTATTTTTTTTTTTGAAAATATAGTTTTGACAACTTGAGTTTTTCCTTCGTTTTCAAAATTTTCTATAAACCTTCCTACTCCGCATTTTCAACAAATCTGCTCCGAAATTTTGCTGCTGAGGTTTGAACCTTGCCATGTCTACCAAATACCAAAGCTAGCCCTTTATGCGTATAGGTAGATACATAGATGGTTACAACAAAGAAAAACAACAAAAAGTACACATTCCCATTCCACAAAAGAAAGAAAATTGAAGTTCTACCTGCAACTGCAACCTGCTCATGCTCACTGCTCTATTCATATTCATTGTTCATGTTGTGTTGGTGTAGGTAGGTGTTTGCTTCCCACATTTCATGAGATCCACAATTTTTTGTTTTTGTTTTTATGATGAAAGGGTTCAAGTATAAGGACAAATAAGGTGACATCTAGCAACATGATCCACAGATTAGTTTTCTTTTATGAGTAAAATGGTTGTAGTCTTTGGATGCACAAGGCGACATCTGAAGTCGCTTTAACGTAGTATTTTCATTTTATCGAAGTGGTTCCTCTATGTATATAAACTCAATGGTAGTATCGATCTCAAAGACGCATTCTGGCAAATACCGCTGGAAAGAAAGAGTAGAGAAAAGACAGCGTTTACAGTACCGGGAAGGCCCTTGTACCAGTTTACTGTCATGCCCTTTGGTCTGTGTAATGCAGCCCAAAGGTTATGTCAGTTGATGGACAAGGTCATTCCCTCAAGGTTAAGGGACCGTGTCTTCGTGTATCTCGATGATCTGCTCGTCATAGCTCCAGATTTCGAGACGCATATGGCTCTGCTGGAGGAAGTGGCTGCGTGCCTGAATAAAGCTGGTCTCACCATCAACGTGACGAAGTCAAAGTTTTGTTTCAAAGAACTAAAATACTTGGGCTTCATCGTTGGTGGTGGGAAACTTAAGACGGATCCCGCCAAAGTTGAGGCGATTGAGAATTTTCCCATTCCCAAAACGGCAAAACAGGTACGCAGACTGCTTGGTCTAGCAGGGTGGTGCCGTAGGTTTATACGGGAATTCTCGTCTTTGACTGCTCCAATTACGGATACGCTAAAAAAAGGTAGCACCAAGTTTAAAATGACGGAGGAGGCTCTGGAGGCATTTGAGAAGCTGAAGAAGGCCTTAACAACTGCTCCGGTGCTTTCGCATCCTGATTTCGCAAAACGGTTCTATATCCAATGCGATGCTTCCGATACAGGCATAGGAGCGGTGCTTTTCCAGAAGAGTGATGCTGAGGAAGAGACGCCCATTTCATATTTTTCGCAAAAATTGAACAAGTGCCAAAAAAATTACAGTGTCACTGAGAAAGAATGCCTTGCTGCAGTTTTAGCGATTCAAAAGTTTAGACCTTACGTGGAAGGTATGTTGTTCACCGTAATAACCGATCATTCAAGTTTAAAATGGCTCATGAGTCTCAAGGACCTGAGTGGAAAACTTGCGCGGTGGAGTTTGAAACTCCAAGCATTTTCCTTTGACATTGAACACAGGAAAGGAAGTTTAAATGTAGTACCTGATGCCTTGTCCAGAGTGTATATGGAAGTAGAGAGTCTAGATTTGGATGACATAGCCCCCTTAATAGATCTCAATTCAAAAGAATTTGATTCAGAAGAATACTTAAGTTTGCTTAAAACCGTTAAAGAGAACCAGGAACGATTACCAGATCTAAAAATCGAAGAAAAATTTTTGTACAAGCGATCGTTTCCGCCAAATGATGATAAAACCACAGTAGAACACAGTTGGAAATTATGGGTACCATCAGGTCTCACAAACGAGATTATTGTTCGTGCCCATGATCCTCCTCAAGTTGCTCATGGAGGAATAGCAAAAACGCTGCAAAGAGTTCGTCAGTATTTCTATTGGCCGAACATGACGGTCCAAATACGAGAATATATTGCAAAATGTGCCACTTGTATTCAATGTAAGTCGTCCAACCAAGTCCTACGTCCTCCTATGTCAAGTGTGTACAGCGTTGATCGTCCCTTTCAAAAGTTATATGTTGACTTTTTAGGTCCATATCCGCGTTCCAAGTCTGGTAATAGTTTTGTTTTCGTCATTCTCGATCATTTGTCCAAATTTGTTTTTTTAAAGTCCTTAAAGCATGCAAATACTTCTAGTATCATCAAGTTTTTAAAAGAAAATGTTTTCGATATTTTTGGAGTACCCCAAGTGATCCACTCTGATAATGGTAGGCAATTTGTAGCGAAAGAGTTTCAAAATTTTATGGAAACGTATGGCATACGGCATTTTAAAACCGCCAATTATTCTCCACAATCGAATGCGTCAGAGAGAGTCAATAGAACTCTCCTGGCAGCAATTCGATCCTATCTCAAAGAAGACCAGCGAAATTGGGATCTTCATCTCAGCGATATCGCTTCTGCCCTCAGGAGTGCGGTCCATGTTTCAACCGGCGTGTCGCCATACTTCGCCCTTTTTGGGTTGAACATGATGACACACGGCAGCTGCTATGAGTTAGCTCAGAAACTAAATTCTTTAGAAGATGGCGAACTAATGACTCTTTCTAGGCATACTCGACTGCAGTGTATGCGTGATAAAATCAAATCCAGTATAACTAAAGCTAACGAAAAAAGTGCAGAAAAATATAACACCCGTTCTCGATGCATACGATTTGTACCTGGTCAAGAGGTATTCCGAAGAAATTTCGTTTTGAGTGACAGTTCGAAATACCTCAGTGCCAAACTTTGCCCTAAGTTTGTTAAATGCCGCATTGTTAAAGCCATCGGTAAAAACTTATATGAACTTGAAAATTTGTCCGGCAAAACCATTGGTGTTTACCATGCAAAAGATATCAAACAATAGTTTAAATTTTGATCTGTGCATATTTATGTTTCGTGTTATGGCACCTAGAGTGAAATTCAAATGTATCTCATAGGTATTAACGAATGTATCTTGGTATAATTGGCCTTAACTTTTTATTTATTGTCATAGACTTTCATTTATAGATGTGTATTCCTTATTTAGTAGCTACATTTAGTTTATTTTCTGCTTATTTATTATATATTTGTTAATTTATTAATCATTTGTTTAAACAGTGAAGTCCTTCTGACCTGTGATATTTTTTTTGTTTCAAATTTGATTGAAACAACGAAATCGATCCAGCACTGTGATATTTTATTTTAGGTTAAGTTTGCAATATTAGATTTAGTATAGTATTTATAATTATAGTCAAATTTGTTTATTTATTTATTTATATATTTATTTTTTTTTATTTATTTATCTATTAATCTATTTATTTGATATTTATTTATTTATTATTTATTTATTTGTTATTTATTCATTTGTTATCTATTTACTTGTTATTTATTTATTTGTTATTTATTTATTTGTTATTTATTAATTTATTATTTATTTATTTGTTAACTTATTTACTTGTTATCTATTTATTTTGTTAATTTTTTTATTTATTTAATTAGTTATTTGTTAAACTATTTATTTGTTACTTATTTATTCGTTAATTTTCTTATTTGTCAATTTATTTGTTCCTTTACTTAATTTGTCAAATTATCTATTTTTTTTGTTAGCTAAATTCATTATTAACATAATACATATATTTACTTATTTATTGTTGTTCTTAAATCATTCACTCATTAATTTGTTTATTTATTTATTCTTTAATTAATGTAGGTAGCAGTTTTTGTTTATATTTATAACTCATCAATTCCATGGAAATGTTTTTTTTTTGTGCTATCCCACGGGATGACTTACTTTTTATCATTGGTTCCTTCGTTAACACTAGCCTCTTATTTGTTTATCGTTTAATTTATTTATTATTCCATTAATTACTGTATCTAATTTTTTTGTTGATTATGTACATATATTAGCCATAGCATTATAAATCAAATTTGTTATTTGTTTAAAAACATATCTACCTACGTATTATTGTTCCAATTATTCATTTATTCCATACGAAAACATATCTAATTTTTTTTATTGATTCAATTGCCATTTATTTATATTTTTTTTACTGTTCGGCTTAAGCATGCAAGACAATCATTACTCAAGTAAATCTTTCTAGTTAGAAACAAGCAAATAATAATTGTGAAGTACTAAAATATCTATAAAACCCCATCAAAATAAATAATACAAAACTCTGGTCGAGTTTCCGACGCTGACAACGACGATTTATACACATGTATCTATAGTGACAAGCCATACTGTATTTTCCACGGTGAAATGCATGGCAGTAAATAAAGCGGTAGAAAATAAACATTGTAATCACAAAACCGTACATTAAACAATATATAAATACTTTGCCCGGCTGGTGTGGGTTCTTCACCACAGTATCAAACCTAACCATCCCCAACGTACTTATTATCCAACAACTCATTCTTTCAAGCTATAAGGTTGATGGAGGCACTTTGCGCCAAGAAAAGAATGAATTTCTTCCTTCAAAATGGTGCTTGGTGTCCTTTCACTATTCTTGACGTCGGAATCCGAGAAATACTCCGACAAGCAAAGTGATTTGTTGTGGACACCTGAAAGTAGCAAGAAAATATAATGATATACTTTTGTGGTATCACTGGATTTAAACTTACAGACTTGCCTGTGTCCAGATGATCTCCTTGTTTGATGTGTGGTGCCTGCGTCCGAATGCGTTTCTCCACTTGCCTTTGTTCGAGTGCTCAGGTAGCGGCTGCAGATGGGGGTAATACATTTGTTGTGGCTGAAAAATAGTATTTATGCTTATTGCTTAAATTTTATTTATTTATAAAGATATAAATGGTAACTTACCTGCAATTTATTTGTTTACGAAGTTGGAATGCTGCTGGTTCGTCGATCGTTGCTAGTGTTGCTTAAACATCGATAGTCTATCGATAGTATCGATAGTAAAAAACTATCGCGTACATCGATAGTTTTGAAAAACTATCGATAGTTTCAAAAATTCCAAATTGTGTAATGAAAGGCTTGTGACCATACAAATTTAAAGCAAAAACGTATGATATTTTAAGGCTGTCTATTGTCTCCATCATTATTTTTTTATACTGAAATCCTGACATGAATGTCGTTTTCGATTGGATTTTCTGACTGTTCTACTCCTATTTGATTCCAATAGAATATGAAAACATCGTATTGTCAAATTTACACACACACTACTGAATGAAGATGCTTTCTTCAAGCATTCATCACTTTTGACAAGTAGTGCGACGGAAAACTGTATGTGTATGCGTGTGTTCCAAATCTACTCCTTCTTCAAATCGGGAATAGAAAAATACTCGAAAACAGTACTCCGAACAGCCAATCGAAGGCTTTTGGAATAGATGGAGTGAAAATGGAGTAGAAAAGGCGTACTCTGAACGTCCAATCGAAAACGTCATACGACTATGGTTCTGTTGGTTAAGAGCTACAACACATCAAATATGTGAATAGTTGAAACCAAAGTTTGGTTATATAGGTACTTGAAACTCTTAAAATGACAAAAAAACATTAAACGAAAATACAGTAGACGCTTTATTTGTGAAACTCGAAATAGTGAACTATCCACAATAATGAACACACAAAATTTCATATAAAAATGTATTTTGTATACAAATTTCTCGCTAACATTAAACATTGCTCAAAATCACTGAGGAATTGTTTTCATTTTTGTGTTTAGACCTCATTGACAGCTTTGGTAAACGCTTAAGTAAATTTAAAATTCACATCGAACAAAATGTGCACTTTGAATCGAATTCATCTTTAGAAAGCCCTTTAAAGCTCCCGCTCGAAAAAAGTGAACAATCTCGAAAGAGTGAACAGCCTTGGTTTTTATTATTTCTCTACATCGAGCGTCTACTGTAGTTTTGAATGAGCTAAAACTAAACAATTATTATCATTTAAATTCAATTTAAAAAAAAAATAGCAAAATATCTTTTTTTCTTTTCAAAAATCATCTCATTTTATAATTCAATGGATTTTGCAATAGAAGTCTTTTTAAGGCATATTAAAAATGTGTGTAATTCATTTGGTAAAACTATCGATAGTATCGATACTATCGATAGTTTTTTGTAAAAATATCGATACTATCGAAAATGGAAACTATCGATGTTTAAGCAACACTAATCGTTGCCATGTTTTTGGTGATTTGTTTTGAATGTTGTTTTGTGGGTTCTTGTCATTTTGCATTTGGCATTTACAAAGTTGCGTTCAGGAACGTATCGGATATGCTAGTAGGCATTTACACTAGACTCCGAATTGCTTGGGAGTGGTATTGAAAGAAATATTCAAATTTAAATGCATTGAGTTATAAGAAATGCTCAATAAGGCTGAATTATTATATTATTGCTACATTTAATCGGTATTAGCGTTGGACGAATTTTGTTTGTATGTCTATTTTCTAATATTCTTTTTTGGTAGTGTAAATAGCGACTAATTCTATACAGATAAAGTAAGCTAAGAACTAGAACGCACCCAGGGAATTTCCCATTATATGATTTCTGGTTTGAGATCCAGATGTCGCAGATTTGGAGTGATGTGGGCGATTTTGATTGGTAGCAGAAGTGGAGCGAGATTGATCCGTTGATCGGAACGGTAGGAAAGGGTCGTGTAGATTCGGATTGGATGAAAAGAATCGACAGAGTGACACAGGCAGCCGGACGATTGAGTCGTACCACACCACTAACCCACATCGAAGAAAGATATAAAAAAAAAAAACTTTGTCGATAATTGCAGCGCAGTTATTAAAAACCTTAATAGTAGGTATTTAAGGCAAAGAAAATTACTAACAAAAGTAATAATCTTTAAATCCACGCACAAAAGTGGCGTGAAATTCGTTCCATAAAATTAAGAAAAAAATAAGTGTGCTAAGGTGAACAAATCACATGTTGAAACTGCATGGTGTATCACTTGCACATGGAAATAACGGCCTAGAAATATATATATGTAATTTTTCATTTATATATAGTGCCATTATTGTGTAAAATTCTTGCCGATTCGTAAAGGGTGAGTTTATGTAAAATGCGAATTACATTTATACTCATTGTTACATACATATGTATGTATATAGTAGTTTTTTTTGTATGTGCTAAATGGTTTCGTTCATTTCAACCATTAGAACGCTGCAAAGGGTGCTGTGTCAAAGTCACTCGCCTGTTAAAAAGGAAGGATTCCTTTATTCACTTGGGCTAAGTCCAATAACCCAAGGATCACTACATTCCTTTGGATTGAGGGTGAGTGTGTAATTATCACTTTCATTTATGTATATGCCATCGTCACATTTATTATGTGCGTAGATGATTCCTTTTTTTGTGTGCTTAATGGGTTGGTTTGTTTTAACCATTAGGAAGTTGGAGAATGCTGAGGCTGACAGAAGCGTCTTAAAGTCACTTTACTCATCGATTGTCGAAAGTTGAAGGATTGTTGGAGTTATTCGCGGGCTGAATCCAATTGCACCAGGATTATTGAAACAATTTTGCTTAGGGTGAGTCGAAGTTGTGTTTAAAGTGAAAAATTAAAGATTTATTTCAAACAACATGAAAGTTGGAAACTTTAAGTTATTTGTACATACATATATTTTTATATATATATAATTCAATTTCGATTATGGTAGTCTTTATGTTTCCTTTCTTTTTAATAGGAAAAGAAAAGCAGGCGATCAACGACGACGATATCGAAACGTCGTGATCGCCCTCCTCTTTTTTTTTGTTGGTATTAGATTGTATAATAGAAAACAAACAAAAAGTCAAGATTATTCAGACCAGATTCTACGAACAAGATTCTGCAATCAAAATTCTGCAATCAAGATTCTACAATCGAGATTCGACCATCAAGTTTCTTCAATCAAAACGTCAGAAAAGCTCCACGTAGGAAAAGTCCAGCTTCATCGTTCAAGACTCAAGAATCAAGAACTCAAGAAATCAAGAACCTAGAGAAAAGGGTGTTTTTTTTTTGTTATTGTTTGATAAACTGGCGTGATATAAAATTTAAAAATTTAAATTTATTTGTTGATTATTTCCCTTGATCAGTGTTTAAGAATTATTAATTAATTAGTTTGATTAATCGGTTTAATTTTCGAAGCAAAGTGTGTTGAGGGAAAGATTGGGTCGAATTCTGCCTGGGGCATAGAGTTGCCACCTCCATGGTATTTTTTTTTTTGGTGCTACAGGTCCATTGACCATTTTGAAACAGAAACATAAATTGAGCTCAATCTACGTTTTAAATTTAATTTTCCGTCTCAAGTTGTTATCCCTGGGTTATAAAGTAACAGGTTTTGGTATCTTCTTGGGGTGGGATCTTTCATGCATAGCCAAATTCGATACTTCGAGACTCCTTCAATACCGTTTGTGCAAGAATCAGTTAGCTTCAAAATTTAAACTGATAAATAATTTTTCTTTTTTTTTGTAAAACCTTTACAAGTTTTGTTAGTTCAAGCCACTTAGTATTGTTTATTGTTAAATAAGGGAAACAAAAATTATTTTTTTTATTTTAGATAAACTTTAAAGATTCAAAGATACTTTTACCTTTGATATTAATTTTCGTTTCTTATAAGTTTTGTTCAATGTTTCAATTGCTCGAATGAAAACAAAATTAACATTATTTCATCATATATATATCCATTATTATTATTATAACTTTTTCTTAAGAGATTATAAATAAAGTACATTTGTGAATCACGCCAGGATGGTGGAATTCCAATCTTTTATTCAAGCGAAAAGCTTGATGGCTAACTAAATTATTATTTTTCAGGGGATGCGGATGGCGACGAATTGATTCGGTGATGGACTGAGCGGAGCCAAAAGGTAAGCTGGAGCAAAGGGGGAGTCAATACACCTGCCTAATGACTTCCATTGGTAGGGTGGGTAGGGCCAAGGCTGAAAACATCCCAGCCTCTCCTTAGTGGTAATGTCCGTCCGTGCTAGATTATTTTGTATTGTTTTATAGAAATAGCCTTCAGTTATTTCAAAATTGAATCGAAAGGCATGATTAAAAAGTGATAAGTGAGACTGTTGTGCAAGGGCAAGATCCCCGTCCGATTCCGGCGAGCTCAATGCCGAGCAACCACAAGCATGCCAGCCCATTGCACACAGCAAATCTGTTTCTCCTATAAAACCTCAAGCTTATTACAGTAGTCTGGTTGTGAATAACCTGAGATCTCAGGACTCTTACACCCAGGGAAATGTGTTTCCATGAAGAGTTCAAGTGTTTCTTGGCTCGAATTCGACCATGATCCATCGGGATGCTTAATGTATCCTGGATTCGTGGGGTTAAAGGTAAGAACCTTTCGAAGTCTCGCCGCCTCACTTGTGTTCTCAATGGATTCACAGTAGTGCCTAGTCCATGAATCTTTCTTGGCCCTTCTTAACTCTTTGGTGTATAAGTTAAGTTCCGCTCTGTATGAAATCCAGTCTTTCTCTAATTTGCTCAGCTTAGCTACATTGAAAAGTTTTCTGACCCCTGTTCTTCGTTTCTTAAGTTCACTGTTCCACCATGGTGGGTTAGTGGGTTTAATGTTACGAGATATAGGGCAGTTTTTTTTCAAAGGCCGTTCTCATTTTACTAGTTAGGTTTTGAACAACAGTGTCAATGGTTGAGGTTATCGAAAACGTTTCTTCCTCAGGTGGGTTGATACGTTCATTCAACCATTTTGTGTACTCTGTCCAATTTGTTCTAGTAGGGTTTCTAAAAGGTTTAATATCATTTTGATTTCTGTCTAAAGTAATGAGTATCCTAAAGTGATCCGAAAAGGATTCCTCAGGTGAGACTCTCCAGTTTTCTACAGAGATCTTATCATTATAACTCATAAGAGTGAGATCAAGAATTTCTTCCCTGTTTTTGTTTCGAAATGTTGGGTGATTACCCTTATTACATAACATGAGGTTAGAACAGAGAATGTATTCAAAAATTGACTCACCCCTTTTGTTGATATCCTTACCGCCCCATTGAGTGTGATGTGCGTTGGCATCACAGCCCATCACCAAAGGTGTCCCACGTGTTATGGTGTAACCCACAAGGTCGCGGACCGTTTTTGATGGTGGGTCTTCTTCTTCGTACGGCATGTACGTTGATGCCAAGACGAAGTTGCCTTCCTTGGTCTCAACGCTGATTGCCACGTTGTCTCTGTTGCTGTACCTAGATAAAAAGAAAGCGTTAATTGACTTTTTCACTAGAATACAACTTCTTCAGGTATCTTTACAGAAAAGCAAATTTCAAACGAAGTTTTTTCCCGTTATTTTATTTTGGTAAGACGGCATAATGTTTCAGAAAGTAAAAGGAAGAGCAGTCTACTCGTTTTTGTTTGTGTTTTTTCTCCGCCTTTCACGTATACTATTTTCTCACTTCATTTCACAATCTTAAAAGCGCTATGGTCAAAATGTTTAATGAGTTGTCCGTCTGGCGAATAATTTAAATGAAAGGGCTGTATTTATTTTATTTAATGTTAAAATATTTAGTTCTTTTTGTAGACTTCTTCATTGTGGTTTTCATTGAATAAATTTCTTGAACCGATAGTAGGACTTACCTTAGGGTTTTTTAATCCGACGACATCCTAGCCATTCTTTGATGGAATTTGACAGTTTAAGGCTTGACAAATTCTCCCTATACATGAAAGAGTCCATTAGCTTTCATAAGAAAACATATTAATACAAATATTTCTTTCTATTGAAAGGGGTTCTTGTATGAATTTGATAATAATTTTTGGTTGGTGACATGATTTTTGATTTCAATACCACCCCGGATATATTTTGGGAAGGGCAAAATTAATTAATCATGCTTATTACGGAATTTAGAATGGGAGCGGAAGCAAGGTGGCTTAGCACATTGCGTCGGTATTACAATTGAACGGATAACGATCGGGAGATTCACTAATTGAAATCTGATGTAAAGCATTACTGATCGAGTAGCTTCCCGCCTGGATTGCGAATTCGATAATAGACTTGAATAATTTTCTAAGAGCGCCGAAATTTCACGGTAAAATTAAATAAAAACAAAATTAAAATTGGCACCAAATTTGCCGCCCCCTAGTCAGTGCCGCCCGGGGCCGGCCGTGGCACGCATAAATGTTGCATTTATTTATCGAATGTAAGAAGCTGTTCGGGAAGATCTAAGATTCAAAGTAAGTGACTACCTATTTTTTTTAACTTACCCAGTGTTCTATGTTTCATCTTTAAAAATATTTTTTTATTATTTTCTTGTTTGTTAAAATAATAAGGGTATTCATACAACAACGTAAAGTCGTCGTAAACGTTGTAAACTTTAAAACTTCGTAATTCTGTCACAATTTGTATGGAAAATTTGACAGATTTACGAAGTTTAAAACTTTACGATGTTTACGACGAGTTTACGCTGTTGCATGAATACCCTTAATATGTATTTCAATTTATAAATAAAATAACTCGTTGACCAGTATTTGTTTCCATTTTTTTAATATTTTACATGAACCTATTTGGTACCAAGTTTATTTATTTGTAGTTCACGTAAATTGCTTATCACAATTCTTTTTTTAAATTTATCCAATTTGAGAAACTGTATGCAATAGACGTTGGTATACATCGGGAACCTCAAAAGGATTACTTTTGTATCTTATGTCGAATTCCTTACAACAAAATAATCGATTTTTTTCTAAACAGAATCGATTTTTTTCTAAACAAAATCGATTTTATTCTGTCAAAACAAATCTTGCATTTTCAGCAAGATTTCAAATCGATTTCACACACACTAACAAGATTTGACATTTCTCTGGAGTTGAAAGTATTTTGCGGCGGGTTTAACAAATGTTCTAAAGTGTTCCTCGGTCATTTAAACAGATTAAAAGCAAATAAATCATTAAAACTAATTTTAATTCATCAAAAAATAGTGAATGGTCAGTTAGAAGATATAAAAATATCAACTAACTTCGATTCAAAGTGCCCAAAGTCAATTAAAGATATAAATCGCGCGCTCGCCGATGTGTTTCTCGAATGATGTGTTTCTTGGATGAATTTGGGTTGTTTTTTTACTTTAATGGCCACATAACTATTTTTTGTTTATTTTTGCAACTTTTCTTAGAAATGTATATGTTTTTAATCTAACAAAATGACGCGAAAAACTGAATGCACTTTGGAATATTTTTAACAAATTTGTATGCGCATAGTTTGTTTACTTTTTTGCCTCAAAGCTATTGTCAAATGACACACACACAATCCCACACGAAAAATTTGATTTTTTGTGTGTTCCTTACAACCAACAAAAAAAATCGATTTGAAATTGTTGTAAGGAATTCAACATTAGTTCGTAGTTCCATCAAGTGTTCTGTGACTGTGCTTTCATAAACAAAAAAAAAAATTGTTTAAATTTTCTTATTTCATTTATAATATACATACATATACATACATAGGTACTTATAAATACGTATTTTAATATATTTTTTTTCCATTTCTCACCCCTTAAAAATATTTGACGAAATAAATAATAAATTATCCATTTTTTCTTTCTATTCTTGCCTACTATTGAAATCTTTTATGATAAAAGTCAGAAAAGTTTGTCTTTTATTCTTTTATTCTTTTATGATTTATAACATATTTAATAACAGATCTTGGCATGCTGAATACCAAAAAAGCTATTTATAAAAGATTTTGTTACGAGTATGAAAGTTTGGCAGTTCATAACAGATTTCTTAGCAGATTAAATAACAGATTATTTTGACAGCTTAAACATTTGTATGGAAATTCATAGCAGAATAACAGAATAGCAGAATAAAAGATCACGCCGAATAGGCCCAATTATTCATTTCTGTTCAAATACAAATTTGAAAATGCATATCTACTGCGAACAAAAATCTACTCATTTTGTTTTTGAATCAACTTCGGAAAATTTTCCGATTAGTGGCAACGCTGGTCAACACTGAACACACAAGATTCTGGAAAAAGTATAAAAGAGAACGCAAACATACTGGAAAAATGGTGTGAGTTTGCCAGGAACGGACGATTTGGTCCTTATAGGCTTGGTCAAACAGAGCGCGGTCCGACGGTCTTTGTAAAGATTTACAAACAAAATTTGACCGTCGCGTTCTTTCTTTCCCAGTAAAGTATTGACCGTCCCGTCGGCCCGCGTTCTGTTTGACCAGGCCTTATTCCTCACTTTCTACTCCCTTCACCGATGAACAAAAGATCGTCTGTGGAAAAATCAGGTGGTGTAACTGCCGACATAGCTTATTCGATAGCCGGCGGAACGTGGCCATTGATAGGATGGGATACTAAATGGGCACGTTCCGCTGGCTATTCTCAGTTATCCGGATAGCTTTGTGTTGTTGTAATCCCTTGTTAAAAAACAGCTGATAACAGCTGACGCAACAACAACTCAAGTTATCTCAAAATTTTTGGGATAGCTAGATAGCATAGCGAATAAACATTGGAACGCGAGGAATGTAATTCCTCGCGTTCCAATGTTTATTCGCTATGCTATCTAGCCATGGTATAAAAATACAAGGTATGTTGTATATGAGATGAAGGGTCGCCATATTTTGTTTTGTGTGACGTCATAGCGAGTGTTCACCAACACATAGCTTTAAAAAATAAATTATTTATTGTTTTGCTTGAAATTTAACAAAACATAAATTCAAAACATAAATAATCTATTGTTTTACTTTGAGTTTTAATAGCAAATTGCTTCAAAATATAAACAATTTCTGTTTACTTTCTTTGCCATAAATGACAAACAATTGAGATCATTCACTCGCAATGACGTCACGAGTCAACTGCCTGAGCTGTCAAGCATACCTTGTTATTCTTATACCATGCTATCTAGCTATCCCAAAAATTTTGAGATAACTTGAGTTGTTGTTGCGTCAGCTGTTATCAGCTGTTTTTTAACAAGGGATTACAACAACACAAAGCTATCCGGATAACTGAGAATAGCCAGCGGAACGTGCCCATTGGCATCACTCCTCGCGTTCCAATGTTTATTCGCTATGCTATCTAGTTATCCCAAAAATTTTGAGATAACTTGAGTTGTTGTTGCGTCAGTGGTCATCAGCTGTTTTTTAACAAGGGATTACACACTGATCTCTATAATACACTGGATAGCGTATTCATACAAAAAAGTTGCTTCCAATTGAAGAACTGTTATAAGGTGCGCCGGTACACTTTTTTGTATAACAGTATAAAAGTATAACATGTTTTTTTATTAAAGTGACAGCTGGCAATCAAGGAAGTGAAATTATTTTATTTTGTTTATGGAATCAATCGCTTGTCAAAGCAGAAAAAAAAGCAAGAAAATATTATTTTGCATCATCGAGAGAAAAATAAATTAGAAATTTGTATTCTTAATTGCAATGTGTCTCATTTGAAGGTCGTTCTATAGTTTTGTGTTTTTATTTTAATTAAATCTTCCATTGCAATTAAATTTGTTATTTTTTTTTAAATGTGTATGACTAATGAGTCCACGGAGAATCCCAGCAATACAAATGATAAAAGAAACTGGTTCCATTCACTGTCCCGTCGAAGAAAATCAGCAACATCCACCACAACATCGACATCACAAAAATAGCAGAGTCGAAATGAAGATGCTGCTGGTGCCTCTGCTTCGACTCCGAAAGCCTCAGCAGCAACCTCAAAACTAACATCAGGTCAAGAATCTTCCGTCGAGGCATCAACAATTGGACTAGTTTTGGAAACGATCGCATCAAACGCAAAGATGAACGTAAGAATGTTTTCCAGAGATTCAAGAAACGCATGGGAATTAACTTTTCGATGCGCCAAAAAAATCCCAACCCGACACATCAATATCTTCCAATTCGAATGTCCACAACGTGGTTTTTATAATCATTCAAAGAAATAAATAAAATAACTTTACTAAACAGCGCTATCCCGATCAAGCTGGTAAAACTGAGGCACAACAAAATGAAAACCAAAAATTGTACTTCCATCGTATTGGTGAGCCACAAGGGAAAGACGTTCTAGTTGTTGAATTTCCAGATCAGCCATCATGGAGAATGTGAGTGACCATAACTTTGAAATCGATTAATGTTTTTTCATATCTCTTAATATTTCTAGTAGTACCTCGTGGCTTGATGGTTAGTGCGTAGGACTGTCATGCCGAAGGTTTGGGTTCGATTCCCAGCCGTGCCACCTAAAAACAGAAATGTTTTATTCGAGGTACTGCCTCTTGCGAGGAACTGACAAATCCTCCAAGAGTATACTTGTCATGAAAAAGTGCTTCTCAATTTAGCCGTTCGGACTCGGCAAAAAACTGTAGGTCCCCTCCATTCCTGCCAACAAAACACGCACACAGGAATGGTTGTGAGTTGTAAGTCACTAGGCCCTGGTTCTCCATGAGCTGTTGCGCCACCCAATTTATTTTTTTTTTGCTGATTTGGAGAAAGCCGGGAGATAAAATCAAAACTAGAGATTCATGCAATCGTTACAAAATTCTAATCAGATTATGATGTATGGTTGAGAAATTTTGTAAAATTAAATCACAACTTTTTGAATTTTTTTAGTTCATCACAAACACGGGTTCGAGGGTCTACCTCTGCGGACAAACAAAAATGCACCCAACTATCGAGTTATTTCAATCGATTTGGAAACCCCAGCTGAGGAAAATTGGATAACATTGATACCGGTAATTTAAAAAGGGTTAAAATTATTAATTAAGCATGTTGAAATCTAGATTTTTGTTTGTTTAGGAACATGAAAAAGTTGTGTTAGATAGAGTTATGTGTGTTGATGGAAATAAACTTTTATTGGAGTTCATTCGTGATGTAAAGGTTTGTGACCATGTCATCTTCTGTTTTTTAACTTTTATAAATGTTTTTAATTTCCTTTTCTAATAATTTACAGTGTCCTTCAAGCGCATTCTCTTGAAACAGGTGAGCTGATACGTACATTCAATATTGACATAGGTACAATTGGAAGTATTTCTGGCGAAAAAAAATACTCTGAAATATTCTACAGTTTTACATCATTTCTTACACCTGGGAAAATTTATTAATATGATTTTGCAAAGCCCAATGAAGAACCAACGCTATTCCGTGAAATAACTTTAAATATTGTAGGCTTCAATAGCAATGACTACAAAGTTGAACAAGTATTCTATCCCAGTAAAGATGGGACACAAATTCCAATGTTTATAATTCGGAAAAATAGAAATACAGTCACACCACGCCCGTGCCTTCTCTATGGATATGGAGGATTCAATATTAGTATACATCCTTCATTTGGTATTGTTGGTTTGATGTTCATTGATACATTCGATGGAGTGCTGGCTTATCCCAATATTTGAGGTGGCGGAGAGTATGGAGAGAAATGGCACAATAGTCGTTTGTTAAATAAATAAAATGTATTTGTAAATAAAATGTATTTGACGAAAATAGTTTTTTGAGACAATTTTTTGAAATCTTTGCTCGAATTGGAAATGGTTTTTGAAATAACTTAGAAGACCTTAATTAAGACTAAGAACCGTTTCAATAATCAAAATCCAGCAAGTAGTTTTGAAATGGCAACGTTTTGTATCCAGCACTTGCAAGAATTTCATATAAATTTCTTGCAAGTGTTAGATACAAACAGTTGTCATTTCAAAACTACTAGCTGGTTTTTGATGGTTGAAGCGGTTTTTAGCCTTAATTTATGCCTTCTAAGTTATATTAAAAACCAATTCCAATTTAAGCAATAATTTCGAAAAATTTGCCCATAGAAATATAGTATCATCATATTCTTGAAATTCGAAAAAAGACGAAAATACTTTTTTAAGACAATTTTTTGAAATCTTTGCTCGAATTGGAAATGGTTTTTGAAATAACTTAGAAGACTTTAATTAAGACTAAGAACCGTTACAATAATCAAAATTCAGCAAGTAGTTTTGAAATGGCAACGTTTTGTATCCAGCACTTGCAAGAATTTCATATAAATTTCTTGCAAGTGTTAAATACAAAGCGTTGTCATTTCTAAACTACTTGGTGGATTTTGATGATTGAAGCGGTTTTTAGCCTTAATTTAAGCCTTCTAAGTTATTTCAAAACATATTTCCCATTTAAACAAAAATTTCGAAAAATTTTCCCATAGAACTAGTATCATCATATTCTTGAAATTCGAAAAAAGACGAAAATAGTTTTTTGAGACAATTTTTTGAAATATTTGCTCGAATTGGAAATGGTTTTTGAAATAACTTAGAAGACCTTAATTAAGGCTAAAAACCGCTTCAATCATCAAAATCCACTAAGTAGTTTAGAAATGACAACACTTTGTATTGAAAAAGGATTATTGCAACTTTTAACTCATGAAATTAATATATTTAAACAATTCAACTTCGCATTTTTATTACTTCGAACGTTTTAAATACGTATTAATTTATGTTTTTTTGTCAAGTTAATTGGAGTTGACATTTTCTTTGAAAATATCTTAATCCTCTCCCGGCGGAAGAGGCTGAGTATGGTCCGGTATAAAGGGTTCAACGGGATCCTCCTTTTCCAGTTTGATGTTTTCTAACATCATAAATCCACCAGAATCATCCGTTATTATGACATCTAAAGCATTTCCAGTCAGAATATCCATTGTTTGTTGTGATATTATTCCTGCTTGATTTTCCTCAACAGATTCGGCGTATTCGAGAAGAGGCTCACGAAGGTCTGGACACTGATTGAGAGCATCTTGCAACTGAGGCAATGGTAATTATATAAGAACTGATGATGACTGTGGCTTCAATCGCTGGCAGCATTTTAAAAACCCTTCCCAGATAAGTTTTTGCTTCCAAACTTGTTTTAAAATCAGCCTTTGCAATAGCCCAATGATGAAATTAGAAAGCCTTGGATACAAAGCCAAGCTCTGAATAACCGTTCGCATAAAGAGTGTGGGAATCGGTACAATAGCCCTGTTTTTTAGTGCACTTTTATCTTCGCTTAGAAAAAAGTTGCATATTAAATACAACAACAATACGGAGTTATACCAAATTGTTGTTGTATTTAACATGCTACTTTTTTCTAAGCGAAGATAAAAGTGCACTAAAAAACAGGGCTAATATCAACAAGCTGTTGTAAACAAGCGCCAAGTATATCTTGTGTATAGACATCCTTTTCCGCCAAACACAAGGAAGTGGCTTTTACAACGTACTTCAGTTCACATTTGTTTTGATCGAGCGTGTGAAGTGAAATCTATATCTCACTTGGTGAAATTGGCATTTTTTGATTGACATATTCAGAACCAATGCCTAGAAGTCTATTAAAAACTTCTTTAACCACAATTGGATTGAGTTTTAAAAGTTTTGGCAGTGCGGTTAAAATCTCTGCCTTTGTCAAACCACTCAAAACAGGAATCAACAGACGAACATCATTGACTTTGGTTTGATAGAGATCACGTACTTTTTTCACTAGATTTCCTGTGGGTACGGTGCTTTCCGAAAGAATGTAAATTATTCTTGTTACTAGGGTTTCAACTCCTTTAGTGCAGTCCTCGATAAGTTTTAGAAGTGTTGAATTTTCAACGCCAAGTTTTTTTATTGGTACTTCAATAGAACGTAAAATAGTGCGTTTAAGATCTGGCGACGTTTTTGTGTATACAGTACATAGATCTTCAAGTAAGTTTTCTGAATGCGGCAGCAAAATTAAAACCGTCCCCAAACAAATTTTTGCTAGATCCTCTTTCCAGGCAATTTCCACTGCATGACGTCCATAATCTGCACCAAAAACTTCAGGTGGTGGAGTTTCTTTCACGAGATTATTAATCCATTCTATGGCAAATTCTTCAATTTTAGCTGGAAGTACTTTATGTTCTGCGAACAAAATGCGAATATGCTCTAAGGCTCTCTCCCGTAGAGCCGTCTTTTCGTGTACACAAAAGTTTAAGAGAATCCGAACGAAACGAAGCTTTCTCGGAGGTCGTAATAGGACTAAATCTTTTATTAAATCAACAAAATAGTTGCTAGTGTCTTCAGTAAGGCACATCTGTACCAATTGAGTGACCGATTCATCGGACAGCAGAGGGGCCTCTAGATAAACTCTTCGCAAAAGGATCAACTTGTCTTTGAACTCACATTTTGTACAAATTCCATTGATGATTTGGTTAAGAAGTTCATTGTAAGCGTAATCTGGGCGATGCTCAGATTTTACATATGAATGCCTGGTAAAACCTTGCAAAAGGCAGTATTCTTCGTATAACCAAGAGAATGCTAAGTCAATGCGTCCTTTAATATCCATCATGATAAAATCAAATATTATAACTCTGACGCTATCGGGAAATGTGGCGGCCATTACAGTTAGGATCTTTCGTCGCTTTACGGAAACACCTCCAACAATACATTGGCGTTCGGAACTCAAAATTCTCTTGACAGCATCCACTAGAAACTTTGCCTTCGTTGCCCTGGGGAAGGGTTTCGTTACCTCCTGGAGCTTAAGCGTTTTTGCTCGCTGCTTCATGTGTTCCAGTAGTGCTTGTTCTCCTTTCACCCTCTCCATATTCTCTCGCAGCTTTTTGGTTGCTTCTTCTTTACGCTGTTGCTCATCCATTTCATGAGTCAATTCACTCATTTCCACGTCGTGAGTGTCGGCTTCTTTTGCAAAGACAGAAGCGCCTGGCCCGATTTTTTTCTCGGTCATTTGCACACTGAGTAAAGAGGCAATTTTTGTAATTTGAGCAGGTAATGGGGTATCTTTAACAGGCACATACTCTTCGAAAAAGTTATCGGGCACTTCGTTTGGCAGATGCTTCATAAAAGCCAATACTAAGTTAACCGCAATCTCAGGATTTTTTATGTTATCCGCAATGAATTTCTCATTGATTTTCGTAGATCTTTCTATATTTTTTTCCATCATATCAATGTCTACCTCCATGATATCATCTGATCCAGCGTCTTTTGATACCACACTGATTGTCTCGTCCTTGTCTAGACGCATTTTTTTACTCAAACTGTGCGCAGCGTTCTCGACAATTCGTTTTTGCCGCAGGCTCACTTCTTGTTTGTCCATCTTTGGTGTGGCACGACTTATTTCCGATTGTGATGCGCCCAGGTCCAGTAGCATTCTCTTTATGGAATTTTGAAACTCAAATGATCCTCTATTCTTGAGTAATCCAATCAACTGCATTTTTAGACTCTTGCGTACTGAACTCACTTGTGAATCTGTTAGAGTGGGTGGTAAATTAGCACTGAGACTTTTAAATGCTTCAACCACTAGAGTCATAAGACTTGGCCTCATTTTTGCAATAGTACTCAAACTACCGGTACACGCTATCAAGTTTACTGAAGACACATGGGTGGCAGCATGAAACTTGAGCAAAATATCGAAAATGTTCATGGCCTCCTCTTCTAGTTTCCTGCGTCGCATAATTTTCAATGTGAGAGGAATATCCTCCAGAGAAAAGTCATCTTCTCTTTTTTGACTGTCTTATCTGGATAAGTCTGAAGGATTACAACTCCTTCGAGGAATTTAAGAGCATTTGTACGAATACCATCATTGTCATTATCGATCATGTCTAGAATTTGTGCTTTGACCAAACTAAGAACGTTCCAGGCTTGTTCGGTACTGTCCGTGATTTCTGCTCGAGTGCATATCCACTTCAAACCGTTCTTGTAAATTGAGCCACATGCTTGAATGACACGTTTTATTACCTGGGCCGAAGAGTCCCGAAGGAGCATTGATATTACATTTACGATTTGCGGCACGAATTCTGGTTTTAATTTGCATATCTGTTCCATGAATCCTATTATTTGCTTTCGTACATCGGAATTAGCATCATGGCCAAAAGATAGAATATGTTCCAGGAATTCTTCTATCAGCTCTGGACAGGTTCCCAAGATGATTTCTTGAATTTTTGCAAGTAGTTCACATTTCTTAGTTGGCTCCGCAACCATCATTTCATTAAACCATTCAACAACCCTTGATCGAGCTGTGGCTGTCCGTTCGTCTGTAAAAAGATTCGAGGTTTCACCCAGGAATTGGGTGCGTCCGAGAATTCCAGATCATTTGAGGTTCGGTTGCCTTCAAAATAAGATCACCATCAAACTTCTCTACACACCTGGAAAAGGCAACTATAATTCGATCATTTGATTACAATGTTGGGGAAATACAACAAATGAACTTACAATGGATCCAACATTCCCTTCCTAGTTACAATAATCTGTTTCGGTTGTTCCTCTACCTCTGCCGGCAATGATCGAATCAACGCTGCTTCTTCTTCAGCAATTTTGCACTTGGCCAGCTACTCCAAACGTTTCTGTCCAGCCCACACCTACATATGTGTGAATGATCTTCAAGAAAAGCTGACCAGCCTGCGGATTGAAAATGAAAATCGCTTCATTGATCGAAATGTCAAAACAAAACAAACCCACCGCTTTAAATTGTTGTTGCAATTCACATCTATTCATCGACACGAGTGAAATTACAAAAACAACAATGTAAACAAATGGGGTTTGGGGGGTGAAACGTACGAAAGTTTCCCATCTTTATTTGTTTATCTATGATAAAAACTTACGTCTCCTAATTTTTTTTTTTGCTTTCAATAGACGTCAAAAGGTGCGCTGGTACACTCAATGTCATCTTCAATTGGAATCAGAAAAACTGTTATACTCTGTAGGGAGTACACTATCCAGTGTATTATAGAGATCAGTGGGATTACAACAACACAAAGCTATCCGGATAACTGAGAATAACCATCGGAACGTGCCCACTGATTTTCACCATAGTCAGCTGTTTATTTATTATTTGACATGTTTGAAATCCGAACGGATAGGTCACCGAGGTCTCCTCCAACTTCAATTTATTTATTGGAGTATAAATATATATTTGTGCGAGAAACTTTAATCATATTTTTATTCCAATGTTTATAAAAATAACTAATTTTCGTGTGACTGCTGGGATGAAAAACTTCATTCGGTCATATTCTGCGAACCCAGCACCGAAAAGCACAATATCCATTGGAAATAATATTTATAATACCGACGAATGGACCAATGTCACTCCAAAAATACTGTCCTATCTAGGAGCAAATAAACATCTTCAAAAAAATCACCCTTTATCGATAGTGCGTCAACGGATTGTAAATTATTTCTATAAATCCTATACCAACACTCGTGGGAATCCTCTATTTAGTGTGTATGATAACCAGGACCCGATTGTAACTGTTCAACAAAATTTCGATAATCTGTTGATCCCAGTAAATCATCCCAGTCGTGCCAAGTCAGATTGCTATTACATAAATAAACAATTTCTTCTGAGAGCACATACAACGGCCCATCAAGTGGAATTAATCAAATCGGGTTTGGATAACTTCCTCGTCGTTGGAGCGGTCTATCGACGGGATGAGATTGATTCGACACATTATCCTGTGTTCCATCAACTAGACGCTGTTCGATTACTGACCAAAGACCAACTATTTGAAAAACATCCAGGATTGGAAATATTTGAATCTAATTTAACTACTAGGGCAGTTTTCGAATCCAATGGCAAGTGTATTGATCAATCTAAGCAGCCTTGTCATACACTGGAGGCATTAAAACTAGCGGAGCATGAATTGAAGCGAGTTCTATCAGGTCTTGCAATGGATCTTTTCGGTGATAAAATCCAGTATCGATGGGTGGAGCAGTATTTCCCATTTACGCAGCCCTCATGGGAGTTGGAAATATTTTACAAAAATAAATGGTTGGAGGTTCTGGGCTGTGGAATCATAAGGAATGAAATCCTACTAGACGCTGGGGCTCACAATTCCATTGGATATGCTTTTGGTCTTGGATTGGAGCGGCTAGCAATGGTCCTCTTCGATATCCCTGATATTCGTCTATTCTGGAGTAATGACTCCGGATTTTTAAATCAATTTGATGAATCCAATTTGCAAATGCTGCCGAAGTACAAGCCTGTGTCCTCTTATCCTCAGTGCTCCAATGATATTTCGTTTTGGCTGCCGGACGGTATGGAGGTGGATCAGTTTATCCCTAATGATTTCTATGACTTAGTGAGGACTGTTGCTGGAGATGTTGTTGAACAAGTATTCAGTTAAGAGAGTTAGCACAGGATTGGTAATAATTCTTTTTTTATCTGCAGATACGCTTGGTAGACACATTTAAACACCCTAAGACTGGGAAGTGCAGTTTGTGTTTCAGAATCGTTTATAGGCATATGGAACGAACTCTGACGCAGATGGAAGTCAATGAATTCCATACGAAAATCGCTAACGAATCAGTTGATTTGTTTAAAGTTAAGATAAGATAATTTGGAATAAAGGTGATGTGATTTGTTGCAATAAAGTTGTTTTCCACTGTGTTTATTTAGGCTCTTTTGGTCTATTTGTAAAAAATGCGAATAAAAACAAACTTTCTATTCCATTATTTTCCCAACGTTTCGTAAGTAATACTTACTTCTTCAGGGGTTTTATTTATTTTAATTTTTTTTTTCGTTCAAAAATTACATGCCTGTTTCTTATAACTAAAATTGCATCCTTCCCGAGACGGTACTGATACAAACTTTAACATAAAAAACAATTAATATAACTTAAGAACAATCAGTTACTATTTAAATTCAAAAATAACAAAACAATGACACTTGTGTCGTTTTCCATTGGTTTCACTCAAGAAGACACTCATTCCGAATCCAATGGAACAGTGCTTGTTACTTCTACTCAATTCTGAAGTTTTGTCTCTATATTGGTGAATCATTAAATAGAAACCTTTTGCTGGCACACAAAAAGTAAAACTGAAAACAATAGTGTATCAACCCCTAACTAACAAATAATAATTTTTCTTTTATTTTTCTTGATTTTTGTTTTAAATTATATTAAGGGTATTCATGCAACAGCGTAAACTCGTCGTAAACATCGTAAAGTTGTAAACTTCGTAAATCTGTCAAGTTTTCCATACAAATTGTGACAGAAATACGAAGTTTAAAAGTTTACAACGTTTACGACGACTTTACACTGTTATATGAATACCCTTATTAAATTCCTTGGTTTCAAGTGCACAATTAATTCGAATGAAATGTTAAAAAAATATGAAGTTGTACTGCAGTTTGTCTTTGTTGAAGTTTCGTGTTGCATGTATTAGTGTTTCTGAGTGTCTTCTGAATTCAAATCAAGAATCAATTTTCTCTCCTCAGAATCGTCAGAAGAGTATTTTTTGTGCCAATGAAACGGTTTCAGAAGCGTTCCGGACGATTCTGGACTCTTCCGGACGTCCAATGGAAAACAGCATTATATCACAGCTGGGCTCGTTTGTTAACTCCAAAGTGTAACAACGAGAGAGCAAGAAATTTCCCCTCCATGAAAAATCTTGCAAATTTCTGCTACACAAATTTCTGTGTGCAGGAAGTAAAAAACTGTCAAATCCACGTCTATGTGTATTTTTGTTTGTGTGAGTCTTAAGATTCCCAGCAAACATTTTTGTGAACGTTCATAGAACATTCAGTGAAAATGAAGAACATATATTCGAAAAACACTCACTTCTGTGAATCAAATGTGAATATACTCAAATATTCCATCACTTTTACCTCATACGCGGGGAAGGGGATTTGTGTTGATTTTGTTTTAAATAAAAAAATATCGAGATTCTTATTTCCTTCACATAATATGAATAAAAGTGAACGCGCACAGCGATCCTCAAAAGAGGTATATCTTGGGTGCGTCCATTTTTATTCACATAAACTGAATGTCCCTTTCATTTTGTTTTGAAAAGCCATAACGGGACCTAGTCGTGCCAAAACTGAAACAAAAGTTATGTAAAGAGGAAATTTGTCACTTTTATTAAATTTTGCGTATTGTTATTTGTTATTGTACGGACGGAACTATATTCTCTGTGGCAGTGAACAAAAAAATAAAAAAAGATAAATCGAATAAATTAACTTTTGTTTTAACTTTTTCAACTGAAGTATCTTTTTGATTTCCATTTTCATTCCGTACGGAATTAATTCGACCGAATATCAGAATAGCCGCGAATATTCCATTATACTTTAGCGAAATTTATCATAAGTTTCATTCGATAAATCTAGGGAAATCAAACTGTTTATGCGGATAATTTTAGCATTTTAAAATAGCATTTTGTATAACCGCACTGAAATAATATTTACATTCAGTTCTACAGTATACATTCCGATTATTAAAGAATCATTATAATGAATTAGATATAATTCAATTTATTTTCACTAAACTGAATGAGGAAACCCCAATTTATATTCATATGAATGAATCAAATCTGTCTCATTTAAATGATTCAAAAAAGATTCATGAATCGTTCAGTGAAATGAATATATAAGCGTCCTATTTACATTCACTAAAGTGAAGAATTACTCTATAATTAATGAAACATAAAAACGATTCGAGTTCGAGGTAATGCTACCCAGTAAATTTGATCCAAACCGGTTTATAAATGAGTTCATAAATGAGGGTTTCTTTCACTCCTGTGAATTATTAATAAATCATTTCTGAAGGGAAATGTTTGCTGGGTTTGCCTGTAGTGTTTGATAGTGTGTGTCACGTTTGAAGTTTCGTACACAAGTGATACAAAATTGGTTTTTCGCGTTTGTAAACTTTGTACCTAGCAAGATTTCCCCTCTATGAAAGAATTTTCCCCTTCTTTCAATAATTTGACAGTTTTTGAACATCGTGCTACAAAAGTAACCAAACAAACCTATTGTAAAAGTTTGCATCATCTTTTGAATTTAGAATAGGTACCGTAAATCGAATTAAGGGGGAAATTTTTCACCATTTTAGTATAAAAACGACTACCCAGCAAACATTTCCCTTCAGAAATGATTTATAAATAATTCACAGAAGTGAAAGAAACCCTCATTTATGAACTCATTTATAAACCGGTTTGGATCAAATTTACTGGGTAGCATTACTTCGAATTTGAATCGTTTTTATGTTTCATTAATAATAGAGTAATTCTTCACTTTAGTGAATGTAAATAGGACGCTTATATATTCATTTCACTGAACAATTCATGAATCTTTTTTGAATCATTTAAATGAGACAGATTTGATTCATTAATATGAATATAAATTGGGGTTTTCTCATTCAGTTTAGTGAATATAAATTGAATTATATTTAATTCATTATAATGGTTCTTTAATAATACGAATGTATACCAAAGAACTGAATGTAAATATAATTTCAGTTTGGTTATACAAAATGCTATTTTAAAATGGTAAAATTATCTGCATAAACAGTTTGATTTCCCTAGATTCATCGAATGAAACTTATGATAAATTTTGCTAAAGTATGTTCATTTGTTAATTTATTCAATTTATCTTTTTTTATATTTTTTTCACTGCCACAATGGATATAGTTCCATCCGTACGTTAACAATACGCAAAATTAAACGAATTTTCTCTTTGCATAACTTTTTTATCAGTTTTGGCGTGACTAGGTCCCGTTAAGGCTTTTCTAAACAAAATGAAAGGGACATTCAGTTTATGTGAATAAAAATGGACGCGCCCAAGATATAGCTACCTCTTTTGAGGATCGCTTGTGCGCGTTCACTTTTATTCATATTATGTGAAGGAAATAAGAATCTCGATATTTTTGTATTATGAAAAAAATCAACACAAATTCCCCCTTCCCCGCGTATGAGGTAAAAGTGATGGGATATTTGAGTATATTCACATTTGATTCACTGAAGTGAGTGTTTCTCGAATATATATTCTTCATTTTCACTGAATGTTCAATGAACGTTCACAAAAATGTTTGCTGGGTAGATATAAGAACTTGGCTCTTTTTTTAACATGTTCACATTATTTATGTGTTTTAGCTTTTAAATGAGATTGTGTAACCAATACAAAACTGAACCTTATTATCTATTATTTAATTAAAGAGTAAAATATTAGGCGTTTTGTTTTATATTCAACCCGAGTCTAGCGCCAGCTAAAGGTAGAACTAGAATGGTCGTAAGTGGGCGTACAAAACCGAGCGAAAACAAGAAATTCATATGGCGCTTGGGGCATAGTTTTCAACTTTTTTTCTGTTTGATAAATGAGTGAAGTAAAATCTTAAATTTTCTTTTAATTAATTCATATCACATCGAATTTTAAGGGTTTCGAAAAGTAAATAATTAAAAACCTATCAATCTCTGCTGTGAATAAGTATGAGAAAATTAACATTGAACTAACAATAATTAAATTTTTTTTCCCGCGCTAACCATTATGTCACGAGGTACTACAGGTTTTCGCTTGTTTTCTTCCGACCACTTAAGTGATCTTAATATGAGAAATGACAGTAAATTATAATATGCAAATAAAACCAACAATTTAAGCTTTCTTTTGATACAAACAAGTACACGTTATCACAGAATTTTAGAAGATATTAGTGTCAAAAGCCAGACTAAGGAAAAAATTCTCTCAAGAAGTTAAATCTAAATATCTCAAAAAACATACATATTGTACATATCGTCCCCCTCATGCCAGAACCATGAATGTGCAAATTTGCCGATTTTGAGTTAATGATGTGGGTTGATTAACCTTTGGATAATCTATGTTACACCAAAACTTAGAATGCCATGCATACAAGGAAACCACAGTATTTAAAAATGTCAATTACATGAATGTAGATTTCAGTCTCATCAAGTTGAGCCAGAAACACGAATGTGGCACATTCATGTTTCTGGCTCCCAACTGATAGGAATTATCAGCACAAAAACCATGAATGTGCCACATACTTGGATTTGGCATAACTGTATTTGCTAGAAAAGTTACTTCAGATGTAAGAAACTCACATTCGTGCTCATTGTTACTAAAGCGACCAATAGACACCACACTTTTGTGGTGTGCACACCTGTGTGCAAAAAATTAAAATTCTGAGATTTTTTGGTGTCGGTGCATCGATCGGTATTATGTGTATGGCGAAGTGTCTCACACTAGTGATCAAAAAACAAAACTTTTATCGCAATGTCTCTGCCAAAATCATCCCACGATCAAAACAATTGATCACAAATATTTTGAAACTGGTGACACAGAGATGGAATGTGATTTCATTCATTCGAAATTTGGAAAAAAAAAACTCAAAAAATGTTCCCGTGTACGTCCCTGAAGGATGGGCGCAAATTATAACAGGGGCACGTAACTCTCCTGAGCCTTTTGAAGTTCACACACAGCAGTATTAGCCCATTGAGTTGACCAGAAACGTGCAAGGTTTTATATTATTGAATATGTTTGTTTGGCCCATAAGCACTTTTCATTATTTTTGGTTAGCTCGCAAACCAAGCAAAATTAGATTTTTTATTGAAATGGATAGTTTAAAAAAATTTATAACACAATATAAGCAGGAAAAGTAAACAAAAACGTACCTAGCAAAAATAAAAAACATCAAAGATTTCTAACTTTTTTAATAAATTGTGCATAACTTTTTTTGAAGCCATACAAAGACTAAATAAAGAAGAGACTAAGGACTTTAATAAGACATGTTCAAAAAGTAATTTTTGTTACAAATTTTGTTACCAATTGAGAGATATGCCCATTCAAACTTAACTATTTCCTATAATTTTTCACAATTTTGGCCCGAAAACCCCTTTTTTGTATAATATGGCAAGTTTCGCATTCGTAAAAATTTTTCGAAATCAAGATTTTGATATAATATAACATTCGACTATAGAGAATATTAAAAAAGTATGTAAGTTCGCAATTTTGTTTTTCGGCCGTTTTTAAATGCTTTCTGACATTCAGACTGAACGGCTGGTCCGATTAATATAAGATTTGGTTCTAGGTGCAAGGAATGTTTAATTTCTCATGTGGTACCAAAAAATAGGTTTTCGGGCAAAAAGTGCGAAAATTGATAAGAAATGGTAAAGTTTGAATGGCTATATCTCTGTCAGTTTTCAAATAATATGTCTCTTTTAACATGTAATTTGAAGGCCTTAAAACTCTTACTTTGTATTATGTATGTTATGTTAAAGTTATGCGCTATTTAGAAAAATGACTAAAAATCTTTGATTTTTCGATTCTGATTCTGAAAACGAGAACTAAGTGATTAGTAAATAATTATGCTTATCATTTATTGTTAAATAAACATACCTGCATTTGTATATACATCATAAACCAAACTTACTAATTTTACGAGAGCAATAAACATTCAAACATGATTTCCCAACATTTTCATTTTTGCACATTCATGTTTCTGGCATAAGGGGGACGATATATTAAACGTAGCAATATAATTTTCTTTGATATCAACATCATTTTCTTACCTCTTTTACATTCGAAGATATAAGCAGTTATTTCAAGAAAACAAATTTCTTAAACATAAATTCACTTAATGGTGGCTGAAATCGTGTAGAGGACAGTCTTACCTTTCATTTGATACCCCATTTATAGAAGTTGCTTATATTATTGGTACATTTAGCGTAAAATGCAACCTGAAAAGTGAATTTTCTAACCATTGCGACCAGATAAAGCCTATCCGACCAGCAGTTTCGTAAATGTTTGGACTTAAGCTATCGGTTGGCATTCAACTTTCGCGTAGCCGCGATGAGATAAGTAATTTTACGGTCGGCTCCCAGACTATTGGGAGGGATGGGGGTTAAAAAGTGATAGTTTTCAATTTTTATTTTCAGGGTTATAACCTCTTTAATTCATTTAGAAAAAAATCGGATATGATGCTCTGTCGTATTTTCTAAGCATAAACACCAGAATTTTGATGGTCCGATAAATATAACTCAAAACCATTTGACATGAACCTTATCTTCCCTTTTTTTTTGAGATTTTCAGCAAAACAAAAAATCAACAAATAAAGTCTCCACAAAAACGCTGATAAGGTTTGCTTAAAAAGTTTAAATCATGGGTCTTATTTATCGGATCACCAAGATAAAAGGTTCTATTAACCTGACTGTCAAAATTAGATTCTATGGACTTAAAGAAAATGACAGAGCATCATTTCCCATTTTTAATACATTAATTGAAGTGCATGTGTCCCTTATACAATAGTCTGAAAACCGCTATTTTCAACCCCTCAAAACGGCTATGGTTGTTTCTACGATTCGCCTTTCTCGTAATCGAAATTTCATGAATACACGCTTCTACATTCGTTTCTCATAATCACAATATCAAGAATACTCGGTATTAAGAACGATTATAGTTTTTCATAGATAATAAAACGCGGCTTATGAAGGTTTAATATCAAATATTTTATCTTATATCATCATATATCAATGTCAAAAGAGAGAAAATACTTCATTTAATGATTACTGACTAAGATTTGGTAAGTTAACTTGGCAAGTTCTCCTTTTATGACTCAATCACTCACAATTATCGTTCACTTCAGTATATAATAGGACCAAAGAAACTATCTTTTTTAAAGCTATCATAGCAGGGTCGAGACGAATCCAACTACCAATTACTTTATTTAAAATTCCAATAAAACCACGTTTTATTAAAATAACTATTTAATTCTTTAAGTCTTTTCGCAGAGAAAACAAAGATGCAAAAAATAAAATATAAGAAAAAATAAAATAAGTAGCCTGGTTATTACACCTGTGGATAACTGGCAGAGGAAGCGATACCACATTGGTTTTTCTTGTTACGTGACATCTTGATGTAACCTTTGTCACCCCAAGTGGTGCCCCATGAGTTTTTCACTAGCCAGTAATCAGTGCCATCCTCTTCGGTCCCATAACCAACAGCCAAGACACCATGATCCAATTCCTCAGAGCTACAACCGGGTTCGTTATAAACACCTTCATTGTAGAATTGGAATGATTCATGTGATGCATCAATGGCAACAGCAACTGGGCCAATAGTGGCAATTGCTTCCATCAGCTTGATTTCGTTACCCACGGGAATGTCAACGAATCCCTTATCGCTAGCTCCAATCTTCGCCTTATCAAAATGACATGAGTCATCGATTCCTTCATAAGGATAGGATATCTCTGTATCGATTCCATTGTTTTCTTTGATGTAATTAAAGGCATTGTCCATTAGACCACCATTACAGCCATTGTTTCCATAACTTGTTGAACAATCGATCAAATTTTGTTCGGAAAGCGAAATTAATACCCCGGTCTTGCGAAAGTGTTGACCTTCTAAGGCACCAGTTGATGAAAATGCCCAGCATGATCCGCAATGACCTAAATAAAAATAAAAGATTTATTTGTTTTTTATTAATTGAGGTGATGTGCTTTATACATACCTTGATCCTTAACTGGTGTTACAGCGCCGTCTTCTCTCCAATCTACCAATTTTGGTAGTTTTACGTTAGCTGGACTTATGAAGGTTACACCATTAACTTTGCGAATTTCGTTTAGGCCAGTAAACCTAAAATAAAAACAAAGATATGTAAACTATTATCAAGTCCTTAAATGTATTATTCAAAGTTAGATCTTACGCTTGAGAATTACTACGATTAAATCCATTCATAATGTTGGCGAATTCATGATGTAAAAGATCGGCATACTTATTAACACTCAACTTGTAACTGACTAAGCCTTGTGCGTATTTCTGATTGTGTTTGGCAATCTTATGTTTGTTTTCCATAAAAATCTTCATGCGAAATTTCTCTTCCACGTCACTTTTGTATTTTTTGGAATGAGAAAGCTAAAAAATGAGAACAAAATTGTTAAACTAGTTTGAGGTAAATCATAGCTGCGTTTTATTATCTCCGGCCCGGGTCTGGGTCGATGTTATCTTTTAGCACGTATTACAAAAACAATATGGAATCCAGGTTTGTTGGTTCAGATACAGATACAAATTTTCACTCTGACCGGCAGGTGGCTATTTACCATCGTGAACCATGTCAGCGATTTGTCAACAGTGTTAGCAAAAGAGACAGGCTTTACATACAAAATAAGTAAACATAAGGGAAATAGTATTTGCACTAACCCGCATCGTTTTATTTTCTCAAGGTGAGCCATATGGGTTATGAGCGATAGTAAAACGCGGCTATTATTAGCAGGACTGTCAGTCTTCAGTGGACAAAAGTTATTAAAAACAAATTTCGAAAATGCTGGCACATTCCCTATAAGAGTATGAAAATCAGTCCGAAAGAGATCAAGAACGCCCCGGAATGAACAAAAATAACGGAAAACTGAATAAAAATAGAAAAAAGCCAACATATTGATACTTTAGATCCAGGAGTCGGGTGTTAAAATTTCAGAAACTTCGACATGACGATGACGCAACGTCGTTTAATGGAATTGGGATTTGCTTGCAACCGTCCAGAAAATAAGCTGATTTTTACAAAAAAACTATGTGGGAATAACTGTTCAAATGGGCTAAATAAAGCACACATAAGCAGTCTAAGGATATCCAGTCTTGTGCTTGCTAATTGAAACATTTTTCCTTCAGTTTTTGTAATAATTGACGGCCGGTGGCAACCAAATAGCATATCTTTCTAACGACGCACATAGGAGTATTTGTATATAACAAATAAAGTCTCCACAAAAACGCCAATAAGGTTTGCTTAAAAAGATTAAATCATGGGTCCTATTCATCGGAACACCAAGATAAAAAGTATTGAGAATTAGGGAAAATGACAGAGCATCATATCCTATTTTTTAAATTGAATTTTTTAAGTGTCAATGACCCTACCATATAAATAGGAAACCAAGCGGGTTTAAAACCCCCACCCTCACCAAAGGCTGAGAAAAAAACCTGCCAGACTTTCATATTACACATCACGATACTTGTACATATAATCTCTCATACTCCGATTTTGGTTATACCTCTACTCCCAAAAAATTGCTGTCGGCTCTTGGTCTATTAGGAATTCTAATCTTGTTGGATATAGTTTACAGTGGGTTTTTTGCTAAGAAATCCATGTAACTTAAACTGAAATTAGAACAAATTGCGTATGACAAGGCCCTCACTTTAGGTGTGTTTTTTTCCTTGCCCGAATGGGCTTGGACGAAAAAAACGACGTCGGGGCTAAGCAATTAACATGTTAAAAGCAAAAACAACTAAGCCCCTTCGGGCTTAGCTTAGCCCAGAGATTTTTCGGGGCTTAAATTTAGCCCAGTTAAAAACTGTGTTACCGGCACGAATTTCATACATGTTATCGATAGTTTGTATGGAAACTCCTTTTTTTCTGTAGTGGCGTCGCTAAGCCCCGATGTCGTTTTTTTCGTCCGATTCCCCCGAGCTTGCAAAAAAAAACACACCTTATGTCACTGATGAGTCCAAGTAAGTAAGTCGGACGAAACGCCAATTTGTAGGACTAATTTTGAATCGTTATGTACAAAGTTTGAAGAAAATCGATCGAGCCATTTAGGCTCTAGAGCAGCAATACTCAACCTTCTTTTCATAAGGGCCACAAAGACGTTTTTGCTATTTTGGCTCGGGCCGCAACATGAATTATTTTATTGTTCCTGCATGCTAAACTAATTCGTTTATTTCATTTTTTGTAGGATTGAAAACGCTGATTCCCAAAATTTAAAATTTTTGCTTTGTCATAGCGTTTTCGTTTGGTAGTCCGGAAGAACCCCCCGGAGTTCTTAGATCCAGATCCCAGAATGCCAAACGAACAAGTTGCAACCCTATTCTTGATTCTAAAGTTTGGGTTTGGTTGTATTTGTGAACTGGGTTGTTGCGTTTGGGTAATGAAACGTTCACACAGCTGTTCTGAATATTGATATTCCTCAATAACAGCAACGAATGTCTCCACCTTGGGTTTTTATTTTGAGTTAAGTTCTTACCTAAGCAAAAAATCTACAGCAAGTTATGAAGATGACGATAATAGAGAAATGGAGAGGATGAAATGTTTGGCCCATCCATTTTTTTCATAATTGTTTCCTTTTAACTCCAAATCTTAGTACAATGAAAATGCACAATGGTAATTCCAAAATTAATGGCATTTTCAATTGGCAATCCGGAAAAGCGATTCGATACGTGTGAACGCTTCTTATTTCGATTCTAAAATCAAATTCAGAACAATTTTCTGTTCTATTCAGAACAAGAACTGTCATTTTGTCCCCAATCGAAAACAAATAACATTTGACAGTTTGATTTTTTTGTGCGCATGTATGCGTGCTTCTGGTTTTGATTTGTTCTCAAATCCAGAATCGTTGATCTCTTCTTTTCAAAAGAAGAACTGTCACTTTTTCAGAAGCATTTGAAAGCCTTCCGGACGCTACGGGATTACCAAGCGAAAAGGCTTTCAGTCATTCGTGAAAACGAAACGACAAAGTGATATTGAATGTAGATGGAGCTTTTTCCACTTGTTTTCCAAATTGGATGTTTTTCACTGACAACACTTTTTGTTTGGAAATGCTTCCTATGTTGATTTATTATTTCGGGCATTGTTTCATTTTATAAAAGAAAGTGACGAAATGAGGAAGTATCATCCAAAATATTCAGTCTTTTTTTGGGTTTTGATTCCAAATTGATTAAGGCGATTCTTTCAAACGGCTGTAAATTTTGATTTATGGTATTCAGTTTTTCTATGAAATCGCATAATTATGTAAGTATGCCAGGTGGGCCACTTAAAAATGTCGACGAGCCATATGCGGCCCGAGGGCCGCAGGTTAAGTATAGCTGCTCTAGAGAGTGTTGACGAACAAACAAACAGACAGACAGAATTGTCACTTTTTTGGTCTTCACTATCAGCGTAATTCTCGAAAGTTTTTTTTTTTTTTTTGCACGAATGCAAAACTTTTCATATGGTCCCTATGTAATTCGCAAGTAAAAAAAAGTATGCATCCTGCCAATATTTTTTTTTGGCGCCCGTGGCAAACCCTGGACGAGGGTTTGCAAATATCGGCTTTCAGACTATTGTATTAGGGGCACATGCACTTCAAATTTATTAAAAATGGGAAATGATGCTCTGGGATTTTCTTTAAGTCCACAGAATTTAATTTTAAACGATCCGATTAATTGAACTCAAGATATAAGCTTTGGTTAAGGTGCACCATATCGAGTGATATTTGGAGAACTAAAAAAAAACAACAAAAAAAGTCTCCAAAATAAAGCCGATAGGGTTCGCTTCAAAAGCCCATATCTTGAGTTTTATTTCTCGGATCGTTAAAAATAAAGTCTGTGGACTTAAAATGTGAAGCTATCCAAATGTTTATTTAATAATTTATCTATTTGTTAATATCAACTAGAAACGTTAATGTCAAAGTTTGTTTCAAACATTTTACAAACTTCCCAGTGGGAAATTTTCAAAAATTCACCAAGGAATCCCCTGCTATTTCCTCGAGGAATGGAAGCTACACCCAAGGAATTTGAGGTGAAAGCATCGATGAAATTAACATGGGGTTGTCATTGGCGTTCACCAAGTTATTTTCTTGGCGCATATTCAGTAGTGAAATCACTAAGAAGGTGTAACTTGCTTATTCCATAATTAATTGCATTTGATGAAACATACCGTAAATAAAGGAAAAGGAAATTTCCTACTGGATTATTTTACGAATTGTATGTGTATGTAGGTACAATATGTATGTACATATGTATGTAGTAAAGATAATGAAAAGCTTTACATGGATAAATAATTCTACTGCAATCTTGAATATAAAATACGTTTTACACTTGAAACCGATTAATTTAAATCATTTACACTGTGAATGTTGTCCGAGGATTTCATTTAATTTTTGAGTTCGAAATATTTCCGGCAATTTTATTTTAGTTTTAAGACGTTTGCATATGGTGATGTTCTAAAAGAGACACTATTTTTTTTTAGTTAACCCTTAATTACCTATGTAACTCTATTTTTAGTCACACCTTCCTACCCTGGTGTCTCACAGACTCCGGTCTTCTCAGCTCCAGATAAAGGAGGGATACTTGTGTCAGCTCTGGCAGTTCTGATTTTTTGCAGGTAGGTATATTAAATAATTTCAAGTTTTCGACCTAGAGTGCGGAACGCAACATGGTAAAAAAATTACAACAAAAAAAAACGAAATTTTAGCACTATTTTCATTAACTGTCGATTTTATACCTGAAGGAATAGTTTTTGATGAAGAAATTGGTCTACGATATAAAATTAATTAAATTTACATCAATTTGAGCTCAAAATCGTCTCTGTAGACCCAAGAGTTTCCAAGAGACAGCTTTTCAAAATGTTTCAATAAAAAATGTATAACAACAAGCAGTACAATTAACAGTATAATGACAAATACGGTGTGCTTGGCAGATTCTTCAAAACTCTAGAGCGTGTAGGTTGGGTAAAAAAAATGATATTCAAAAGGGGGTGTACATCTCCATCCATGTTCAGGCGGAAGAGCAATTATCTAAAAAAGTGACTTTAAACAAAAAAACAAATATTAAAAACCAATGGTAATACACGGGAAAAAATCCTTCGACAAACTACAATGTGCTACTACAGGTAGTTAAGAAAAGGTACAGTGACCCGAGGAGAACAAAAAACAGTGTGTACAAAAAGCAAAAAATATATCGCTAATGTCTGAGAGATTCCAGGTAGGAAGTGCCGAGCTGAGATGATTTTCCATAAAAAACGCAGTTTGACTTTAACTTACTTTTACTTTAACTGTAGTAAAAACACGCACCTGTTACCTGACCTCTTATAGTGGGGGCGTTATTGCAAGAAATAAGGACATACATATCTGTCATTTCCACCTGTCGGTTTGAGCTTTGCTATACTTTTAGTTAAATTTTAAGAAGTGTTGCCACGGTGGCAACACTGACACAAGGTAGAAAGAAGGGTTGCCGCTACCAGATGTCCCACGATTACATTAGATTAGAGATGTCCAGAATAGTAAGAAAAGCATGTTTTATAAAAAAATAAAAATTGGTGTCTACACAGAAAAAAAGTCGACTGGAACACCTGCTTTGATTTCTACAGTTTATCAAACTGAAAAATTTTGTATAGTATAATATAAGCATATGACATGACTGGAGTCTTTTTTTTTTAATTACCAATAAAGTCAAAACGTTTAAGGTGTACATTTAAAAAAACCTTAGATATAAAACGGTTTTTGTTTATATTTTCCGCCATATTCCGCTATTATTTTATTATTTACTAGCTGACCCGCCCGGCTTCACTCGATTAGACGAAAGCTTCGATAAAAAATTATAAAAAGAAAATTATAAATACATTTAACAGTACCTATGTTTAATGTGTCGGGCGGGCAATGATATGAGTACTTCTTTGTACGCTAAAAAATATTGAATTTATATTGTGTTTAAATTTTAATAAATTTTATTCGAGTTGCTTTTTGATATACAATATTTTTGGTTTTTTCATCGGTCAGAATTATTAAGGCAGAAGGTTTGTCTGCACGTGCACATGCAACATACAGTTGCCCATGCGCAAATACCGGGACCTCTAAATTTATACCGCATATTCCTAAAGATTGGCCTTTTGCCTTATTAATTGTGATGACAAAGGCTAATCGTACCAGAAACTGAGGACGTTTGAAATCGAAGGATAAATCTGATGGAACCATTTGAATTCTGGCAATTCAAATAACTTCACCTTTGTATTTCCCTTTTTGAATTGTTGCTTCGGTCACATTGTTCAACAATATTTTTACTGCAAGTCTGGTACCATTACAAAGCCGAGGTTGGTTAATATTGCAAAGCATTATTATCGGTGCGCCAATTTTCAATGGTAGATAATGTGGTGGCAAACCAGGCAAATTAAGAGAATTCAAAAATTCAGTGGGATAATTCACGGCATCATCATCTTGATTCATAGCAGTGTCGATCGATTTGTCTGCAAAAAATTGAGTTGGTATTTTATTTAAAACTTCTGCATTGATATCATTTACGTCTTTATTTTTGTCAGCCAAAATTACTCGTTTACTCAAAATAAATAAAAATAAATTGGGTGGCGCAACAGCTCATGGAGAACCAGGGCCTAGTGACTTACAACTCACAACCATTCCTGTGTGCGTGTTTGTTGGCAGGAATGGAGGGGACCTACAGTTTTTTGCCGAGTCCGAACGGCTAAATTGAGAAGCACTTTTTCATGACAAGTATACTCTTGGAGGATTTGTCAGTTCCTCGCAAGAGGCAGTACCTCGAATAAAACATTTCTGTTTTTAGGTGGCACGGCTGGGAATCGAACCCACACCTTCGGCATGACAGTCCTACGCACTAACCATCAAGCCACGAGGTACTACAACCAATTTACTCAACCAATCATGATTATTGAATTGTTGTGCTATAATTGGAAATACACTGGCAATCAGTTCTTGTTTTGATTGAGTCATTCCACAAAAATTGGTTGGTAGTGTTATTAAGCCAGTTGAATTATCAACTTTAATTTGCCATTTCCAATATCCAATAACTGTTCGGAAAATTAAGCTGCTGTTAGATCATTTTGTAACTGAACTCGCATATATGTGGTTAGGGTGAGTTCTTGTACGTGCTTCCACAAAAAGGATGATTTCGGACATGCACTCATTTCATCAGTAGCAGTAGACCGAGGAATCACGGCAATTTTTGGCGAAAATCCCCTGCTAACAATATCAAGGCACCACCGAAAATCCGTTGATTCCCACGCAAATCTTGCAACGTTCTATTAAACACTTTCAAAGACTTTTTGTGAGCCATCGTACATTCATCATAAACCATTAAACTTCATTTTTGCAAGACTTTAGCCATGCCTAAATTCTTAGAAATTTCACATGAAGATGTTTCAGTAGCATGCATATTCAATGGCAGTTTAAGTGCAGAATGTGCAGTTCGGCCACCTTACAATAAAGTCGCTGCAATTCCAGAAGAAGCGAGTGCCAATGAAATTTGGGTTACTGATCGTATGGTCGCTAGAAGTAATGAAATCAAAAAGATTTTTCCAGTTCCACCAGGTGCGTCTGAAAAAAAAAAAAAATAGTCCGCCCCTTTCATTACGAACAGCATTCATGATTGTATCATATTGAATATTTGACCGCTCAAATGCGTCCAATTTGGCACAATTATAATTTAATTCACGACGCATTTCATTGTTGAATAAATCTTGCGGTGAACGATTAGGTGCTATCATTCCCAATTGAGATAATGCTTTAGTTGCAATTGACATACTTCGAACTTGTACTTAATGTATGGAGAATTGCATCAACGCTCAACATATTACTATCTCGTTATTTCCACAGTCAACACATATGCTTAAATGTAATATTAAGATGACTCAAAAATCATTGAAACAACAAAAACTGTTCTGCACATTGAAACAATAACAAATGAGCCTCATGAGTGCAGTATCTGTTTTTTCATGCCTCACGATATCTCTTAACCCCCCGCTTTCTCTTGCCCAGAAAGAACAGTGGTAAATGATGATCGAATGAAGACAAAAGTGTAAATACAGCTTTAAGGTTAGAGTGCCAAAATACACAATACCAAATGTTAAATGCTCCAATCATTCCATTCTCTTCTTTCCGCATGTTCGCATTTCAAATTTGTTTGTTCCGAAAATTTAATTCAATCCCCAATATGAACAAACACAATTAAACCATTGACGCTTACATTGTTTGAATCGACCTTTTATTGCTATACATATAGTTGGAACGACTCTTATAAATGTAAACACTAACAACCTGTGTACATTGTCATTGCACTAAAAGGCATTTCTTCGATTTAATATGCGTAAAAAAGAGAAGTGTAGACTCCCTATCTCTCTTTTACGCATGAAATATCGTAGAGATGCTTTTCAGCGCAACGACATGTAGACAGGCTCTATGGCTTTGATTGTGTGCTTCCAAAACACATTACAATAACAAAGCAGGCGTTTGAGATGTAGCTCCACAAAAATATTCGGCTTTACGGATTTAAAATTTGTTTGTCTCTAAACCTTCTACAAATGGTCCCCGTTCATTTAAAATAAAAATTAAAAAAATCCACCCAGCCGTATTCGAGATATAAGGTCACACACAAAAGTTAAACTCATTTTTGTATATATAGATAATTAATTTTTTTTATTTTAACTACCTACATGCCTATAAGACCTTAGGTCTTTTAAATGCAACCTCAATTGTACAGCACTAGTTAGAAAGAGTAGGAGGATAGGAAAGATTTTGCACAGTGGAATTGAGATCAAGGTATTTATTATCTCATTAAAACCCACATTTTGCGTCCAGTTAGCTGGGAGAATGAAGAAAAGAATGCTGCCTAGAATGGGCTCGAACCCACACCCCTAAGTAAGCAGTCAAGCACTACATCCACTGCACCATTGCCACCCGTTTTTTCAATGAAATGGCAAATTTTTGAATTACTACCATAAAACCCCTCCCAAAAATGGTACGTTTATGAAAGTTAGTGAAAATGTCGACCTTTCATCAAGATCGAGAATCCCACGAGAGTTTTCGGGTCATCGTCCGACCCCTGGTTCTCGATTTTGGGTCAATGTATGCAACATGTCGGGATTTAAACTGGCAACCCTTCTCTGGTCCTTTTGACGAAGTTGCCACCTTGGCAACACTTCTAAAAAGTAAAGTGAGGACATGAACTATTAGTATACTAAAGCTCAACCCATCAGGTCGAAATGACAAACGCACCTACTTTAATCACTGAAGAAGTTTATTATTTTATTACTATGATGAGCCACAAAATAAAAAAAAAAAACTTTGTGAATTAGCTCTTACATCACGCCCTTTAAGCCACTTAGAAGTAAATTAGTATAGTCACTTCCTTGCGTAATAAAGTTTTCGGAAAGTCTTAAATTAACAGAAGATTCTAAAAGACATAGTCAAGAATTTTCTTTGATATTCCCTAAAAAATTATTCAAAACATTTTTATTAAAAGTTAAGATGAGCTCACTGTACGCTGTGTATGGCTTTATTTATAATTTATAGCAAAATCGGAATTTACTCTTCAAAGGGAATAATATTATTATTAGTAACACATATAATTTTCTCTTTATTGATATTGTTGAAGAACAACATACATAAGATGAAACTAATTTCCAAAAGTATTTATTTGGTATAAAAAAAACACGACGTTAATGAACAAATAATTTTGTCTTTGTCAGTAATGCCTTTATTTAAGCCAACCGCAGTGTATGCTTTTTATCAGTCAATTCTAATCATAATTGAAACAATTTCGTGCCTGACCCCAAGACTCGAAAAGAATCTTCCAACGAAATAAAGTCATTATCCCTTATTTACTTTTCTAAAGAACCAAGTCTTATCAAAACAAAGTGAATTAGACATTATCTTTGTTCACTATTTTTGTATAATAAATTTATTGTGAAGTTTTATACAGTCCGTAACATTTGCATAGCCTCACTTATATTTTATATAGGAACTGTTTTTCGTACTTCTTTAATGGAAACATACAGAATTGTGTATTGAGTCAAAAGATGAAATAAACTTCTGAGAATAAGTTAAGTTTTAACCGATGGAGTTTTCTAAGCTTATATGGTTTGCTGTCATTAAAATGTGCTTTTTTTTGTAACATTAGAGTAACATTACCGTGTGTATTGCAGTTAAAATGATAACCTATCGATTTATTTAAAAAAAATACCTTTTTATTTGTTTTTGCAATTAAACAAGTTAGATAAGTACTATTTACTGCCTACATTGTTTTAACTACCTCAAAAATGGTAGTCTTTAAAGAATCGTACACAGATTTTAGTAGGTCTGTGGTGCGTTCTTCTGTTACTTTAGTTAACTATGTGTAATTTGTCAAAAAGAAGAGTTGCAATGCCATACATCCCTATTACGATTGTCAATTATCAATTTGATAGTTGATAAACCTTGAAAATTGTTTTTTTTTTTAAACTCAATTTATTAATAAACTGGTCAACAATAATTCTCTTATATTTTTTAATTTTCTTGTTGTTCGCAACTGTCTGCATCATTCTCAATCATAAAAACTTTTATCAGTTGGATTTTTAAGCATTGAATTTTAAATTTATCAACTATCAAATTGATAATTGACAATGGTAATAATTGATATTGAATAATTGAGTTATTATTGATAAAAACGGTGAAAACTCTCAGTTATTTTGTTATAGAAGAAAACTCGTTATTTCCCATGAATATATTTTATTCACTTACAGTTTAGAGATCCCGTGCGCAAAAAATAATCTATGCAAATATTTTCGCATGCCAAAATTTATTGTGGTGAAATACAAAATTATTTTGTATGTGATTGGTTTACTGTTTCATGCAAAGATAAACTCATTGCTGTCATGGAATGTCATGCAAAGCAATTGACCGCCATCCGGTTTACACTAAAAAAAAAATATATTCACCTCACAGCATTATTTGCACGCAAAAATAATTGTTTTCCAGTTTTAGGCCTAGTTAATTAATAAAGGGTTAATTAATGACTCAATGCTCAATGGGAAGCTTAGGCCAAGACAATAATTTTTTGGCTTGATTATTATACAATATTATGCAGAGAATAGTTTGAAAATTGTGATAAAAATTTTGATTTCTCTTTTGCAGGGGAACTGTAAACTATTACAAAAAAAATAAAACAAAAATTAAAAAAGCCAACACGCCAAGCCGACAATAGACCGAAAAAATAACTACATCGACTATAAAGTACAATTTCTATGTGCATATTTTTTTTAACTTCTTAATCTATACATATTGCGGTACTAAAGAATTTGTAAAAATATAAAAACAGATCAACCTAGTTTTTTTTTTATGAAACAAAATTGCTGAAAATTGTTGAACAAAGTTCAACAAACCACCATAAATTTTGTAAAAATTTTCAGTAAATGTTTTTTTTTAAGCATAGTTTACAGTTCTCATGCGACAAAAATATCAAATTTTTCAAAACGATTTTCCACCTATTCTGTACACCAAATTTAATAATATTCAAGCCGAAAACCGTTTGCCTTGGCCTAAGCCACCCCTTGGGTCATTAATTAACCCTTACTTAATAAACTATAGGCTAAAAAATGGAAAATAATTATTTTTGGATGCAAAAACCATTTGCATGCAAATAATGCCTTGAGGTGAATATATTTTTTTTTTAAGTGTAAACTGACCATCCAAAAAGAATGTTTTGTTGCCCACACCTTTTTTCGCATGCAAAACAATTGCCGGTCCATTGTTTTGCATGACATTCCATCACAGCAATGGGTTTTTTCAGGAAACTGTAAACCATTCATGCAAACAATTATTTTTCATTTCAACTCAATAATTTTTGACATGCGAGAATATTTGCAAACATGTTTTTTACGCACGGGAACCTTAAACTAGGCTTTAAGTGAAAAAATTATCGAAATTTTTTTTCGTCTCAAATATCTTAACAAACAATGATATTGGCTGCATGTTAATTTAATTACAGTTAATAATTGATAGGTTTTGCAAAAAATTCAACAAATAGTTTTTTAAGCAAAAAAAAAAAACAATCCAAAAATTTTTGAACATTTTGTTCGTCTCAAATATCTTGAGACAGAACGAAAACTGATGACGAGGTCGGTGGTGGTGTGTACTCAGCAAGACTACAATTAAGTCTCTCCTTCCGTCTTTCTAATCATTGTAGCATGTTCCAGGAGGAACTTATAGCCATAAAAGAAGCCTTATCTTGGCTGAAAGAAAGCCTGATATCAACCATAGATATCCGCATCTTCTCGGATAGTCGAGCAGCTATCAAATCTCTGGAATCGGTCTCTATTAACTCTATAATAGTCCTAATTGCCGTTCATCTCTGCTTGAGATGGCGCAGCCGATTAACTTTCACCTATGTTGGGTGCCGAGGCATAGAGACATCCCAGATAATTGTAAGGCTGTTGAACTCGCTAAAAGTGGAAGAACTCTACGTCTTCTACTAGTCTCTACCTCTTCTTCTAGTAAGGCAGATATACAGATGTGAGCACGAAAATAGCAGTGGGTTTAAAATAAACGAAAAAATGATATATATGTTTAACCCGAGTTAAAAGTTCAAGTAAGCTCAACTCCATAATTGCGTTTCGCCCTCTGTTTAAGTGGGGTGGCCGAATATTTATAATTCAAGTTAAGAGTACCTGGGCGAAACGCAATTATGGAGTTGAGCTCACTTGAACTTTTAACTTGAATTATAAATATTCAGTCACTCCACTTAAACAGAAGAATTTTTTTTTCAAATTTTCTTCATATTCTATTATTATAAAAAGCCTGAGCGCAGGCATTTGAAATTCTAAGTGTCTGAATTTAACCAAATTCCCTTAGAATAATAAAATTCACAGTATCTCCATGCTGTGATTTTTATATTAGTCGGTAAACATCGATACAAAATTGCGTCTTAGAAGGGTACCATAGTCATCTAACTGATGAGCCCAATAATCGTACCTGGGCGAAACGCAATTATGGAGTTGAGTTCACTTGAAGTTTTAACTTGAATTATAAATATTCAGTCACTCCACTTAAACAGAAGAATTTCTTTTCAAATTTTCTTCATATTCTATTACATATTATATGTTTAACCGTTCTTGTGGAATACAAGGTTCAGTGTTTGGGAGACGTCGCACATACTGACAGGATCAAATACCGCCATAAAAACAACCTTGGACTCATCTGCCCGAAAAATATTACTCACACAGGAAATCCAACACAGTTTCTTACAAACTGCAACTGTTTCTCTTTATTTTTTTGGGTGAAAGGTGGCTTTTTCTTCGGCGTTCTTGCTCCCAAATTAGCCTCTAGGAGTCTTCTTGTCCAGTTCATATCACTCATAGACAGATGGAGCTATTAACGAATCTCAATTGCCAATTTTGGCGGATTCTCTTCAGACAATCGCACGATCCTCCTTCTGTCATGGGGTGTTATTTTTCTTTTTCCGTCTCTTCTTTCTGCATTTTTTGCATATTTTATAGAAATTGAGATCATTTTAGTCGATCAACAACAAATGTGCTGCATTTCCTGGTATGATTTGGCGCTTTCACTGAATGCATTATTTTCTTAATTTGAAAGTTTAGAACCAAAAGCAGAAAGCCATCAACAATGTCTTTGAAACCACTGCTATTTTCATGTTTACAACTGTAGGTATGTATAGACCCATCGCTAAATTAATGCTGAAGCAAGATGCTTTAGAGAGAACAAACCTTAGGTGGAACAATATTACCACCAGTTTGGCAACTAAACAAATCTGGCCAATGGACTTAAAGCGATCAAATGGGGGTTTCTTTTGGTAACAAAAATTGGTTTTCATTTTTTCTGATCGGAAATCAATTTTGCACATCAATCAAAAAAATCAATCTGAAATCTTATACCATTTGCGACGAAAAAAATCAAGTTTTCATATCAAAATCTAAATTTACCTAAAGAAAGCCCCATAAGTGTTTCATATCTCTAAGTCGAAGCTCGAAAATTCAGATATCAGAATCCATGAACGCGTGGATTGTGATTTCAGTTGCTTTTGACAGATTACCATTTCAACTCATAAAGTTACTCAAAGAAAAATACTTTCTGACTCTTTAACTTTGAATTTAGGAATAACTTAATAACGTCATAAAGTTACTCAAAGTAACGATGAAAGCTAACTATAGTTAACTTTGGTTAGAAAAAGAACGCACTTCTCATGAATAGTGCTCTAGGACGCTTTGATGCCTTCAATTAGCTCTTCTTACTTGAGTACAGCTTCTCATCTTCATAAACTTTGTTTTAGCCAACCTAACACATTTTCAATGATGCTCCAATCTAAAAAGGAGGGTGTCAAGGGTAATTTCTAGCTTAGCTTTCCAACCAAGTTTAACTTACACCTGCTATATGAATCTGACCATTGTTCTACTGAAAAACAATTGGCAGAGGCCCAAAAATACCTTCAAGCTGCTGCAGGGATGTTTCCAATATGGTCATTTGTTGAATTGTAGAATCTCGTTGTCATTTTGTTGTCATTTTAAAGTTTAGGGCCTTTCAAATACTTAATAAATTAATTTCTGAGCTTAAAAGCGATAAGAAAGTATTATCGAGTTCGATTTTGCTCGATTCCGGTAAAATTAGCGAGTATTTCTAGCTTATTTCAAAATAATAAGATTTAAAAAATTACAAACCATACCACTCTCCAATACATTGTCGATAATAAAACTGACAAAAAAGCCATGGCTATTCTAATGTTAAAAAATGTAATTTTGACAGCAAACCACATTAGCCTAGAAAATTCTTACAGCTTTTAGAAATCAGGTTTAAAGTTAACTTAATCTCTTAACTTCACCTTGTGACTCAATACACATTTTCGTAAGTTTAGTGCCAAAAACAGTTAATTTTAATATAAAATATAAGTGAGGCTATCCAAATGTTACGGACTGTACATACATATAATGTGGTTTGGTGTGTTTGTTATTTTTCTTTGAATTTAGATTATAGATGTTCAAGGAATACTTATTATCAATACAATAGTCGGTTTCCTCATTATGATTGTGAATTGAAATGCATATAAAATTGTTTTCTGCGCAATGTAACGGTCAAAACAAACGAATGATAAACTGCGCCGCTCGCTTAAGCTTATCAAGTTCTCAGGAATTAACTTGAAACTTTGAATGAAATGAATAAGCCAAGCACTGGACTTTGCAATGGGTTTTAATCTTTACCTACACACTCTCATAACCATAGATTACCTTAAATGTTTGCCATTCTTCTTTCACGATGTCAACGAAGGAAACTGCGCTCGCCACTGCAATGAAGCCAACCAAAACTACTAAGAACCGCATGGCTATTGTTTTCGATCTGTAATTTGATAAGAGACAAAAATTAGTTTTATATTAAAAAAAAAAATACAAACACATTTTTGATAAGAGTATAATAATAATAATAATAAAATTAATACAAAAAATGGTATTTTACGCTTTAACCGCTCATACGTATATAATATGTACTTATATGTGTACAGCTGTGGCCAAAATAATAGCAACACTCTTTAACTTTCAAGCTTGACTTAGCTCATTCTTAGATTAACCCATCACATCACGAAAAAGTAGTAACTTACTTTAGTAACCGGTTTACCTTTTTCCGTCCATTAAAAACAAATTTATCTTTGTCTCGTCGTCGCTAAGGTACAGGAATTAGAAAGAAGATCTCAAATTTAAAATTTTAACTCAATTGATCACAGTTCAAAAGAAATGTATTTTTGTATTTGCTGTATTTTTGGCCAGCTTCTTTAAGGCATAAAGTGAACTAAATGCAAGACATTAAGCGAAATGCAAAACATTATACATAAGATACAAATTTTACTATAATACCGTTAATCTAAGAATGAGCGATAGTCAAGCTTAAAAGTAATGAGTGTAGCTATTATTTTGGCGATAGCTGTATGTGCATGTTTGTTTTTGATTTAACTTTTTTCTTGATAAAGATACATTTCGGGTTCTATAATTTCTACAATTTAATATTTTTTTTCGAATTTACTTGAAAGACAGTTTTCTGTTAATGATAAGAGTTACAAAATACAAATACAAAATTATGATTTTCGATAACCTTCGTTATTAATTTAGCACGTTAGACCTATCTCAAGATGTGTGTCAAATAGTGAATTAATTTAAGAGGGTAAAGACCTCTACTTTTGTTTTACTTACAATAATTTACGATTAAATAATTTTCATAAATAGGCTCTGATCTAATAGATTCAGAATTCGATTACTTCGTTGTCATATTTGAATAAGCAAATGAATCATGTGATATATATGTATGTAGGCATGTTCAGGAAAATGAAATGTCAATGCCTCAGCAATCTCAGTCTTGTGAACAGGATTCCTCAGAAATTTTGCTGTCAAATTTCTGAGGATATTGGATTCGCTTGCTCACTTTTTGACGGATAAAACTTGCTGAGCCCTCTGAGATCACATTTTCCTGAGCATGCCTATTATCACAGTACACAAATCAAATGTAATATACTCCGCAGGTTGTCAAAATTGAAAGTATCGGAAATAAAATTAATTAATTTAAAATTATAAAGTTAAAGTTATAAGTAGGATAGAATCACAGTACATATATTAAAGGTAATATCATTAGAGTTTTGATTTTTGCTTCTTCTGCGCATATATCAAAATTTGTGTCAAATGTCAGTATTTGTTGTTGTTTTTACGTGTATTTAAGTCATCACGCTCCCAGCCATTTTTATTTCTGACAATTTCAATTTTAATTTGTTGTTGTTTTTACGTGTGTTTTCTTCCTCACGCTCACAGCCATTTTTTATTTTCGACTGACAACCTGCGCAGTATAATACCTTAGATTTGTGTACTGTGGGATAAAATGGGGTTTTCTCTTAGAGGGTTGAAAAACTAAACGAGAAGTGCTAGAGTTGTTATTCTATTCATAGATATTTAGAGGTAAGAGTTTTCCTCTTAACTAGTCCTTTGCCGCCAACTGCAAACATCGAGAACCAGTGGAAAAACTGCCAGGAAGCCATCAGAGATGCCGCCTCTGACGTGCTGGGCTTTGCACGACCACCACAGCGAAACCCCTGGTTCGACGAAGAATGCCGGCAAGTACATGCAGCCAAACAACAGGCATACAAAGCGGCGCTGCATAGAAGGACCAGAGCTGCTCGCGAGCTCTACGAGCAGAAGAGGAGAGAGGAACACAAGCTTCTTAGAAGGAAGAAGAAAGAGCATGAGAAGCGCGCGATCGAGGAGTTAGAGAGATGCCACTGCAGGAATGAAGTTCGGAAGTTTTACCAAAAAGTAAAAAGAACCTCCCAAGGTTACAAGGCCCGAACCGAAGCCTGCAAAGACGATCAGGGGAACATCGTGGTGGAATCGCAGTCGGTGCTGAGGATATGGAAAAATCATTTCTGCAAATTGTATAACGGCGATGACGAACCGAATTCGACTGGCGATGAATTGGTTGGGAGTATGCACCAGCTCATCTGTAAAATATGGTCGGAGGAAAGCATGCCCGATGAATGGAACCTCAGCATTGTTTGCCCGATCCTCAAGAAAGGCGATCCTCTGGACTGCACCAACTACAGAGGCATCAGCCTTCTTAATATCGCCTACAAGATCTTCTCTGCCGTACTTTGTGAACGCCTGAAGCCATTCGTCAACAACCTGATAGGTCCATATCAGTGTGGCCTTAGGCCAGGGAAGTCCACCATCGACCAAATATTCGCACTACGGCAGATCTTGGAGAAAACCCAGGAGTTCCAAATCGATACCCACCACCTTTTTATCTACTTCAAGGCCGCGTATGACAGCATCTATAGAGACGAGCTATATAGAGCAATGTCTAATTTTGGCATCCCTGCCAAACTCGTCCGTTTGTGCAGGATGACGATGGAGAATGCACGCTGCTCCATCAAGGTCGGCAAAGACCTCACCGACACCTTTGATGTCAAAAAAGGTTTTAGGCAAGGCGACGCGCTGTCATGCGACTTCTTCAACATCGTTCTTGAAAGAATAGTGCAAAACTCTCACGTCAACACTAGAGGCACAATCTTTCAAAAGTCCGTCCAATTACTCGCTTACGCTGATGACATTGACATAATAGGACGAACAAAGCGTGATGTCAATGGTGCTTTTGTGAGCATTGAGAAGGAAGCCAAGAAGATGGGTTTAACGGTGAATGAAAGCAAAACGAAGTATATGCTGTCAACAAGAAAGGATACCCAACACCGACGTCTAGGACAGAACGTCACTATATACAGCTATAATTTTGAGGTGGTCAGAGACTTTGTCTACCTAGGATCCGCTATAAACTCAGCGAACGATACCAGTGCTGAGATCAAACGAAGAATTACTCTTGCCAATCGCTGTTTCTTCGGGCTAAGAAGGCAATTGGGAAGCAAATCCCTCTCTCGAGCAACTAAACTGTCCCTGTATAAGAAGCTTATCATCCCGGTCCTGATGTATGGTGCAGAGGCATGGACACTGCTAACGGTGGATGAGAACGCGTTAGGCTGTTTCGAGAGGAAAATTCTCCGGGTGATTTTTGGTCCCGTCTGCATAGATGGGGAATGGAAGAGAAGATACAACCACGAACTGTATGGGCTGTACAGCGACACCGACCTAGCCACAAAAGTGAAAAGCCAACGACTAAGATGGCTGGGTCACCTAGAGCGAATGGACACCAATGCTCCGGCCCCCGGAAAGTCTTTGAATCCAACCCCGTGGGACAACGCAGTAGAGGTGGACAGCGTTAAAGGTGGCGCACGCAAGTGGAAGAGGACCTCAACCAACTTGGCGGCTGGAAGAAGCTTGTTGGTTGAGGCCCTGGTCCACCCCGGACTGTAGCGCCACCTTAAAGTAAAGTAAAGTAAAGTAAAGTAAGAGGTAAGAGTTTCGTACATAAATTTCAAAGTTCTATAAATAAAGATAAAATTGCTTACCACACATCAGGTTTATGACCGATTAGAATACATTTTACAAATTGAAAATTATCCATGCTAAAAAAAATTTTGAAATGAGTCGTATTTTGAGCGCTGTGAATTTTTTAAAATAGGTATTTTTTGTTTGAGTTAGTTTTGTCGGTTTTTAATTTTTATCTTTTTAAAGAGTAAACTGAAAAATCTGAAATTTATACATGCTAGGGTTTATGGACTTCAGTATGTATTTAGACTGCTCTGGATGTGGTACTCAGAAACCATATTAGAATTCAACAAATAAAAGTTCCCATTTCACTTTATTTAGCTATTATTTTAAAGTATCAATTAATAACGGGTGTTTTTTTTTAGAGGTATAGAACTTTAAGTTTGCAACTCCATTTTAACTGGCGGCCATTTTGTCATATTGGCTTGGCATTTCAATATGAATATACTGACGCCTGAACAACGCTTCCAAATTGTGCACATTTATTTTGAAAATCATGGTTCTGTTCGAAATGTTAAGATATTCATTTGTATATCAATCTAACTTTATTTATATTACTCTATTGATTATAATTTAATTAAGTATTCTGAACTTTGTTTGTTATGAGAATTTTGTAATTTTATTATTATTCCTTATCAAGCTGTTCTAGAAGAAAGACCTATTAAATACATTATTATTTTGTAAACGGAGGTCTTTCAATCTTATAAAGGAATCTACAGGTTATGGGCCGGCCCAGGATGGACGTTTTCAAAAGTTGTGTCGCCAAGCTTAATGAAAACAATTATTATACCTGGAAGTTTAAGGTCGAATTATTGTTGCGGAGGGATAATTCCTGGCAAGCTATCGACACCGAAAGGCCTACAACAAATTCCTAAAATTGGAACAAAGCGGACAGCGATGCAAGAAGCATAATTGGATTATTGGTGGAAGACAGCCAGTTAATTCATATAAGGAAAGCAAAATCTGCAAAGGAGGCATGGAAGAACCTACAAAACTACCATGAGAAAGCGACTCTAAGCAATAAGGTTCAGCTTATGAGAAACATTTGTCGTCTTAAGCTTATGGATAATGAACGGATGGATGCTCATATTGAGAAGATGACCACCTTATTTGAGAAATTGACGGCATTGGGAGACGTGCTTTGCGATAATTGGAAGGTTGCCGTTTTACTAAGCAGTCTTCCATCCTCGTATGATACATTGGTGACTGCATTAGAAGCAAGACAAGAATCAGAATTAACTTTATCGCTGGTACAGGCAAAATTATTGGAAGAATTCTCCCGAAAGAATGGTGAAAATACTGCAGAGAAGAATTCTGTGCTGAAGGTAAACAATTTTGCCAAGTCCAATAAAAATTGTTTCTTTTGCAAGAAAAAAGGTCACATAAAAAAAGACTGTCGCCAATATGCTCAATGGAAGAAAAATCAACCGAAAGGATCTGCCAACAATGTGACAACTTCGAACGAGTTTTGTCTGAAATCCTGTTTCGATTCTTTGAATGGGTGGATTGTGGACTCAGGAGCAACTTGTCATATCACTAACAAAGCAAGCAATTTCATATCTTTGGATAAAAACTCAGGAAGTGAAAAAGTTGTACTTGCTAATGGTCAAGAAATGTCTTCGAGTGGCAAAGGGACATGCAGACTATTTGTTATAGTCAATGGCCAGGAAACTTCGATTCGAGTCGAAAACGTACTTTTCATTCCTGAATTTCAAGGAAGTTTGCTCTCAGTCAGAGCAATGGTAAGCAAAGGACTTGTTGTCAACTTTATTGGAAACTCATGCAACCGGAAGGAAAGCTGGTAGCGGTTGCAGATTTGATTGGAAATCTCTATAGACTTCGAGAAAGTACACAATGGTGATCAACAACATATTATATTGCAAGCATTACTGGCACAGGGTGTTTGGACATCGAAATATGGACGCTGTTAAGAAACTGGTGAGTGAATTCAATTTATCTATTAGTAATTGTAGTTGTTCCGATGTTTGCGGAATATGCATGCAAGCTAAAATGACTCGCTTGCCTCTCAACTCACACTCGAGCAACAAAAGTACTTCAACCCTGGACTTAGTACATAGCGACATTTGTGGGCCGATGCAAAATACGACTCCTGGTGGAAAAAGATACTTTTTGACTTTTATCGACGATTTTAGTAGATTCACAGTTATCTTTCTGCTAAAAGAAAAGTCAGAGGTATATGAATGTCTGCGAGAATATGTTGAAATGGTCAAAACTCGATGTTCAAAGAAACCTAAGATGATTCGGTCCGATAATGGAGGGGAATACAAGGCTGGACGAGTTACACAATATTTAAAGGCTGAAGGAATTGGTTACCAGCATACAGCTCCGTACTCCCCACAGCAAAATGGTACTGCTGAGCGAAAGAATCGATCATTAGTTGAAATGGCGAGATGTATTCTTTTGGATGCTGAACTAGGTCGAGAGTATTGGGGCGAAGCTATCATGACAGCTAACTATCTCCAAAACATCTTACCATCCAGAGTGTTATCAAGTTCTTCTTTCGAAATTTGGCATGGATTAAAACCAAAAATTGACCATCTTCAGATCTTTGGATCAAGAGCTTTTGTTCACATCCCAAAAGAAACACGAAAGAAGTGGGATGACAGAGCTACTCTTTTAACATTCGTTGGATATGACGAACACTCTATGGGATATCGACTACTCGATAAGACTTCGAAAAGAATTATTATCAGCCGTGATGTTAAGTTTGTTCATAAGAAGCCTGATATTGCCGATCAGAACCTAGAAGTGAGTCAGAGTAACAACGCTGAAATAATTCTAAGGAAGTCGTCTATTCCTGAAATAACCGATGTAGGAAGTGACATTAGAACAAGCTCTGATGGATACCAATCAAGTTTTGAGGGATTTCCCGATGAAGAGGATGCAAAGGAAATAAGGTCATCATCGAGATCAAATAAAGGGCAACCGCCACAACGATTCATAAGTGGTATAAACAACTTTTCGCAAGTTTGTTTAATTAAGGAGCCAAATACATACAAAGAAGCTATAGCAAGTGAACAAAGTACACGATGGAAATTTGCAATGGAAGAGGAGATTGAATCGCTTGACAAAAATAAGACATGGACTTTTGTTCGACCTCCTGAAAATGTAAACATCGTAGGTTGTAAATGGGTATATTAACTTAAACGTGATGTCGAAGGAAGAATTCAGCGATTCAAGGCAAGACTGGTCGCACAAGGCTTTAGTCAAAAATTTGGAACCGATTATGACCAGGTGTTTGCTCCAGTTGTAAGACAAGCTATGTACATTTAGAATTCTTCTATCACTAGCTGGGGAAAGAAAAATGAAGGTGAAACATTTTGATGCAAAATCAGCGTTCTTGAACAGCAAACTAAGCGAAGATATATATATGAGGCAGCCACCTGGATTCCATTCTGATGACAAGACTCTTGTTTGTAAACTTCAAAAAAGTCTTTATGGTTTGAAGCAAGCGGCTTTTTCTTGGAACCAAACAATTACAGAGGTTTTTACTAAAAATGGATTCACTCAAAGCAAATCAGATCGATGTGTGTTTACAAGAAAAAAGGGAGAGATAACAATATATCTTCTTATATATGTGGACGATATAATAGTTGCCTGCACATCAGAGAAATGCATTGATGACACAGAGAAGCTGCTGAGATCTCACTTTGCAATCAAAAATCTTGGAGATATACAACACTACCTAGGAATAGAGGTAATTAAGAGCGATCAAGGTGATTATTCTATTCGACAGAAGCAGTACATTGATAAGTTATCTAATGAATATGGTCTGCAAGATTCTAAGCATTTCAAAGTTCCACTTGACCCAGGCTATGGTAAAAGCGATGACTCAAGTCCTATTATTAACAATGAAAAATACCAGAAGTTAGTTGGAAGTTTGCTTTATATAGCCACTAATACTCGACCGGATATTGCTGCATCAATATCAATATTGGCTTGTAAGACAAGTTCACCAACTCAAACTGATTGGATGGAACTAAAGCGTGTTCTTAAATATCTTCGTGGAACATCAAATTTCAAACTTCAATTAAGCAACAGTAAAAACCAAGACGAAAAACTTGTGGGTTATGCAGACGCAAATTGGGCAGAAGACCGTGTCCAGAAAATCAAATTCAGGATACATTTTCTTGGTAAATGGAGGACCAATCAGCTGGACTTGCCGAAAGCAAACATGTGTTTCTTTGTCTAGCACAGAACCCGAATTTGTCGCCTTGTCTGAATCATGTAAAGAGGCAATTTGGCTTAGAGGACTCCTTACATCTTTTAATTGTGAACAATCTACTGCAACTATTCTCTTTGAAGACAACCAAAGTTGTTTAAAATTAATTCAGGAGGAGAAACCTAGCAACAGGTCGAAGCATATTGATACAAAAACTTATTTCGCTAAAGATTATGTTGATAAAAATTTTGTTTCATGTAAGTATTGTTGCTCAGAAAATATGTTGGCCGATATGCTTACAAAACCTCTTGCTGCTTCTCGCCTTGAATATTTACGAAACAAATGTGGATTGGTAAGCAAATGAGGAGGAGTGTTAAGATATTCATTTGTATATCAATCTAACTTTATTTATATTACTCTATTGATTATAATTTAATTAAGTATTTTGAACTTTGTTTGTTATGAGAATTTTGTAATTTTATTATTATTCCTAATCAAGCTGTTCTAGAAGAAAGACCTATTAAATATATTATTATTTTGTAAACGGAGGTCTTTCAATCTTATAAAGGAATCTACACGAAATACGTTCCGCGCGAATTTTGTTTAGCGATAAAGCTCAGTTTTGGTTGAATGAATACGTTAATAAACAAAACTGCCGTATTTGGATTATGATAATCCTCAAGTGTATGTTGAGACACCGTTACATCCACAAAAACGATAATCCTCAAGTGTATGTTGAGACACCGTTACATCCACAAAAACTGACTGTTTGGTGTGCTTTATGGGTTGGTGGAATAATTGGTCCGTACTTCTTTAAAAACGATGCCGGCCAAAACGTTACAGTCAATGGTGACCGCTATAGTGCCATGATTACTGACTTTCGTTCATCAATTGAACAACCATGATGTGCAGGACCTGTGGTTTCAACAAGACGCCGCAACATGTCACACAGTTCAATTGATTTATTAAAGGAAACGTTTGGTAACCGCTGTTTCCCGTTACGGACCCGTGAATTTGGCTCCAAGATCGTGCGATTTAACACCGCTTGACTATTTTCTGTGGTGATATGTGAATTCCCTGGTCTACACCGATAAGCCCGAAACGATTGACTACTTAGAGGACAACATTCGTCGCGTTATTGCCGATGTACGGTCACAAGTGTCGGAAAAGGTCATTGAAAATTGGACCTCCAGATTAGACTACGTCCGAGCCAGCCGTGGCGGTCATATGCCAAAAATCATATTTAAATTATAATGCCAGAAGATTATCTTTCGAATAAAGCAAATCTCATGTCAATTTAAAAAAATCATCTTTGTTTTATACCATTTCAAAATTCTACACCTCTAAAAAGCACCCTTTCCATTGTGCATTTTTTACCTTTGACTAAATCAATTCCAATTGTTTTTTTTTATGTGACGTCATTTGTATCAAAATGCATTAAAGCGATTGTCCTCATTCAATACTTGACATAAATGATAAACAAGAGATTTTTTTAAACACACATTTCCATACATTTATCTACGCTTGAAAATTGATACCTATCTTGAAAAGAATCACGAGACTATACAAATACATATGAATGAATATTTCTTTGTTTTAATTTCTTGAGTTCATACTAACAGTTAGGTATTATAAGGCCTTTGTCTATATTTCTTAATCTTTTCATTTGATTCATCATCATCGTGTCATGTTAACCCCGGATGGGGCATAGTGCGTCATTTGATTTTAGTTCATTTAATTTTTCTTGATAGGATTCATGACTGCAAAATAAAATATTTATCTACTCATCTCCCTCGCTTCTTCATGATCATACACATGTCAAAAATTAACCACTGTCTAAAATTTTAACGAGCTCCTGAGAAGGTTAAATTTTAAAGTAGAACTAGAATATACGGAAGCCAACTTAAGTGGTCGTACAAAACCGAGCGAAAACAAGAAATTCATATGACGCACCTATAATTTCGAAGTGGAACTTTTCGTTTAGTTTTCGTTAACTTTTGCCGTTGGACGTAATGCTATGTTTCCACCAAAGGTTTATCAGATAAGGGAGACAAGCAAGAAAGGCAGAAGAAACACACATTATCGACCCGAGAAATTGATTTTTGTGTAGTTTGTGTGAGTGTATGGTGTATTCAACCACTCGAGTCAACGCAATGGGAGCTCGAGAGCCGACAGCAACTTGAATATATGTACTTCGAATGATGAATGAATGAATCATTCGAATGATTTTGCATTCGAATGATTTTCCTACTTACCTGCTTACTATTGTAGTAAGTGTCGTGAGAACTCGAGATTCAAGAACAGAAATGAGAACGGAAGACAAGCAAGAAAAAGAGAAACACACATTATCGACCCAAAAAGTTGATTGTTGTGTAGTGTATTTAATCACTCGAGCTAATGCGGTGGGAGAAATAATAAAAAAATAAACACAATTAATTGAGAACTCGGTGCTCAGGACGCTCATGTTTATGTATGTGTACACAACTGCTTTCGAATTCTCACAGTGTTGACTCGTGTGGTTGAATACAATCATACATAGACAATGAATGTGTTAAGTTCTCGAATATGTAGGTTTTCTTTCCTTTTCTTTCGTTCTTATTTCTTGGTTCTCGACTCTCATAATATCTCGAATGATCATTCGATTATTATGATCACTCGAATACTAACACCTCGATTATTGAAATCATTCGATTATGCCCATCACTGGTTTATCTCAGATTAGATTAAATAAATCTTTTTGGTGTTTCCACCGCACAAAAAGATTTAAAAAAGATTAAATTTGACAGCACCTTCAAAAATGCAAATGGCGTTCCAATTTTCCTTATTAAGTGCGAATGGGACAGAATGTTTGATTCGGGTGAAGCAATGAAGAACTGAATGCGAGTCTCGAATGAATCGTTCAGCACCATGTAAAAATAGGTTAGTTCGATTTGTAAAACTATTTTTCCTAGGAAGATTTAATAAGATTAATTTCTAATCTCCAAGATTAACGAAATATATTTGTATGGTAAATCCTCAAGATTTAAAGAAGATTTGAGGTAAATCTTATTAAATCTCAGATTAGCGTTAGGTGGAAATGTAGCATAAGAGTGCTCACCAACAGCTTTTTCGTAAGTGGGCGAATGCAAAACAAAATGGTGGAGGCAAACTAAAAAGAATTTGGCGCTTGGTGCAGTTTTTCAACTTTTTTTTTCTGTTTTAGGTATGAGTGAAGTAAAATCTTAAATTTTCTTTTAATTAATTTATATCTCATCGAATTTTAGTGGTTTCGCAAAGTAAATAATTAAAAGCCTGTCTATCTGTGATTTGAATAAGTATTAGAAAATAAACATTGAACAAAAAATGATTTACATTTTTTCCACTTTCAACCACTGAAGTGCATTGTGGGTGACTTATGAAACTGACGTTTCGGAAAGCTACTTTTCGGTGGGTTTTGCCTATTCTAGTTCTACCTTTAACATCTACATAAGCTGTGTTCCCTAACGAGTTTTAATTAGTTTCAGACCGCCAGATTAACTGCGAACCCGTTCCACAAGTGAAAAATTGTACTAGTCCGCACTTAAAATTACTAAATCTGGTGGAAAATGTTTGAAACTAACTAGGGATCAGGGGTATTCACCTCAGTAGTGTAAAATTTTAGCTATGGGATCAAATTTAACTATACTTTTAACGCAATTGACACGGCTTTAACTGTCAAAAATTTTGCGCTTCTCTTCTTTTATTTGCTGTGTGAAAATTTGCAAGAAATTTCACGTTAACTAAACACATCTAATAGGAGCTCTAAATTAGGTGGTAGGTACAACATTCCATTAAAAATTGAACAAAGTGGAAAACTTTTACAAACTGCCTATCGTCAACACGTCATATTAACAAAATCCCGTTTAGCTTTCATTGGGAATTTTTATATTTTAATAACAAAATAAGTCTTGATTTTAATAGTTAAGTCAGACAAGTTTATTCTGGCACAACCATCTGCATAATAAACCTTTTTTTACCAAATTAAATAATAGAAAAAAATTATGAGTTTTTTAATGTGACCAATTATTTAAATTTAATAGTTTTAAAGGTTTTATTGGGCATCAACTGTGCCGTTTGTTGATGTTGGATGTAGAGAACGATGCAATTTTTTAAACTTAAAATGCAATAAAAGTAAAGTAAGTTTTGAAATATTATTTGCCAATTTAAAACTAAATATTAAAAATTGTTAATTTATATATATGTAGACATAATAAACGCCCCTGAAGATGCTGAGAAACTCCAGCGAAACGTCGGGAAAAAACTTTATGTACGTGTTTTAATTTGCATAATTAAACAAAATTGACCAAAAAAGCCCAATAAAACCATTAAAACGAAAAAAATTACTTGTAATTTAATTCCAAAGAAATGATCAGTTTTTTTTTTTTCAAAAAAAAATGTACATAATATAGGTAGGTAGGTTCATTATGTACATAAATATGACAAACAAACTAACTTTTAACATTAGGAAACGAATGAAGGTCAAAAGCAATGATTGGCTACATCAACCAATAAATATATCATGTATAAAATACGAATTGTATATTTACAAAGAAATTGATATGAAAATCTGATATAAATGGTTTATCTGTCTGATTTTTTTGCAGTTTCGCTTTTTTCTTGTAGACATGGGGATTAAAAAGTAAAGAGAAGCAACGTGAATGTATATAAGAACATATTGAGCAAAACAGGACTTGGGGAATCCCGTTCTATTTATTTGTAAATAATATACGAGTTTGTTTTGTACATTGTTCAACAACTAGCTACATGCGAGATATTGAACAATGAACGCAAGCACCAAGTAGTGTCCGACTATCCAGTTCGACTTAAAATATTTTTTAATTTTTTGTCCATAATTATTTATTTATTACCTACTACCCTTTGTGAAATAAAAATTATACTTTTTGCTATAAAATTTAGGGAACGTACCAAAAACAGACGAAGTAAATATGTATTTAATATGGCGCAATAACAAACGTTTCTAAACAAAGCAGCAATATTTTGCTTGCAATGACAATTTTATATTACAACAATAACTACATAAATGATAGGAACTTACCAATTGATAACAGTTGAGTTGCAATGAAACAATTGTATTGTTCTATTTAAAATTATCAATATAATACTTATAAACACTAAATTAAATTAAATCACAACAGAAACTACCGATTGATATGATTGCTCGATTCTAAATAGATTTTAGTCCGAATTACAAAATTTACGAGACCTTCCTTAGAAATTTAAAATTCAATAAATTAAATATGAAATCCCTTGAGTGTTTTCCAACAACAAGAAGCTAGAAAACAGAGATCAAATAAAGATGCAATCCTCGGCTGTCAATTTGATTTGCATAGTACCGAGTTTTCCAGTACGATTTTTCCCAAAATCGAGTGAAATGTTTACATGAAACGATCTTTCCAGTCAGATATCTGTTCCTGACCTCTTCATACTTTATTGCTGTCCCTTTCATTTTGCACTCAGAGGTAATGCTATGTTTCCACCAAGGGCTTATAAGAAAAGGTGAGTTTAATTTGTAAAAGTAGGTGTGGTTTTTTCCCTACCCGAATTAGCTTGGACAAAAACAACAACCTCGGGGCTAAGCAATTTACATGTTAAAAGCAACAACAACCTAGCCCCTTTAGGCATAGCTAAAGCTAAGTATACAGTTTTTTTGAGTAAAAAAATTCTTCAAGGTGAGAAAAAAAATATTTTCGGCAAAGTAAAATGTCCGTGGTGAAAATTTTTGTTTGTAGTCAGTTTACAGTTTACAAAAAAAAATCTCAATGAGGCTGATCTATGAAAAAGCAAACACAAATGCCAAATGCAATTTTTTCGGATGTCAGTGACATTGTTTTGTACGAAAAAAATTAGTGGTGAATATAAAATTTGTTTTCTTTGGGTAGTTCACAGTTCGATAAAAAGAAATTAAACGTCAAAAACTTTTTTTTTCACAAAAAGCACTCCCATAAGAAATACATGTACAGCCTTATTCATAAACGCATCATAGCTTGTGCATAGTGCTATGTACTCGTTATAATGCCTCTGAACGCAAAAACCTTATTCATAAAACTTATGCAACGTTACATAGACTCATTATAAGCGAAACGAGTTTGGAGGTTGAATAGTGGCAACATAAGGATATTTTAGTATCAAAATGTCACTAACACACACAAAAGTGAAATATTTTGATATGCGCACATATACATATCTATACCTATTCTTCCCAATAAAAAATGTGAGCAAAGAAATAATGAAATAAAACAACAAAACAGATTATTTTCTCAAAAAAACTAATTTTCTTTTATTTATGCACATTATGTAAATGCGTATCTACTATAAACAATAGATAACACAATGGGCCTTACTAATAATCAAACACTAATGTCGACTATTAGCTAACTGAGAGGTTAAAATAAAATGTGGAGCTTAAACGGAATGCTACCAATAAAGAATTTTACCCTTTTGCTAACAAAATCCGCAGACTTTCCTTAAATCTACTACAATTTGCATCAAATTACGTCAAATAAAGCCGCACACTACAATAACACAAGTGAAAACATAGAAGAAGAACTACACAAACACAAATGCATTGACACAGGGTCGGCGTGCAGTTACACGGCTAAATTCTGGGGCGCCCAAGGAAAGCAAGATTTTAAAAAAAGAAAAAAATCATCGAGGTGCTTCTGCCATTTTTGCCGAGCTATAAGAAAGTGTATAGAGATTTTAAAACGTTAAAAAGGTACAAAAAAAAGCTCATCAAACTAAATAAAAAAGTGAAACAAAAGTAAATACAGTGAATACTTGCAATACTTATTTAAAAAAATATATTTGTATAAGACGACATGCGGCATTAAATAATGCAAGAACACCTATAATACGGAGTGAACACATTTTTCATTTCACAGTAAGTTTTGTCTCATATTTTACATAAAGTTATGTGAAGTGGAGTTCTTTAGGTAAATACATTATCTTAGAATACTTTTAAAATTCTTCTTCTTGCCGAATATACAGAACTGAGATGATAGACAAAAAGACCTTTTAGAATATATCATTCAAAACGTTGAAAATAACTCTGCACTTCAGACACTTAATGGATTTGAGCGCCTTGCCATCACCAATAAAAATGAGGCCGTCCCTGCTGGACGAGAATTTCTCATTTGACAGATGAATTTAAACTAAATCACTTGATTGAAATTTATTTTTGTTTACAACAAATTAGATTTATTAAAGCAAAATATCATGAAATATCAATTGAAAAGTATTCTACGATAGTTTAATAACCTAAAAAACATCACTTCACATCACTTTATGTGGAAATATCAAACAAAACTCACTTTTGAAATAAAATATTTGTACACTCTTTATTATTGGTGTTTTTACAGGATTTAACGTAGCACCGCGTGATTTTTTAATATTTTGTTTAATAAAGTATAACAAGTGTTCATTACACGAATTATATTACACTTTTTTATTAAGTTTAATTATGTTTTTTTCACTTTTAAACCATTTGAATTCTCAATACATTTTCCCAGCTCAGCAAAATGACAGATGAATTTAATTTTTTTTTATTGTTCAAAGAGTGAAAACAAGTATTGCCGTATTCTTTTTTAACAGTAACTTTTTCAGTACTATAGTATGTAATTTGTTTAAAGGGTTTGGGCGATTTTAATTTTATTTTATGTACATAGTTGATAAACATAATGCAAGAACATGCATATTTTGAGTAAACTTCATAGTTTTATGACATATGTACATACCAGTATGAAATTGCTACGGAGACAAATTATTTTCTATTGGGATTTTTACAGTGATATTTCTATTCCTCCAAATTTAGTAGATAGTTTTTTTAGGGATCAGAGTACTGTTGTTTCCATAGGTTTTTTCTGAATTGTTATCCTTTTTAATTCCAATAAAATATGAAACGACCGACTTTCTGAATTCATACATACATACTTTACCAAATGACGCTATTTTATGAGAAACGTTTTTTTAAACATTAGTTTCTCTGACAAGTAATCCGAAGAATGATAATAAATACGAATGTTTACGTGTATAGGTTTGCTCTCTGATACTTCTCCTTAAAGCGGGAAGTAAAAAAACACTCCTTAAACATGACTGTAATGATCGAAGGCACTGGAAGACTCTTGGAATACAAAAGGAGTTAAAAAGGACAGATAAGAGTGACCAAAGAAAAATTACATGATTGAGAATCACTTTGAAGTTTGCCTCGTTATGTTTTTGACAAAACGTTTGTGGAAGTATAAATATACTTTAAAAAATATTCAAATGGATTTAATTACCTTATATAATGTTATATAAATAAAAAAACTATGCAATGAATTCTGAAAACTCAAAATAAATCCTTTCCCGTTCAACACAAAAATTACATTTTAGATATACGTAATTTGGTACGCAAATATATACAGCGAAATCAAAAAATTATGCGCATTCAACGTAAATCCAGACGTACTAAACATTTATGAAAAAAATAAATAATCTGCTCCTGTTGCAATACATAAACATATAAACAATGAATAAAGTACCTACTTCTTAGTAAAGTTCTTCTTTTTCACTGTAAAACAAGGATCTGAAGATTGAAACCAACCCATGAAAATACCTAATGAAATCTACCTGATAACTTTGGAATAGATTGAAGTATTAAATACAAATTTAAATACCATAAAACAGCACTAGGGCAACACTTCTTATTTAGTGTTCGACTTTAAACATGGATTTCCATGTATTAAATTTTGACATTGCTAACGACTAAACTGGAGATTAAATTCGTTATTGGTATGCGGATTTTCTAAAATCGGGAGATTTTCTTTTAAGCTTAACACTAAATTTGATTATTAGTAAGGCCCAATGAAAATAGAATAGAAAAACAAAAATAGAGAAACTAAAAACAATCCAACCGGTGGCGGCAGCGCAGCAGGAAAACTGGGGGTTGTTTTGTTTTTTTTTTTTTTTATAAAAATTCACTGAGAGTAAATGGAATATTGCTATGAGTTTTTATCGAAACTTTTATTTATTTTTGCTAAAAATGAATAATGACACAAGAAAACTACAAAATTATAATATTATAGACACAGAAATTGAAAAGACCGAACTGGAAGCATTTTTCTTTTATTGATTTTTCACTTGATGTGAAGTTGAAGTAAAACGTAATAGATTTCCTCTTTGTGGTACTTTATTTGACACAAGCGTTGCATAACTAAAATGGATGGGGAAATTTTTTATGAATAAGGATTTATGTAACGTTACATAGTGGCTACATAAATCCTTATGCAGTGCATAACTATTCATCTGTTTAGCGCATTCTAATGAATAAGGCTGGTAGTTTTTTTCGTCAAGGAACTGTATACTTAGCTTAAGCCCAGAGAATTTTCGGGGCTTAACTCTAGCCCAGATAAGAACTGTGTTACCGGCACGAATTTCATACATGTTATCGATATATAGTTTTGTATGGAAGCTCCATTTTTTTCTGTAATGGCGTCGCTAAGCCCGGTGTCGTTTTTGTTCATCCAAGCCCAATCGGACTAAGAAAAAAACACACCTAGTATTTGTGCTAGGAAGATTTAACAAGATTAATTTCTAATCTTCAAGATTAACGAAACAAAATTTATATGGTTAATCTTCGAAAGAAGATTTGTTGTAAATTTTATTTAATCTCAGATTAGCGTTAGGTGGAAATGTAGCATAAGCTAGAACTATAATGCTCGGAGGGGCACTTAAGTGGTCGGAAGAAAACAAGCGAATACACGGCAAACATATGATACGGATATAATTGTGGAGTGAAAAGTTTCGTCGAGCTTCGTTCAACTTTGCTTACGGAAGTGAGGTGCGCTCCCGAGCATGAAAATACATGTATTACAAAAACAACACAAAATCCAACTTTGATTTTGGATTTCGGTTTACAAATCCATTCTGATCACGCACCCTTAGCATTTTCTTGCAAAAATTAGTTTTTTCTCTGACTTATAGATGGCTTTTTTGAGTTGAAAATAGGGAGAAAATAGAGAATAGATTTGAGAAAAAATACAGCAGCAATAGGTTAAACAGAGATAGGTATATAACACTCTTGTCGCATTAGGATCCTGTTTGTTTTATTATGATAATCTAATTTGGATCAGATTTGGGGGATAATAAAATGCAGCTATAGTCCCTGATCACACGTGAAGAAATTGGATAATTTTCTGCGATTTGTTATGGTAAGCGGGGTAACTTTCAGAAGAGTGAGGGGGATGAAATATTTTAAAATATTTGAAAATATTCGGTGTAGAAAATTGACGTTCTCTTTTGTGTTGCTTTTCCTATCCAATCAAATCGTGTCATTCATTATCAGCAGTATTAATAAAAAACTGGTATCCGCTCCCTAACACACGTGTTAACTGGCACACGGATAGACAACTTGTCCGCTTGATAACTTTTCTTATTAAAGCTAAGTATATAGTTCCTTGACGAAAAAAAACTACATGTATTTCTTATGGGAGCGCTTTTTGCGAGAAAATTTTTTTTTGACGTTTAAATTTTTTTATCGAACTGTGAACTACCCAAAGAAAACAAATTTTATATTCACCACGATTTTTTTTCGTGCAAAACAATGTCACTGACATTCTTTTTCCGAAAAAAAAAAATGCGTTTGGCATTTGTGTTTGTTTTTCCATGGATCAGTCTCATTGAGATTTTTTTTTCGAAAGTGTAAACTGACGGCGAATAAAAAAAAAATTACACCACGGACATTTTTTCTTTGTGGAAAATATTTTTTTTTCTCACCTTGAAGAATTTTTTTACTCAAAAGAACTGTATACTTAGCTTAAAAAAGATATGATATCTTTCCAGTATTTATCACTTCACCAAATTCACCACTTCATCAAATTATGGTGATTTTCTAATACATGTGTCACATGCATGCACTGCCTTACGAAGTGTATACTGGTAGTAGTAAACGGTGCTATCATACGCGTGCGTGTATGTGTTAAGAAGTTATCCGTTCATTATACGTGGAATCTGGCTAGTTAAAGTTATCCATACGTTAACACACGTCACAGACTATTACGCATTTCTTAATAAGAATTACTAGTAAACAGAATGTATAAACGCTAGCACGTTGTTATCCGCCGTTTATTAATATTGGGGTATGAAAATACGAAAAACACAAAGAGGAGAACAAAATCTGCAGAATAATTTTCTTCACATCTGAACACATCCGTTCTTCACGTGTAGGCAAGCACATAATACTTACATTATGGGTTTGTTCCCCTTTTGACGGTACGGAAGGCTACTTTTTGTTGATTTTTGACATTAGTCGGCATTTACACCACCCGATTTTTCCACAAACAATCTTTTGTTCATTGGTGAAGGGAGTAGAAAGTTGGGGTAAGGACCAAATCGTCCGTTCCTGGCAAGCCCACACGATTTTTCCAGTATGTTTGCGTTCTCTTTCATACTTTTTCTAGATTCTTGTGCGATAAGTGTTGACTAGCATTGGAGTTCGGATTTGGACTCGAAAGAGTTTTTATAAAACAGCAACCGCAAATTTATTTTTAACTCGTTAGGCCTGGTTCACACGAGATTGTACCGCACGTTTTTTAACGCATTCGGTTTTTTCCGAACAAATATCGGGGGTTTACACGATATTTATATTCATTCGTTTAAAAATCGAATAGCTGCAGTATAATGAAAATGAATGGAAAAGTTTGAATTTGTGAAGTATTTTATTTTTATCTTTTTAAGGACAAGGGCTAGAAAGCTGAAATTTGGACGGATGATAGAAATTATTAATTTAAATATGAATTAAATAAATTAGATTCCTAGAATACCGTTGGACGGAGATAATAGGAATATTTGAGCGCTTTCACATAAGAACTCATATCTCTTTAGTGCATTGATGAATTTACTTGTTGTTTTTTAATGTCACATATAAATAGAATTACGGTTATTTTGATACCTCATTCATTATCCTACGTGGTATATAAGCGACACAATCTTGATTTTAAATTGATCAAAAAATCAAAACAATTCCATTGAAATCACCTGCTTAGACCATTGTCCACGACCATCCACCAGCGAGAAGATCCCGTTATCTACATGGAATTTTTTTTTATTAAAAATTGATATGGATGGCTTTAAAAAATTATAGCTCCCGTTATACTGATTGGATCTTCAAGGTTAAGGTCTTTAAAGAAAGCTGACATATCGGGCTATATTGTGTAAAAAAAACATTGAGGAGGGGCAAACATTTTCATACTAAAGGGGTGAATAAAGCCCAATTCAATTCTATTTATTTTATTCTAAACTAAAATGTTGATGAAAATTTTTATAATTTTGAAAAACTAAAAACGCATGTTTATTGCCTCATTCCTCTTCTTTATCTTAAGACCTTAACCTACAAGATCCAATGAGTATGACCGGAGTAATAATTTTTTTAAACTAACCATATCGGTCGATTAATTTTTTTTTTGTGTACATGGGCTTTTCTCTCCACTGAAGCTCATTCGATGCCAACGAAAAAATACCCAACGTGGATTTAAACCGTGTGAACGAGACTATATAAAACTATACGCCACTGGAAGACGATACGACGCAGTTCATTCGTTTTTTTTGATAAGTCCGTTGAGTTTTCGATAAACGTACTTAGCTGAGTACGTTTTCTTGCCGTACAAACGTCGTGTGAAAGGCTCTATGTAAAATATATATGCCACTGCTCATTCGCACGGATTTATACTGCAAAAAATCGTGCGGTACAATCTCTTGTGAACCAGATCTTAGCCGTTAACCGACAAAACCGTCCTGCATAGAAATCTCTTCAGCTGATCCGACTCCCAATAACCGATCAACGTTACCCGTTAACCGTGAAAAGGGAATACCATGCAAAGCCAGTGTCCTTAGAAACCGCTCCAGCCTCAACAATCAACAGTGTCCACCTGTGTTAATTTTATAATTAATCGAATGACTTACTAACTACTTTCATCTAAATTTTTCATTGCCTACCCGTGACTGTTTTAAGTTTCATACGTAATCGTTGAAAAAATATTTGTTTGTATGTTAAAATCACACGTGCATCTAAGAACCGCGTTTCTATTTAAAATCATATCGAGCGCTCTCGCTATAAAAAGAACATTTCTTTCTTGTGTCATCTACACAATCAATTGATTAAAAGCGTATTCGCTCTATATAACGAATACAATAGTATATACACTTCAGATTCTTTGTTGTAGTGAGCTTAGAGCAAGCTGCATTCTACACTCAGAGTCTCATCATGAGTGCATGTGTTTGGGGTTAGTAAAATTAAGTAAACTAACACAAGCACATGCACAAAAATACAGATAATTAACAAAACTAGGACAATATACAAAATTAGAAAAAATATAAACATATAAAATTAAATAATCAAAGTTAAAACATTAAAACGAGAGTGGAGCACTGGTTCGAAACAATGTTTTTAATCCCATTTTACTCATGTTAAAATCAACAGATGAAGCGTTCAAGTTGAAAAGTTTGCACATGCGATTGAGAGGTTCGTGTGTACCATAGTTTGTTCTGTGAAAAGGAACATGAAAAACTTCAAATCTTCGCAAGTGGTGCGATCCTTCACGGTGTTGAATTATAGCAAAAACTAACTGTGAACATACCCTATATTTTCATATTGGGAAAACAAGAATAACATTCCCTAGTAGTTCAGTTCAAAATAGCTCTGTTTTTTAGTGCACTTTTATCCTCGTTTAGAAAAAAGTAGCATGTTAATTACAACAACAAACTGGTATAATTCCGTATTGTTGTTGTATTTAACATGCTACTTTTTTGTAAGCGAAGATAAAAATGCACTAAAAAACAGGGCTAATAAGAAAGAAAGAAGTGGAGACGTATCCATGTGTCTTCTTTAAATAAAATAATTAAATTAACAATTGAAACGTCTTTTATATTTCTATTTGAACCAACAGGTTATGGGCACCAGCCAAACGCCGAGTCTGATTTTAAAATTACAGGATTATCGTTTCATTAAATTAAACAAAAATATTAAAATAAGTTTTTTTATCATGCTTTTTATGTTCCAGTTCCGCGTTCCGAACGAATACATTTTCTTTGAACTCACACATATAAACAAAACCAAATAAACAACTATAAAGTCAAAAATCACAACCACTACTACTACATAAACAAAAACAACAGTTTTTCTTTTTCTGTGCGATCAGTTTTTTCTTATTTCGACGTTTTTTTTCAAGTCAGTTTAGTTGCAGTTGCAAATTTTGTTTAGTTTAAAAAAAAAAAATATATAAAATGGAAAAGAAATATAAAAGTTTTTGATGGTGACAAATACAGCGTGTGGAAAATAAGAATGCGTGCACTATTGAGTGAGCTCGATGTAATAAAAGTGATTGACCGTGAACCACCGGCTCTTAAAAATGAAGAGTGGAAGAAGGCGGAACGAGTAGCGAAGGGTACCATCGTGAAGTATTTGTCCGACTCTTTTTTGAATTTCGTTAAACAGGACTACTCTGCTAAAGATATTGTAATAACTTTCCATATTTGAACTATAACGACTCCGAAATGCAAACAAACGGACACAGTAAAGCTTACGGTCGCAGTGCAAACATACCCTTATTAGCTATAATTATAGCAACTTTCAAACGAAGGAAGCGCCATCTGCCGGATTATAGCAGATTTACCAGCTGTCAAATAAAAGCTTTTGGAAGGGAAATTATTGGGAAATTTCCCCTACGGAAAGCTCTGGAAGCAGAGACCAGAACGTTCTCCTTATTTCGAGAGTTTGGAAAACAAGTATAAAAGGCACATGTTTGAACGGCAGCGACAGTTTGTTTTTAATCGTGAATGAATAAAGTTGGTTGTAATAAAAGTGAAAAGTAAAGTTGGTGAATTAATTTCAGTGGTGAATAATAAATCGTTTTGTAGTAAGAAAAGTAAAGTGTTTTTATTTTGTAAAATAAATAAGTGGAAGTTTTGAATAAAGTAAATAAGTTTTATTAACGAACCTGAGAAAATATTACATTGGTGTTAGAAGTGGAATAAAACTTATTTTATCTGGCACTCAGTTAATTTATTGTGTGGAAAGTGAAAAAAAAGACAATGGGTAAATCTTTGAATGATTTAAATTTAGTGGAACTTAAGGCAGAACTGAATAAGCGAGATCTTCCTACTGCTGGAACAAAGAATGATCTTATAATTCGTCTGCAAGAAGATTTAAGAAGATGTGGAAAAAACCGGGACACGTTTATATTCGACATTGAAATGGAAGAACGACAAGAGCAAGTAAGTACGTTGGACATAACCACTATGATGTCTCAGCTGCTCGCCAGCCAAAAGAATCTTCTCGAACAAAGCCAAGAGCAAAAGAATCTTCTAGAACAGCAAAACCAAGAACAACGGAATGAACAAAAGAATCTTCTCGAACGTTTCGAACAGCAAAGCCTAGAGCAGAAGAATCTTCTAGAACAACAAAGCCAAGAACAAAAGAGTCTGCTCGAAAAACAAGAAAAGAATCTTATTCAACAATTTCAAGAACAGACAAATTTACTCGAAGGTTAGTTAGATGCCTTTGACAACAGAATTGTTGCCCTTGACGAGCGAGTCGATAGACAATTTTCAACTGTCGATAAGCAATTGTCAACAGTAGAAGCAAAGTTCGAAAAAATGGAAGATAAAATTGAATCCATTACCAAGGAATTAGACAAAGTAAGGAAGATGAAGGTTCGAGAAAGTTCTGGTGACTGTCCTAGGAGAAAGGTTCGATGGACAAACTTCTTGGTCAATCTACAAGAAGCAGTTTGAGGCAGCTGCAGCAACGAACGGCTGGGACGACGAAGACAAATATATAGCTCTGACGCTTGCTCTTAGAGGAACTGCTGCTGAGCTGCTGCAAACCATACCAGCAGAAAAGAATGGCAACTTCAGCGCTCTTGTTCAGGCCATTGACAAACGCTTTGGAGATGGCCATATGCAAGAAGTCTTCCGTGCTCAACTCAAAACAAGAGTCCAGAAAAGGGGAGAAACTCTGCAACAGCTTCAAGCAGACATCGAACGATTGGCGCATCTGGCATATGCAGCTCCAGGAGATTAAATCATTAACCAATTCGCAACAGAAGCCTTTGTTCGTGCTGTTTCTGACATCAACCTTCAGCGAGCAATTCGAACGGCTGGAAAACGCACGCTCCCTGAAGCATTAGCGTTCGCCCTGACTATGGAAGCAGCAGAACAGGCTTCTCAAGGAGTTCATCGGGTAAGAGAAATAGAAATTGAGGAGTGTTCTTGCCAGAGAACTGTATTCCAAAGGAACCAGCGAGATAGACCTGCTCGATGCTGGAACTGTAACAAAACCGGACATCTTCAACGCCAGTGCAGATTGCCACCTAGAAAACCTGCATGTCAACATTGTGGAAGCAGAAACAGCAACAACAGTCAATACTCCTACTCGGCCCGTTTCTCAACCGGGAAACGAGTACGAACCAACTTCGAGGGGCAGAAGCTGGTTTCTGGTCGATGGCCCCAGAACCACCATCCAGGTATCACAGACGAAACGAAACAATAAAAGTCTGACTGTGGAGGCAACACTAAACGGCAAAAAGCAAGTGGCTACGATCGACACCGGTGCCACTGCCTCCATTGTTCGAAAGGACTTGGTGAAGATGACATGGCTGCATAACACCAACACTTACCGCCTGAAAACTGCAACAGGAGAGGCAGCCAGAGTTTACGGGGAAGCTCGTCTTACAATCCGTTTGGCAGAACTGGAGTTTTCACATCTGTTTCTGGTAGCAGATATATGTGACGAGTGCATCGTTGGAATCGACTTTATGAAAGAGCATGAAGTAATTCTCGACATCGGGAAGCAAGTTCTCAAGTACCGAAATGTGGAGATTCCTATGGTTTACGGCAGTGAAAACTCATCAACTCTCAGGACTGTCATAAAAGAAGATATATGCCTGCCACCTTCCTCAGAAGTGTTCGTTTGGAAGAAAATAAAAGGTGATTTGGGTAGCCATCGATACCTAATGGTGGAACCAGACTCTGAACAGTCTTCCCAAAACATCATCCTAGGGAAGACCCTTGTGGCACCAAAGAACAACATGGTACCCGTACGGATACTTAACATCAAACCGTACGAAGTCAAGCTAAGAAAAGGAGAAATTGTTGGAAAGTGTGAATCTGTTTCCGCCATAACTACGATCACAGAAGCTGACGCACAAAAATCTGTGGACCCCGGCAAAGTGAACTCTATGAAGGCAAAAATTCTGAAGTCATCCAAATTAACTGAACGTCAGCTAAGTGTTGCTGGAAGCCTCCTTCACGAGTACGGTGATATACTCTCTTCACCCAGTGGGCAGTTTGGTCGAACACAACTGGTGCAGCATCGAATCGATACAGGAGACGCAAGACCTATTCGACAACCAGCAAGACGTCTCCCATTAGCCAAACAAGCCGAAGTTGAAGAGATGATATCGACCACGAAGAAAGATGGGCTAATCGAAAACATCCCCAGTTGTTCTTGTCAAAAAGAAGGACGGAAGTACTCGATTTTGTGTGGACTATCGGAGGCTGAACGATGTGACAAAGAAAGACAGCTACCCTCTGCCAAGAATCAGCGATACTCTGGATGCGATGGAAGGAGCTGAATGGTTTTCAACATTGGACTTGAAGAGTGGCTACTGGCAGGTAGAAATCCATCCAGAAGATCGAGAAAAGACGGCTTTCTCCACAGGAAATGGTCTGTGGCAATTTAAAGTGATGCCTTTCGGACTATGCAACGCTCCGGCAACATTTGAGCGTTTGATGGAGTGCGTTTTACAAGGACTTACTTGGAAATCTTGCCTAGTCTATTTGGACGATGTCATTGTTTATGGTAAGACATTTGATGAGCATTGTGGAAACCTTAAGGCCGTGTTCCAGAGGCTTCGAGAAGCAAACTTGAAATTGAATCCAGACAAGTGCGAGTTTTTCAAGTCTGAGGTAAAATACTTGGGACATATCATCTCTTCCCAAGGAGTGAAGACTGATCCTGAAAAAGTTGACACCGTAAAGAATTGGCCAACACCACAGGATAAACATCAACTCCGGAGCTTTCTTGGTCTAGCCACGTACTATCGACGATTTGTGAAGGATTTTGCTGGGATCGCGAAAAGTTTGCATCAGCTAACAGAGAAAGGCAAACCGTTCAAATGGTCAAGCGAGTGCGAGAAAAGCTTCCAGGAACTTAAGCAGCGCCTATGCAATACCCCAGTTTTGGCATATCCGAGTAACGTGGGAATTGGTGCCGACTATCACAAGTCCACGAAGGAGAAGAGAAGGTTGTTGCCTATTACAGCAAGGTGCTCTCAAAGCCAGAAAGAAATTACTGTGTGACCAGAAGAGAACTTCTAGCTTTAAGGTGCCGTCACACCGTGCAAGTAAAGTGCTTGCAGCAAGTAAAATGATTGCTGCAAGTAAAACTTGCCTGGTGTGACGACCCGAAAAGTACTTGCGGCAAGTAATTGCTGCAAGTGATTTACTTGCGAGCAAGTACTTGCAGCAAGTAAAACTTGCCTGGTGTGACGACCCAAAAAAGTACTTGCAAGCAATTAATTGCTGCAAGTGATTTACTTGCTGGCAAGTACTTGCGCAAGCAATACTTGCACGGTGTGACTAGGTCCTGCAAGCGCTTGCAAGCAAGTAAATCACTTGAAATCACTTGCCGCAAGTACTTGCCACTTGCAGGATTTGCGCAAGCAAGTTTTTTACTTGCTTGCAAGCGAACGTATGTTTTTCGATCAAAATTACAGACAAAATCATCTCCCTCTGCTCAGAAGTCTCTCGGCAGTATTGTAAAGTACGTGTTTTCAGCACCACGTTCAAAAAAGGGTCATACCAAATTTATTTATCTTCGATCAGCCACATTTTGTTGATTCAAATGCTGTAACATAAAACAGGTTCTCGTGGTGTTTTTAAATGCATGTTTTTTGATAATAATATGAACGACTGCGTCATACGTAACTGCTCCTATGCTTCAACTTGCTTGGAACTCAAGATCTTTTAAAAATATTTGAATAATTAAAGAAAAATACAACGAAGCATGTGGCTCTTTCTTTCAATTGTAAAAACAACTCGACGTATTTTGATTGAAATCGGTAGAGCAATTAATGAGAAAGTCGAAGTAAAAAGAAATGTATGTATATGGAAGGTACCGCTAATAACAGTTTTTAGTAAATTTTGTATCTGAAAGTTCAACTCGCTTACAATCAAATCACTTGATGCAAGCAATTGCATGTTTTTTTACTAATAATACTCTAAAGAATCAATTGCCTAGATTTTAACAAATCTTCATGTGCAAAAATCATTTCCTCGTAAAAATTCTTCTTCTAAATCTGGAATATCCATTTAAATCTATTTCTGAAGAAATAATAAACCAAACTGAACTGAAAATGGCAAAACCACACCGGTTTACACGTGCAAGTACTTTCAGAAACTAAAGGTGCCGTCACACCAGGCAAGTTTTACTTGCCGCAAGTACTTGCAGCAAGTAAAATGATTGCTGCAAGTAAAACTTGCCTGGTGTGACGACCCGAAAAGTACTTGCAGCAAGTAATTGCTGCAAGTGATTTACTTGCGAGCAAGTACTTGCGGCAAGTAAAACTTGCCTGGTGTGACGACCCAAAAAAGTCCTTGCAACAATTAATTGCTGCAAGTGATTTACTTGCTTGCAAGTACTTGCGCAAGCAATGCTTGCACGGTGTGACTGGTTCCTGCAAGCGCTTGCAAGCAAGTAAAACACTTGAAATCACTTGCCGCAAGTACTTGCCACTTGCAGGATCTGCGCAAGCAAGTTTTTTACTTGCTTGCAAGCGAACGTATGTTTTTCGATCAAAATTCGCAAAAAATCGTCTCCCTCTGCCCAGAAGTCTCTCATCAGTGTTGTAAAGTACGGACTTTCAGCACGACTTTCAAAAGAGGTTCATACCAAAATGAATTATCATCGATCAGCCGAATTTTTTGGCTTCAAATGCTCCAACATAGAACAGGGTCTCGTAATGTTTTTGAATACATGTGTTTTGAAAATAATAATATGAACGACTGGATCGAACGTAATTGCTCTTATAGTTCAACTTGCACGGAACTTCAGATCTTTTAAAAATATTTGAGTAATTAAAGAAAAATGGAAGGAAGCATGAAGCTCTTTCTCGCAGATTTGAATAGAAATGGGTAGACCAATTAATGAGAAAGTTGAAATAAAAAAAAACGTATAAGGAAGGTACCGCTAATAACAGCTTTTAGTAAATTTTTTATCAGAAAGTTCAACTCATTTACAATCAAATCACTTGCTGCAATCAATCGCATGTTATTTTTACTAATAATAATCTACAAGAATCAATTGCCTCGATTTCAACAAATCTTCATGTTGAAAAACTATTTGCTCGTAAGAAATTCTTCTTCAAAATCTGGATTATCCATTTAGATCTATTTCTGAAGAAACAATAAACCAAACTGAACTGAAAATGGCAAAATCACACCCGTTTACACGTGCAAGTACTTTCAGAAACTAATTTCAGCAAGTAATTTCAGCAATTACTTGCAGCAAGTACTTTCAGCAATTAATTTCAGCAAGTACTTGCTTGCTCGGTGTGACGACCTGAAAAGTACTTGCAGCAAGTTTGTTTTGCAAGCAAGTAAAAAGTTGTTTCAGCAAGCAATTTACTTGCCTGGTGTGACTGCTCTCTGCAAGTACTTGCACGAATATTTCAAAATCGAAACTTTTGAAACAATTGCTGCAAGTACTTTACTTGCACGGTGTGACGGCACCTTTAGTATCGGCAACAAAACACTTCCATAAGTACATCTATGGACAGAAGTTCCTTCTTCGAACAGATCATGGTGCACTTAATTGGCTGTTGAACTTCAAAAATCCTGAAGGTCAAGTGGCAAGATGGATTGAGAGATTGCAGACATACGACTACCAGATCCAACATCGAAGAGGAAGGTTGCACTCAAATGCAGATGCCTTATCTCGGAGACCATGCAAACCGGACTGCAAGCACTGCACAAGTCAAGAAGAGAAAGAGGTTGCTTCCATCCAGCGATTAAGAGCCGACCCCATTTACGGTTGGAGTAATGAAGAAGTAAGAGCTGCCCAACAAGAAGACTCTGATATTGAACCCATTCTTGCATGGAAGGAACACCAAGAGAAGCCAGAATGGTGTGACATCTCCTACAGAAGTCCAACTCTTAAGGCATATTGGGCACAATGGGACTCGCTTCATGTACAAGAAGGAATACTAACACGTAAATGGGAGTCCACAGACGGCAAATCATATGTGATGCAGCTAGTCGTACCTCGTTCCAAAGTTAATGACGTTCTTCAAGAGATGCATGATGGAGCTTCCGGAAGACACTTGGGTGTCAATAAGACACTGGAAAAGGTAAGGCAGCGATTCTACTGGCTACATGCAAGAGAAGACGTCGAAAAATGGTGCCGAAAATGTGATACTTGTGCTGCAAGCAAGGGACCAGGCAGAAAAGTTCAGAGTAAGATGCAGCAGTATAATGTGGGCACGCCTTTTGAAAGAATTGCAATAGACGTTGCAGGCCCTTTTCCAGAAACCAGAAACGGAAACCGATACATCCTGGTAGTAATGGACTACTTCAGCAAGTGGCCTGACGCATTTGCCATCCTAAACTAGGAAACCAAAACAGTCGCGGATCAGATTGTTTTCAACTGGGTAAGCAGGTTTGGTGTACCTATGGAACTCCATTCAGATCAAGGGAGGAACTTCGAGTCCAAAATCTTTCAGGAAGTTTGTACACTCCTTGGCATTAAAAAGACGAGGACAACACCGCTTCACCCACAATCTGATGGGATGGTTGAACGATTCAACCGGACCCTTAAAGAACACCTTTCCAAAGTTGTAAGCGACAACCAACGAGACTGGGATCGGCATATTCCGTTATTCTTGATGGCCTATCGAAGTGCGGTACATAGCTCAACAGGACATACACCATCAGAAATCCTGCTCGGGAGCACAATACGACTACCAAGCGAAATCAAATTTGGATGTTATACAAGCGAGCCACAAGGAATAGACGACTACGTGGACAACCTCAAAGAAAAGCTAGTTGACATTCACGAAAGGACGATGGCAAATATAAAGCTGTCGAGTGATCGGATGAAAACAAGATACGACGCAAAAGCCACAACGACAGGATTCCAAGTGGGAGACCTTGTGTGGTTTTATAATCCCCACCGTCGGAAGGGACTTTCACCGAAGCTTCAACAAAATTGGGAAGGCCCTTATACTGTTGTAACACGAATAAACGATGTCGTCTACCGCATTCAGAGAGAATTAAGAGGCAAACTAAAAGTAGTTCACAGCGACCGTATACATCATTATAATGGTGATGGAAGTGATGGATTTGCTCGGGACGATCAATCCTAAGAGGGGGGCAGTGTAATAACTTTCCATATTTGAACTATAACGACTCCGAAATGCAAACAAACGGACACAGTAAAGCTTACGGTCGCAGTGCAAACATACCCTTATTAGCTATAATTATAGCAACTCTCAAACGAAGGAAGCGCCATCTGCCGGATTATAGCAGAATTACCAGCTGTCAAATAAAAGCTTCTGGAAGGGAAATTATTGGGAAATTTCCCCTACGGAAAGCTCTGGAAGCGGAGACCAGAACGTTCTCCTTATTTCGAGAGTTTGGAAAACAAGTATAAAAGGCACATGTTTGAACGGCAGCGACAGTTTGTTTTTAATCGTGAATGAATAAAGTTGGTTGTAATAAAAGTGAAAAGTAAAGTTGGTGAATTAATTTCAGTGGTGAATAATAAATCGTTTTGTAGTAAGAAAAGTAAAGTGTTTTTATTTTGTAAAATAAATAAGTGGAAGTTTTGAATAAAGTAAATAAGTTTTATTAACGAGCCTGAGAAAATATTACAATATATTAAAAAGTCTTGATAAAGTTTATGAGAGGAAAAGTCTCGCCACTCAGTTGGCCCTTCGCAAGAAACTTTTAACGCTTAAGCTTCAAAGTGACATCCCCCTTTCAAAACACTTTTTAAAAATTGACGAATTGTTTGCAGAGTTGCTCGCTGCGGGTGCTAGACTCCAAGAAGCAGATAAAATTTCACATTTGTTTATTACTCTCCCTTCTTCATACGACGGTATAATAACCGCAATCGAAACGTTGGCAGAGGACAATTTGACTTTGGCATTCGTTAAAACAAGATTACTTGATCACGAAGTGAAATTAGCCACCGAAAATCAGGATACGAGTTTGAAGGTACTCCATGTTGAAACCAGAACGCCGTCGTTCAAAAACCGCACAGTCTACAGATCCTTCAGCATGAAATACGAGTTCTTCGGGTTTTGCTTTTATGGCTGGAGATAATTTGGTGGAAAATGGATCAGGTCTGACATTTCTTCTAGACTCTGGAGCATCTGACCATCTTATAAACAAGGAGGAACTTACTGGAGATTTTATTGAATTGCAGCCGCCTACAAAAATATTCATAGCAAAGAATGGTGCATATATATCTGCCAACAAGAAAGGAAATCTTTGTGTTATCAGTAACATAGGTATTGAAAGGTGTACTCGAGGATGTTCTTTACTGTCCTGATGTCCCATATAACTTACTTTCTGTGTGAAAGATGCAACAGGTTGGATTAACAATCATTTTTAATGAACAGGGAGTAATGATAAATAAAGATGGTAAAACTATAATTGAAGGTAAAACTTTTAATAATTTATAATATAGTATTGTTTTTCAAATTAATAATAAACAAATATTAAGTGCACTTAGTAAAACTTATCAACTAAGGCATCAGCGTTTGGGCCATATTGGGAAAAATAAATTTTTAGAACTAAGAAATAAAAACATGATAAGTGATATTGGTGAAATTGAAAAATTATCACCTAACGATAACTTATGTGAAGCGTGCATAAATGGTAAACAACACGATTACCTTTTCAAAAGATAAAAATCAAAAACTATATCCAGAGACCTTTATTCATTGTACATTCAGATGTATGTGGCCCAATCACTCCTGCAACAATTGATAATAAAAACTATTTCGTATTTTTCCTGGATGAATATATTCATTATTGTGTAACATATCTGATATCTTATAAATCAGCAGCCTTATTCATTAGAATGCGCTAAACAGATGAATAGTTATGCACTGCATAAGGATTTATGTAGCCACTATGTAACGTTACATAAATCCTTATTCATAAAAAATTTCCCCATCCATTTTAGTTATGCAACGCTTGTGTCAAATAAAGTACCACAAAGAGGAAATCTATTACGTTTTACTTCAACTTCACATAAACAAACATCAGCTGTTTGTGAAAAATCAATAAAAGAAAAATGCTTCCAGTTCGGTCTTTTCAATTTCTGTGTCTATAATATTATAATTTTGTAGTTTTCTTGTGTCATTACTCATTTTTAGCAAAAATAAATAAAAGTTTCGATAAAAACTCATAGCAATTCCATTCCATTTACTCTCAGTGAATTTTTATAAAAAAAAAAAACAAAACAACCCCCAGTTTTCCTGCTGCGCTGCCGCCACCGCACAGTGGTCTCAAAAGCGAATCTAGCGGGTCAAAAGTCCAAAAACTATGCATTTTATATCAGGGCAGGTGGTATATAGGTTGATTGTAAACATGTCAGAGACAATGAATAGAGTCAAATTAACTGACAGAAGACTTTAGTTTTTAAGCAAGAATACCGTTAATTGCAGACACATCATGCAGCCATTGTTCGTTCAATATTTATGACGGTAGGATTTTGTTTACCTCTTATTTGTTTTAAAAGTTATAAACTTTTTCGCTATTATTCCCAAATTGACTACATTTAAGAAGGTTAGTAATTTATTTATTTATGATTTACGGTCTTTTAGCTAAATGAATCGTGACATTTTCTTTATTAGTAAGAAAAATTGATAAAACATTTATTCTGTGGGCTGCAACTTTTTTTGTACAAACCTGTACAAAAAGATTGAACTAAAATTGAGTTCCAGGATTAATATAGATAACATATTTTTATTTTTCATCTGCCCGTTTTTGCCCGTTTGGGAAAAGTGTAACATAACATCTTACAGGTTATTTGATGACAGTGGTCCAAATTTTTCGGCTAAAAAGTGAAAAATTATTAGTGGCAAACATCTCAGAGGTCAACATAATATTAGCTGATATAGTTTTACCTATGGTCAAACCATAATTTAGTCCAAAAACGGGCATAGAGACATCATTTCATCATTATTTATGTGTCTTTGTTGTCTTTGAAAAATAACTAATTGTCCACACAACCATGAAATGACTATTCTCTTAATTTGGCACTTGCTAGGCTTTTTAGGTGTTGAAATAACATTAGGACACACACACCACTGGTTTACAAAGATTTGGATTTTTGACCCGCTAGATTTGCTTTTGAGCCCACTGTGCACCGGTTGGATTGTTTTTAGTTTCTCTATTTTTGTTTTTCTATGCTATTTTCATTGTGTTATCTATTGTTTATAGTAGATACGCATTTACATATGTGCATAAATAAAAGAAAATTAGTTTTTTTGAGAAAATAATCTGTTTTGTTGTTTTATTTCATTATTTCTTTGCTCACATTTTTATTGGGAAGAATAGGTATAGATATATGTGCGCATATCAAAATATTTCACTTTTGTGTGTGTTAGTGACATTTTGATACTAAAATATCCTTATGTTGCCACTATTCAACCTCCAAACTCGTTTAGCTTATAATGAGTCTATGTAACGTTGCATAAGTTTTATGAATAAGGTTTTTTCGTTCAGATGCATTATAACGAGTACATAGCACTATGCACAAGCTATGATGCGTTTATGAATAAGGCTGCAGATGTATTTTCAGTTTTTAAAGATTTTATAGCAAAAAGTGAATCCCATTTTAATTCTAAAGTTACAAATCTATATTGCGATAATGGGGGAGAGTATTTGTCGAATGAAATGAAGGAGTATTGTGTTCAGAAAGGCATTAGTTATCACTTAACAGTTCCACGAACCCCTCAATTAAATGGTGTCTCAGAACGTATGGTTAGAACAATTACCGAAAAGGCTCGAACGATTTTGCATGGTGCAAGTCTTCCAGCATTGTTATGGGGTGAAGCAGTCTTAACTGCATCATATTTGGTAAACCTTACTCCAAAAAAAGCTTTAAAACAAGACAAAACACCATATGAATTGTGGCATGATAGAAAACCACAATTAAAATATCTAAGAGTTTTTGGTGCTACCATATACGATATACGTACATAAAAAAACCAGAACTACAAAATTTGAAGAGAAGTCTTGGAAAGCCATATTGGTTGGGTATCGACCAAATGGTTATAAAGTGTGAAATGTGGATACTGAAAAGTTTGTTATGGTAAGAGATGTAATTGTCGATGAGACAAATTTCTTAGTATCTAGACCGATTCCTAAAACAAAAGGAGTTAACTGTAAAAACTCTATTGATAAAACTGATGAATCTGTCTTAATGCCAATTAAGTCAAAATCAGTAGTTGAGTCAAATAAATCTGATAATAGGTCAGATATGCCAGAACAAATAGAAGAGGTAATCCCTCATAAAATAACCAAATTAGATATCGAATCGAGTAATAAATCTAATAATAAAGGTTATACAGAAAACGATTTTTCACTTGATTCAAATATAGATATAACTGATTCTAGGAAAAGTGATAGAATAAAAAGGCGACCTCCTCTATACATATGATGATTACATCATGAGTGCACAATCTTTAATATGTACTATTCCTACTTCTTATAATGATATCAAAAATAGAAAGGATAGAGCTCAGTGGGAAGATGCTATTAATGATGAATTAAATTCTCTTATGGTTAACAATGCATGGACATTAGTATCTAAACCAAAAAATAAAAACACTATGGGTATTCATGCAACAGCGTAAAGTCACCGTAAACATTGTAAAGTTTAAAACTTCGTAATTCTGTCACAATTTGTATGGAAAATTTGACAGATTTACGAAGTTTACAACTTTACCACGTTTACGACGACTTTACGCTGTTGCATGAATACCCTTATTACTGATTGTAAGTGGGTGTTTACAATTAAAAATTATGAAAACGGATATCCTTTAAAATATAAAGCTCGTCTTGTCGCCCGCGGTTTTAGTCAAGAATATTTAATAGATTATAATGAAACTTTTGCACCTGTTGCAAGAATTTCAAGCCTCAGATTTATTTTAGCATTCTCAAATCAATTTAATTTATTAGTCCATCATATGGATGTAAAAACTGCCTTTCTAAACGGTATTTTAAAAGAGGAAATATATATGAAGGTTCCTGAGGCAGTTGCCAGTGAAGCAAATCAAGTCTGTAGGTTAAATAAATCCTTATATGGTTTAAAACAAGCAGCAAGATGTTGGTTTGAGATGTTTGAGGAAGCTCTTAAAGAAAAAGGTTTTCAAAACTCATCAGTAGATCGGTGTATTTACATTTTAGATAGAGGTCATTTTTCTAAGAATATATATGTAGTACTCTATGTAGATGATCTTGTTATTGCGACAGCAATATGTACGCGACCTGACTTAAGTACTGCTGTGAATATATTAAGTAGATACTTAAATAAGAATAACAAGGAGCTTTGGCAATGTTTAAAAAGGGTTTTACGATACCTCAAAGGATCAATTGATATGAAATTAACTTATATTCGGGGTAATTACAATGATATTTTGAGTGGCTATGTAGATTCTGATTGGGGAGGTTACGATGAAAGAGATAGAAAAAGTACAACAGGTTTCCTGTTTAAATTATTTGAACTCTTTACAATATGCTGGAGTACAAAAAGACAGTTATATGTAGCAGCCTCCTCCACAGAAGCTGAATATATGGCACTTTTTGAAGCTGTAAGGGAAGCTTTGTGGTTAAGGTCATTAGCAATCAGTATTAAAATGAATATATTCGAACCTATAATTATTTATGAAGATAATAATGGTTGCATAAGTATAGCAAACAATCCAACTAACCATAAAAGATCAAAACATTTTTCCCGAGAGCAAATTATATATAATTAAATTAATATCGATACCTTCCCGTAAGAATGTATTAAGCGACATTTTAAAAATTTTGAATTAAATTTTTAAAATGTCTCTTATTCAATTATTTATTTGGGTATTTTGTAGTAGTAAACAGATTTTTCGAACATTTTGAGTTGAAAATCCCGTTCTAAATCTTTTTGTTTTTTTAAATACATAAATAAATAACTGGACCAGAGGTTTTTTTCGATGCCTTTTAAAATTTTGAAATGTCGCTTAATACATTCTTACGGGAAGGTATCGATATATATTCCTACAGGTGACCAGTTAGCGGATGTTATGACTAAGCCGTTGCCAGCAGTCAAATTCGTACAGTTGAGAAATGCATTGAGCTTATACAATTAAAAACTATGAGGATTATATATTAATAATGTATAGAAAACAAATGATGTAAAAATATTAAAGTCTGGTAAGGTTTTTTGGGTTTTTCCCTTATCCATTGCAACAAATGTTGGACTTTTATGAAATTTCCCAGAAAATATAAAGAAGACACTTTTAATGAAACAAAATTTCCAATAAATATGAAACATATGATTTTTGAATAGAGTATTTTTTTGGAATATAACTTAATATAACTGAATATAACTTTGATTTAAGATTAATGTATTCTTAAAATTAAATTAATTTTTCGAATTGATGTAACTCTTCTTTGTTAAATGAATAATTATAGTCTTGATTCTGAAATTGATATTTTATTCTCAAGCTTAAATTAGTTTTCCAAATAGATGGACTTAACTCTAGTATTGTTAAATGAATACAAATTTTGACTTTGAGATGATGAAATTATTATTTAACTTTAGCTTTGTTTATTTAACTATAACGTTTATTTTGTTAATCAAATGAAGTTTGAAGATTTAGTTATTTTTTGAAGGGGACTGTTGAATTATAACAAACACTAACTGTGAACATACCCTATATTTTCATTTTGGGAAAACAAGAATAACATTCCCTAGTAGTTCAGTTCAAAATAAGAAAGAAAGAAGTGTAGACGTATCCATGTGTCTTCTTTAAATAAAATAATTAAATTAACAATTAAAACGTCTTTTATATTTCTATTTGAACCAACACACGGAAATTAATGCCTACATGGGCTAACAAGTCAGGCGCATCAATTTTACCATTGATAAGTTTATGAAAAAATACCAAATCATTATTAACACGCCTTTGATATAAAGTTTGAAGTTGGAGAAGCTGAATTCTGTGTTCATATGGTGGCAGGTTATACGGATCAGCCCAGGGAAGACCTTTCAAGGCAAAACGAATGAATCTATGTTGTATTGCTTCAATACGGCTTTTATCAATTTCGTAGAAGGGTGTCCAAACTTGGGAGGCGTACTCAAGATGGGGTCGTACATAACAATTGTAAAGGGTCCGCCAAATAACTTTTTTTTTTTTGAAAATGCTATAAAAAAAAACTGCTGAATATTTTCTCAAATTTATTTTTTATTTGAAAGTACAATCCTTCCGGTTAATAATGGAAAATAATCTCATTCAAATGGCTGCTTCGCTAAGTGGGCCTGCTATCGACTTAGAGAAGATGCCGATTTTGCCAAAAATATTATCTTTTTACCCCCTGCGGGTTAGGGGCAAGAATATACCCGAGGTAGGCATGCCTGTCGTAAGAGGCGACTAAAATCCAAACTCCGTATACTGATATTGATGTATACAAAACTATGCAATGAGCAAAACAATAAGATATAGTACCCCAGGTGGCAGTCCAGGTTCACTGGAAAATCCACCCTCTTCGGAGGTCGGCTCTATGGATTCTGGGGAGAGCCAATTATTGCATTTAATAAATCCCTTCCTAAAAAGTGCAAGGGTATCTCGATCACCACCATCTAAATCGAGTATAAAACAATCTAAATTCGGGCAAAAGAGTCCACCCGTCACGCCAGCGCGCGCCAAAAAAGACTCAGATAAAACAGAAAATCTTGAAAAAGATAATAACGAACTTCGACGAAGACTTGATGAAGTAATGGAACTTTATCAAGAGCTAAAGAAAGAAGTCGATCTTCTTCGAAAAGAAAATGAGATGTTGAAAGGCAAACATTCTCCAATAAACTCCAAAGCTAGCTTGCCACAAGTCAATAATTCTAGATATGAAACAGACGAAGAAGAGCTAGCACGTGAAACGGAAAAGTCCTCAAAGAAACGATTAAGTAAAAAGCGTAAAGCTGGCTCTTCACCTGAGGCAGCCTCGTCCTTTGAAATAATAGTCTCACCAAAACATGCGACAGTAAAAGAAAAACCTGTTAAGGAGCGGCCCCCGCCACCGATAAATGTTATCGGTATTGCGGAGTATAACAAGTTGCAAACCATATTAAAGGCATTACTACCATCGTCTTTTAAAGTTATTTCGCTCAATAACAACAAATGGAAAGTATGTGTAAAAGACCCTGAAAGTTATCGTCTTCTGTCACGAAAACTAAACGAAGAAAAAGTAGAATGGTATACCTATGAAAATAAGTCAGAAAGACCCTTACGTGTTGTGGCGAGAGGTTTACACGCATCATGTTCAAAAGACGATATCATTAGTGATCTAAAAGAGCGCAACTTCAATATCTTAGATGCAATGAATATCGTCAAAAGAGAGAAACAGAAAAAAGAGGGCGAAACGACAGTGGTACAACGTGGCCTTCCACTTTTTATACTGTCGTTCGATAAGACTGAAAAACTAGATGAAATTTATAAAATTAAAACAATTTTAAACATCGTAGTCAAGATCGAACCTCTAAGAAAGAGCACAAGGTTAGTCCCTCAGTGTAAACGCTGCCAAGAATTCAATCACACCCAAACCTATTGCAAAAAAGAGCCAAGGTGTGTAAAATGTGCCGGAAAACATCTAACCGCTGACTGCAACGGTAAAAGTGAAAGTCCACCAACGTGTATTAATTGTAATGGAAATCACCCGGCAAACTATAGGGGCTGCGAAGTAGCTAAAGAATTGCAAAAGCGAAGATCAAAATCTGCCCAAACGCAAAGAAAACCACCAAGACTAATTAAAAACGGAACTCCCAAGATTTTTAAATCAGGGAAAGCTTTAAATCAGGAAAAGAAAACAGTGTCAAAACCTTCGGACAAAATATCAAAGCAAGGTAATACAGAAACATATGCCCAAATAGCGGCCAAAAATATACCCGCTAATAATGATACTGAAACAGATCCGGTTTCGAAAGTCTTTTCAATAATTCTTTCGAAACTTGAAGAACAATGTGAAACAAATAAACTTATCTTTGATAGGTTAAGTAAGCTCGAAAATTGTTTTCGACCCAAACCTCTTTCAAAAAATATATGATGGAAAAACTTAAAATTCTTACATGGAATGCCAACGGATTATGGCAAAAACTAGGAGAATTAGAGATGTTTATGCAGGAAAATGATATCGACATATGTTTGATATCAGAAACGCATGCAAAAAATGAATCAAATCTTAAAATCCACGGGTTTCATGACTACCACGCTGTTCATCCGTCAAACAAAGCAAGAGGTGGATCATCGTTATATATAAAAGAGTGCATTGAACACTCAATAGGCTTGAAAATAGAGGTGGAATCAATGCAATTGAGTAGTGTTCAGGTTAGAACTAAAAATATTTTTCTCAATATCTCTTCAATATATTGCCCTCCGCGTTGCAAAATTGATAAGAGTGAATTTACGACACTGATAAAGTCACTAAGTCCAAACTTCATTGTTGGTGGTGACTTTAATGCAAAACACACCTTCTGGGCCTCAAGATGCATATCTCAAAAAGGTCGAATGCTATATGAGGCAGGAATGGAAAATAATTGCGATTTTCATTCAACTGGAAAGCCAACTTACTGGCCAACTGATCCGTCAAAAATACCTGACCTAATCGATTTATTTATGGTAAAAGGAATACCCTCTAACTATGTTGAAATTACAGAGAGCTTTGATCTCTTCTCGGATCATTCTGCCGTCATACTCAATACGAGCGAAAGTCTTATAAAAATTGAAAAACCACCCAGGCTAACAAACGGTAAAACCAACTGGGATGGATTTAAGAAAGATATCGAGGACAGCGTTGAATTAAGAATATCATTACAAACGTCTCTCGAACTTGAAGACGCAGTAGATACCTTTGTTGATATGATACAAAAGGCCGCATGGAATAACACACCTTATCAAAGCGAAATGCCGCGCCGCAAAGATATAAAATATCCGCAAGATATAAAAGATTTAGTGAAAGAGAAAAGAAAAGCACGCAAGAAATGGCAGCGAACCCGTGCTCCTCAACACAAAGCTAATTTAAATCGATTGTGTAATTTGCTTAAAACGAGAATATCAGATTTCAAAAACGGTGAAGTTGAAAATTACCTCGAAAATCTGACAGCAGGAAAAGATTCCAATTACTCACTTTGGAGAGCTATAAAAGTAACAAAAAGACCAAAGCTTCCAGCGCCTCCTATTAAGAAAGGCCAAAATGAATGGGCTAAAAGTGACAAAGAAAAAGCTATGGTATTCGCCGATTACCTGGAGGAAACATTTAAGCCTTTCGATGGACAAGTACTCAACGAAAATTTAAATATGAATTTAACATCAAATGACAGCTACATAATTAGAAATGCTACACTTGCCGAGTTAAAAAGAGAAATAAAGAAGCTTAAATCCAATAAAGCTCCAGGTTATGACTTAATCACGGCAGAAATTCTAAAAATGCTTCCTCGTAAAGGTTTGATCAACCTTCTTTATATAATAAATGCCGCCCTTAGGTTAGAATATGTCCCGAGCCAATGGAAAATTGCGGAAGTAATAATGGTTTTGAAACCTGGCAAACCATCTCATGAAAAGAAGTCTTACAGACCGATTTCGCTTCTTCCTGTAATATCAAAAGTTTTTGAAAGAATACTACTCCTTCGCCTGCAGCCGATAATAGAAGAAAAACAATTAATACCTGAACATCAGTTCGGATTTAGAAGAAAGCATTCGACCATTGATCAAGTGCATAGGATAACCGACGTAATTGAGAGAGCTCTTGAAGAAAAGAAAATCTGTTCGACGGTCTTTTTGGATGTGTCGCAAGCGTTTGACAAGGTGTGGCACGAAGGCCTCAAATTCAAATTACGACAAGTTCTGCCTGAAGGACTTTATAAAATTCTTAACGAATATCTAGAAAACAGACTTTTTCGTGTAAGACACGGAAATGATTATTCTAATTTCAAAGAAATAGTGGCTGGGGTACCACAAGGTAGTGTTTTAGGTCCAGTTCTGTACCTTCTATTTACACGTGATATACCTCAAACAGAAGACACTATCGTAGCAACGTTTGCTGATGATACTGCAATACTAGCAGTAGGCAAAACGATTAACGAAGCTACGATTAAATTACAAAATGCTCTTAATAATGTTAATGAGTGGACAAAAACATGGCGAATAGCCCTCAATGAACAAAAGTCAGTCCACGTGGACTTTACTTATAAAAAAATAAATAGATTGCCCGTCTTTCTTAATACCGGTCGTGTACCATTTGCGAATGAGGCAAAATATCTGGGAATGACTCTAGACGCGAAATTAAAATGGAAGCCGCACGTAAAAAAGAAATGCGAAGAATTAAAAAGTAAATTAAGAGATATGAACTGGCTACTCGGTAAATATTCCAAGCTTAGTATTGATAATAAGTTGATTTTATACAGGCAGGTACTTAAACCTGTCTGGACTTATGGTATACAACTCTGGGGTTGTACCTGCGATACAAATTTAAATATCTTACAAACGTTTGAAAATAAATTGCTTAGGTCATTTGTAAATGCGCCATGGTATATAAGAAACGAAGATCTTCACAGGGATCTCGGGATTCCTACGGTTCGAGACGAAATTGAGAGTTTCGCGCGAAAACATAGAAATCGGCTATTAGATCACGCTAATCCAACGATTATTGAAATTCTTGACGAGTCGAATTTAGTACGCCGTCTGCAAAGAACAAAACCATCCGACTTGGTGCGGTGAACACAAAACCGCTTTAAAATCGCGGAATAAGCAGAAACTTTCACCGGAAAGTTACCTGCAACACGTTACTTAACTTCGTTAAAAATAAATTGCTAGATAAGTTTCAACTTAGTTGCAATCGGGAAGTGGAGGTGGTTTTAGTGTAGTAAGAATCTCACACTTCTATGAGCACGCGTTTTCCGGTCCTCATAGAGCCTGATGCAGGTTTTGCACCTACCCACGGACAAAAAAAAAAAAAAAAAAAAAATCTTTCCAGATGAAGCTCATTTTGATCTTGGCGGGTATGTAAACAAGCAAAATTGTCGCATTTGGGGCACAGAAAACCCGCACGCCGTTGAAAAGCCGATACACCCAAAACGAGTCACTGTTTGGTGCGGATTTTGGTCCAGAGGCATAATTGGGCCATTTTTCTTCGAGTGGCCGTTACAGTCAATGGCGATCGTTATCGGGCCATGTTGAACGAATTTTTGTTCACAAAAATTGAAGAGGAGGATATTGGCAACATTTGGTTTCAACAGGACGGCGCTACGTGCCACACAGCCGAAGCTACACTCCATGTAGTAGTAGTATTTTCAAAAAAAAAAGTTATTTGGCGGACCCTTTATAAGGAAAGAGTAACATACGGATCGTTAAATTCTTTTGCCCAGCGTTTTATAAATCTAGTGGAGGAGCACTAGCTTTTTAATTCGGAACCCGGGGAACCTGCTCCAATTTTGATGTTTTTTTTTTTTTAGTTAAGGTAATTGAAATTAGAAAAAAGTTTACAATTCAAAAATCGACGCTCTCAACAGGAAATTTTTTAAAAATTGAAAAACCAAATTTTTTTTCAAAAACAAATTAATTTTTCCTGTATTTGCTTTGAACAATTAATTTTACTTATAAAACACACTTCAAAAGTTTATAAAAACATTTTAAATAATTTTACTAAATATAAAGTCCAAAACCCAGAACAGTCAAACCCGCTTAAAGTCACAAGGAGATGACAAACCATGCGCTTTCAGGCGGCAACTGCCGTGATACTAAACTATTTTTGCTATTAGGCGATTGTGATTATAAATAGGTCTTACTGTGTTTTTGTTGCTTATTCAAAAAATATACACTCCGCTTCAACCGAATAGACACAGAATTTTGTAAAGGTGCTTTGTCCTTTGTTATTAATGTATCATTTGATGATGCTTTTTGTTTGTTTGTGACGTTGGGAAAATAAATCAGATGGAATTAAAAGCAAAGTTATAAATGTTAATGGAAGGATATAAAATAAGGTTTTCTTGGTTAATTCTACTAGTGACTACCTACCAGGGCCATACAGACCAGCTCTATGTGCAAGCGGTGCAAATGCGCAGGGAGCTGAACTCAATGAGCCAAAGCCACTATTAATACCTAACCTACCACCTTTTTTGATTTTCAAATCTTTTTAAAATCTCTCAGTTGACACCAATTACGATAGCCATTCTTATTTTATTCCGAATTTAAAAAAAGATAAGAGTTAATGCATATGTATATTGTATATATCAAAGGGCACGGTAGTGCCCAGCCAAGTTCGCGGCACTACACCCTTTTTACAGGAACAAACTCAGGCGATTTTTAACTCCCCTCTTACTTCAGTACCAATAAAGTCAGAAACTTCAAATTTGCAGTATTTGCAAACACGGGCGGCTCACCAAATTTCAACTCTTTAGCATTAGTAATTCCCGAGATATAGGACTTCAAAAATCGCAAAAACCGTAACTGACTGACTCACTGATTCACTGACTCACTGACAGATCATCAAAATTATGGAGCACTTCCCGACATCGTAGAAACTTGAAATTTCGCACAACGGTAGAACTTGTGGTGCATACAAAGGAAAAAATCGAAAATCTGCAATTTTCTATTCAGGGGGCGTGGCATCCACCCACTTTATTAAATATTCTTATAAATTATATGTAGCACTTCCGATTGTTGTAACGGGTGATTTTTTAAGAGGTTTAGAACTTTAAAAAAAAAAAAACACAAAAAATTCGAAAAAATGAATGAAATATTTATTTGAATCGATAGTTTGAACCTTGCAATTTAATGTTTAAAGATAATTTCATGCAAATGTTGACCGTGGCTGCGTCTCAGGTAGCCCATCCGCTGAGTCCAATTTTGGCATACTCTTTCACACATATCGGCCGGTATCTCACGAATGAATGCATGGATGTTGGCTTCCAGTGCGTCAATCGAAGCGGGCTTGTCCCTATAGACATTAGCCTTGACATACCCCCACAAAAAATAGTCTAAGGCCGCGGCCACGCAGTAAGCGGCTGAGCGGCTGAGCGGAAAAAAAATATAAAACATATGAAATCACATAGAAGCGGCCACGCTATGAGCGAGCGGCGAAACAAAATTCTGAGCGGCTAAGCGGCACCGCTCAGCAACCAAACCTGTTTTATTTTTTAGTAATGTTCTGAGCGGCAAGAAGTAAAGATGGCCAAAGTAAACATTGAGTTGTTAATTTCGTTCTTGACAACGGCATTTTAACTACTAATCGCTCAAAAGCAGTCGCTCAGTGCCTGGCCATACGTCGCTTAGAGCTGCCACTCAGCCGCTAGCCGCTCAGCCGCTTAGCCGCTCAGCCACTTACTGCGTGGCCGAGGCCTAATGGTGTCAAATCGCACGATCTAGGCGGCCAATTGACCGGCCCGAAACGTGAAATTAACTGTTCACCAAACTCGCCTCGCAATTGCGCCATTGTTTCGCGTGCTGTGTGGCATGTGGCACCGTCTTGTTGAAACCACATATCATGCAAGTCAAGAACTTCCATTTCGGGCAAAAAAAAGTTTGTTATCATCGCTCGGTAGCGTTCACCATTGACAGTAACGCTGCGATTCGCATCATCTTTGAAGAAATATGGCCCAATAATGCCGCCGGCCCATAAACCGCACCAAACAGTGGCTTTTTCGGGATGCATTGGTAGCTGTTGCAATGCTTCTGGCTGATCTTCACTCCAAATGCGGCAATTATGCTTATTTACGTACCCATTCAACCAAAAATGAGCCGACCATAAAATGGAAGCAGCGCGCGATGAACATTTCGAACCGAGCACGAATTTTGATAGTAAAATTCAATAATTTGCAAGCGTTGTTCATTTGTAAGACGATCCATGGTTAAATTGCAAACCAAACTGAAGCTGTTTGACAGTGACACAAGGTACTAAACACACGTCAGCTGTCAAAACCAGTGTTGCCAAAACCAAACCAGCTAAAAAATCACCCGTTAGGACGATGAAAATTGGTAGGTCGGTAGGGCTTGAAGTACTTAGAAAGAAAAAAATTGAAAAATGGGAATTCTCAATTCAGGGGGCGTGGCATCCACCCACATTCTTAAAAATCCTTATAAATTAAATGGAGCACTTCCGATTGTTTTAGAACTATGAAAATTGGTAGGTCGGTAGGGATTGAAGTATTTAGAAAGAAAAAAATTGAAAAATTGGATTTTTCTATTCAGGGGGCGTAGCATCCACCCACATTCTTAAAAAATCTTATAAATTATATGGAGCACTTCCGATTGTTGTAGAACGTTGAAAATTAGTAGGTCGGTAGGGCTTGAAGTACTTAGGAAGAAAAAAATAGAAAAATTGGAAGTTTCAATTCAGGGGGCGTGGCATCCACCCACATTCTCAAAAATTCTTATAAACTATATGAAGCACTTTTTGAAGTACTAAGAAAGAAAAATATCGAAAATTTGGAAATTTCCATTCAGGGGGCGTGCCATCCACCCACTTTATCAGAATTTCTACTATTCACATGGAGCACTTTCGGTTGTCGTAGAATTATGAAACTTTGTAGAGCGGTAGGGCTTGATCTTTGCAAAAAGGAGTGAAATCACGACAAAAACATAAATGTTAAAAAAAGTGCCAAGTTCTTATATGTACAAGAAACCTGTGCGTAAAAAGTCAGCCAAAAAAAGTAATGAGATCTAAAATATATGCCAAGTTTTAAGTTCATGAAGTTTAATATCGAATATCTTAAGTAGAGTTATATGGAAACAATTCCAAATCATGACAGAAATTTGGTATATAATGATTTCTGATTAAAATTTGGTGGATTAACTTGGCAAGTTTTCTCTTAAATACTTAATTAATCACAAATTTAAAATGTATGAAAACTTGACCAGTGAACCCACCAAACTTTAATCAGTAATCATTATATACCAAATTTCTGTCATGATTTGGAATTGTTTCGATATAACTCTACTTAAGATATTCGATATTAAACTTCATGAACTTAAAACTTGGCATATATTTAAGATCTCATTACTTTTTTTGGCTGACTTTTTACGCACAGGTTTCTTGTACATATAAGAACTTGGCACTTTTTTTAACATTTATGTTTTTGTCGTGATCTTCTATTCCAAAAATAAGTCGATGCGCTAATCCTTCTCGGGCCGTCCCGAGTACCTACTATCGCTGTTTTTCTTTAGCTTCATAATTCGATCTGGCATGGAATCCTAAAGTCTCTTTATGTAGTCCATCTTAATTTCGAGCCAGGGATTGTCCTGCTGAATAGTTTATGGGTCCAAAAATATACGAAAATCTAGGAAAAATTTCTTTCCCGGATTTTGTATAAGTTATTGGTGTCCAGTTTTTAGGTTTGAGTAGCTAAAATATTCTGCATACCATTCAGTGACCTTCTCTAAAATTATTGAACTAGGGTTAATAACTTCCACAACTAACAGAAGTAATTACAAATCTGTGATGCTTGGGAGAAATATGATAGCTCCATTTTAAAAATTGCATCTTTACATCGACCTAGAATCTGAACGGCTGGATTGATTTTCTTCAAATTTAAAACGCAATTTTTTAAAGTTTATTTCCATAAATATTTCAAATTTGAAGGGAATCGGTTCACCCGTTTAGATTCTAGGTCAATCAAAAGGGGACGTAAGGACGCAATTTTCAAAATGGAGTTATCATGTTTCTCCCAAACACCACAGAAATATTTGTTGGAATGAGCATTTGCAAAAGTAAAAAATATTGTTGGACTTGGATTGTATACCAAGACATGACCTTTATCCACATATCCAGGGTAACTAAGAGCTCGATTGAGTCGCAAAACGTGAAACTTTTGCCATGGCCACCTTATTCACCGAACTTAAACATCGTCGAAAACGTTTGGGCATGGCTATATTGAAAAGTTAGGCTGAGTGGATGCTGAGTGGACGCCGAGTGGAGGCTAAACGTAGACCGATTGGACGCTGAGCGGAGGCCGAGTGGAGGCCGAGCGGACGCTGAGCAGACGCTGAGCAGACGCTGAGTGGACGCTGAGCCGATGCCGAGTGGAGGCTGAGCGGATGCTGAGAGGACGCTGAATGGATACCGAGCGGAGGCCGATAGGATGCTGAGCGGAGGCCGAGCGGACGCCGAGCGGAATCTGAGTGGACGCCGAGCGGAGGCCAACTGGATGCTGAGCGAATTCCAAGCGGACGCCAAGTGGACGCTGAGCGGACGCTGAGCGGAGGCTGAGCGGAGGCTGAGCGGAGGCCAAGCGGATGCTGAGTGGACGCCGAGCGGAGGCTAAGCGTAGGCCGATTGGACGCTGAGCGGAGGTCGAGTGGAGGCCGAGCGGACGCTGAGTGGACGCTGAGCCGACGGCGACGCTGAGTGGAGGCTGAGCGGATGCTGAGTGGACACTGAACGCATACCGAGCGGAGGCCGATAGGATGCTGAGCGAACGCTGAGCGGACGCCAAGCGGACACTGAGCGGAAGCTGAGCGGACACTGAGCGGAGGCTGAGTGGATGCTGAGTGGACGCCGAGTGGAGGCTAAGCGTAGGCCGATTGGACGCTGAGCGGAGGCCAAGCGGATGCTGAGTGGACGCCGAGCGAAGGCTAAGCGTAGGCCGATTGGACGCTGAGCGGAGGCCGAGTGGAGGCCGAGTGGACGCTGAGCGGACGCCGAGGGGAGGCAAAGCGTAGGCCGAGCGGACGTTGAGTGGAGGCCGAGCGGACGCTGAGTGAACACCAAGTGGATGCCGAGCAGACGCCGAGTGGACGCTGAGCGGACGCTGAACGGATACCGAGCGGAGGCCGATAGGATGCTGAGCGGACCCTGATCGGAGGCCGAGCAAATGCCGAGCGGACATTAAATGCATCAACAATTATGTTTGTATATTAATTTTACTGCCGTACTACTCTTTACTGCTATTTTTTTCCTCGAAGTACTGCTTTCTGAAAAAGTGAAACGACAGCCCTGGATCAGACACTGATCAAAAAGCCGCACATTATGCGTCAGACACTCTTGGGTTTCGTGGAGAGCTGGTTCTTCAGGGCGATATCTAATCTTTTCCTCCTAGTTCCTGAGAAGGCAAATCAGGTGTTGGATCCAATAGATCAAACGCTCGTCGTTAGCTCACCTTACTGCTATCCAGGGGGCACCACTTGGAGGTAGCGATACGATTTTGCTCCGCCAATATCGATGGTGGCTTTTTACAGTTTCCTTAGACTAAGAGTGTCATGAGAGAAGGCCATATACCCAAATTCAGCTTTCCGCCATTTTTTCGAAGCTAAAAGCTAGAACTTTAATGCTCGGAGGGGCACTTAAGTGGTTGGAAGAAAACAAGCGAATACACATATAACGCAGCTATAATTGCGGAGTGGAAGGTTTCGTCAAGTTTCGTTCCACTTTGCTCCCGAGCGCATCTCACTTAAGTAAAACTGACATTTGTTGAAATAGGAATGCCAAAAAGAGATAGATGATAAGTGAAGTATTAGTGTGTTCCCCTTTTGGCGGTCCTTATCCGACTATTATAGTTGTACCCAAATCTTAAATGACTGGACTATTATTTTGAATCGGACTCCGGGGTGTGGCTTGGCTGGGTGAAGTAATTTTAATTGATTTTTGCTGTCAGAATTTCTTGAAACTGGAGCGTACCGCAGTTGCAGAATTCCCATTTCGGTTCTTCATATACATAATGTCAAAGCATTACTTCTGCGCCTACAGAACAAGATTTATAATCCAGTCATATTGTGTTTTTACCATGTATATTATGGGGTGGTTTGATTTTTCCCATCTATATGTTTTCGGGAGTACTGAAACCGAATCTGAGGTTCGCGGCTAAAATTTCGTGACGCAACATGGGAAAAAATGCAGAAAATGATGCAAAAATGCAAAAAAATATGAGTTTTTCACTTATGGCTCGAAAGCTATCAATTACTCGTAAATTTATTTTATTGTTCAAAATTGCAAGCTAAATATTTCTAAATACCTAGAGAGATAATATAACCCAAAATATTCATAAAAAACGAGTTTTTTCAAAATCTTATATTCAAATATTTCCCAGAAAATACATTTTTGCATCATTTTTTGCATTTTTCCCATATTGCGTTACGAAACTTTAGCAGGAGTAGGATCAAAACTACCCCACAATTGGCTTGCAAAGGGCCTTTTTGAGCCCAAATTGCCTGGACTATTAAGAGCAAGCATGCAACAATTGATCAAGTACACAGATTTACTGATGTAATGGAGGGCTTTTGAAGATAAGAAAATTTATAAGACGATCTTTTTGGATGTATCGCAAGCAGTGTTGCCGCTGAGGAATTTGAAAAAGTCGCATAAAAAAGGGACACGAGGAAAAAAAAAGTAGCACTAACAAATTTTTTGATAAATAACAAAAACAAAAACCTGAAAACTGACCATAACAAAAATCAGTTCTTATATTCAATCAACTTCTGTTCACCTTCACAAACACATTTGAATCTGTAGTTTTCGTATAAATATTAAGTCTAAAAATTAATTTGCTTCTTCACATCCACGAGCCTAAGCCCGTTAACCAATTTTCTTCAAACCTTATGCATATTTTTTTAAGAGCATGTTCATAAATATTTTAGTTTTGAAGAAAATTTGTTAGCTCGTTTAGGCTCTAGCTTGATGTAAAATAGACGTGAGTTTTCCTTATCACATTTGTACCAATCACCTTGCACCTATGTTCCAGCTGCTTGGAACTTAAGAACTTTGGAAAATGGCAAAGTAATTACAGAAAAAAAACTATAGACACAAAACATTGATTCCAAAAAATTAATAGTTCTTAGCAAATCCAAAATTTCTTTTTTTTTAAATCTTGACATGCAATATTATTAACATCTTAAATATTCTCTTAAAAAAAATTAAGATTAAAATCGTTGGAGCCGCGTTATTGAGAAAATCAAAGACATTTGTGTTTTGGGGGACGAAATAGTTTTTGAGATAAAAAATTGGGACAGTCGCTCCAAAAGGGGGACGTATGGTAGCCCTTCCGTACTTGTATGGCAAGTACCATTATTTGAACCGAAACCGCTAGGGAATCACCAAAAAATCTCAACTTCAAAATTTGAAGATATCGTTTCACAAGTTGAGGTAGAAATATACAGACAGAATTCTGCACATACACTTTTTTGGGGTTCTCTATCATCGTAATGACATATTTTATTACTAGATATCTTAATTTTTTTGTCTGAACATTCGTGCCATATAGACAAATATGAAAAAATGTGTGGATTATTTCAAAACTTAATTACTGGACAGTTACTGTACGTTTATATGCAGAACATAGAAAAATCGAATTGAATTTTCAAAATATAGAGGTTTAAAGATTTGACACATTTCCACTGACAATCTGCGATCCCGATGAACCAAGCCGATTCATATCACATGTGTTTTCTTCATAATATTTAAATGGAAATCGGAAAGTTTTTTTATAAAAATAAACCAAGAACTTAACCTTGTCCATAACATTTTCTAGAGATGGAGTCAGAAAAGTCGCAAGATTTCTAAAAAAGGGTAAAAAGAGCTAGTTTTTTAAAAAGTCGTCTCATGGTCGCATGAGGCAATAAAAGGGTTCAAAGTGCGACTAAAGTCGCACAGCGGCAACCGTGGTCGCAAGCGTTTGACAAGCAGCTAGCAGCTCCTCTGTGTGGCACTGTCCACTATTTTTGTATCTTTCTACTTTGACAGTGCTACACGCAACACGCCACAACTACAGCTACAACATTCTGTTCAACCAGTAAGGCCTAAATCTCAAATTAAGACAAGTTCTGCCTCAAATACTTCATAAAGTTCTAAACGAATATCTATAAAACAGACTATTTCTTGTAAGACAAAAACTTCAAAGAAATAGTGGCTGGGGTGCCACAAGGAAGTGTTTTAGGTCCAGTTGTGTATCTTTTATTTATACACTATCGTAGCAACGTTTGCTGATGATACTGCAATACTAGCAGTGGGCAAACCAATTAGTAAACCCCAAATTAAACTACAAAATGCTCTTAATAATGTTAATGAGTGGACAAAAACATGGCGAATAGCAGTCAATGGGCAAAAGTATTTCCACGTCGGCTTTAAGTATAAAAAAATAGATTACCCGTCCTTCTTAATACCAATCTTGTTGCATTTGTAAATGTGGCAAAATATCTGGGAATGACTATTGACGCGAAATTTAAATAGAAGCTGAACGTAAAAAAATGCTAAGAACTAAAAATAAATAAAAGATAAGAACTGGCTAATCCGGAAATATTCTAAGCTCAGTATTGATGAATATGTTGATTTTATACGTAGTACCTCGTGGCGTGATGGTTAGTGCGTAGGACTGTCATGCCGAAGGTGTGGGTTCGATTCCCAGCCGTGCCACCTAAAAACAGAAATGTTTTATCCGAGGTACTGCCTCTTGCGAGGAACTGACAAATCTTCCAAGAGTATTACTTGTCATGAAAAAGTGCTTCTCATTTAGCCGTTCGGACTCGGCAAAAAACTGTAGGTCCCCTCCATTCCTGCCAACAACACGCACACAGGTATGGTTGTGAGTTGTAAGTCACTAGGCCCTGGTTCTCCACGAGCTGTTGCGCCACCCAATTTTTTTATTTGTTGATTTTATACAAGCAGGTGCTTGTTGACCATAATTGTAGTCAATGAATCCACAGTTTGAGTTGTTGATATTATCAAAATAGCTAATCAGCAAATATAAGTTGATTACCTCCATTTGACCAGAGCCTGTGAAAAACTTATTACAAATTTAACCCAATGTGAACAAACTGGCCCTTAATGAATCGAATTTAGTACGCCACCGCAGTCTGGAGAGAACTAAACCTTTCTACTTGGTGCGAAGAACGGAAAACCACTTTCCTTCTTATAAAACGTTAGTCAACTTCGTTAAAAATAAATTGCTAGATAAGTTTCAACTTTGTAGTAATCGGGAAGTGAAGAAGCTTTTAGTTCCATAAGGTTCTCCACACACCTATGAGCACGCGTTTTTAGATCCACATAGAGAGTTTTGAAGTTTGTAGACCAACCCACCCAAAAAAAGTTTGAGTTGTTAATTATCGAAACCGGTCATCAGCCAATATTGGCTGAATAGCTCCATTTAACCAGAGCCTTTTAAAAACTTATAACAGATTTAACCCAATGTCAACAAACTGGCCCTTATTCCGTCATATTCGTAACTTTAAGCCCGAAGGCTGAGGCTACAATCCGTTTCGCAAAAGTTTTGGGTCGCACTTAATAACGAAGATGATAGTTAAGTTGGTAAAAAAATATTTGGCCATAGCCATATGGTACCAACTGAGTAGGGATATATTGCATTAACACCAATTGGCAGCAGCTTGCTAGGACAATGTTTGCATGCATAATGACATAAAGACAGTATACAGTAAGCACCAGTACCCCGTAAGGGTAATGGTTAGTGAGTTAGACTGGGTTCATATATCGCCTATACAATAAACACACTGGAATAGTTGCGAGTATTACGTTATTAAAAGCTCTGGTTCACGGTACCTGTTATACCACTTAACTTGTTTATTATTACAAAAAACATGGCCATCTAAAAGGTTCAACATAAATGAGTTACTATAAAAATTGATTTATTTTATTATATCCTTATCTTTCGCAACTTAAATATACAGTGCATTTCAGTAATCAAAATCTTCCTACACTAATGGATAACTGACATCATTTGCAATACCGCACTGATTTTTATTATTACGTGACATTTTGATGAAGCCGCCATCACCCCAAGTATTCCCCCACGAGTTTTTCACTAGCCAATAGTCAACGCCGTTTTCATCGCTGCCATAGCCAACACAGAGAACAGCATGTCTTCCATACTCAACTCCAGACTGGCACTCAGGTTCATTGAAAACTCCACTTTTGTAGAATTGCATTGATTCTCGATTAACATCAATGACAACTGCTAGAGGACCAATAGTGGCAACAGCTTCCATCATCTTTGCCTCGTCTCCTTGTGGAAGATTGACGTATCCTCGATCGGTGGCTCCAATTTTGCTCTTATCGAAATTACATGTGGTGCCATCAGTTCCTTTATATGGATAGGCTTCTTCCGTATCAATACCCCCATTGTACTTAATGTACCTATATGCTTGTCTGGTAAACCCTCCAGTACAGCCTGTATTTCCATAACTTGATGAACAATCAATGACATTCTGAACAGACAGGGAAGTCAAGACTCCATTATGAAGAAAGTTTTGACCTTCAAGTGCACCAATAGCCGAAAATGCCCAACATGATCCACAAAAACCTTAAAACCAAAGAAAGTGTTAGATTAAATACATAAAATATGAATCATAATCGAATTTGAAGAAAACTTGAAAAGAAAATTCTTCACTTTAAGTGGAGCCACTAAATATAATTTATAGGCCAAGAGTCGGGTACTTTTTTTCTGCAATTTATTACTGAACTGATTTTCTTGATGGAGTATTTTTGGGGGTGTCCCCCTAATCTAAAACCAAGTTGGCAAGCGTCAGACGCCATCTTGGAAAACGCGTTTTATCAAATATCTCGTGTACCGTCAAATTGTCAAATATACCATTCTCTTACTTGCTTTTTTAAATCAAGTTGTTTTCGTGAAAATTTGTTGAGAACATTTTAAAGTCAATCACAATTTTTTCAAATACTGACTTTAAAATAAAATTCTTGCATGGTTCACGAGATATTTGATAAAATGCGTTTTCCAAGATGGCAGCTCACATTCGCGCCCCCCGTCCCACCAAAATGGATTTTCCTTTGGGTTTACTCCTGAACATATACCATCAACAAAATCAGATCAACAAAAAATTGCATTATGATCCTATTTTTTTTTGCTTTGGCTCTTGGACTATGAAGTTTGAAGATCAAATAAGCTCAACTTCAGATTGGAGTTGAGCTCATTTGAACTTTTATCTTGAAATAAAATGTGAGTCTATTGATCTTCTTACCCTGTTCTTTCACCGATGTTACAGCACCAAGTTCAGTCCAATTGACTGATTTTGGAAGGGTAATATTTGTGCTGCTTACGTAATCAATACCTTCTTCTGGCATCTCCCTATCTGTATATCTATAAGAACCAACATTTTTTTTTAAACACACATTTTAATGAGCTTAAAAGCTTACTGGTTCGCTTCGATAGATAAATTGTAACCATTCACGAAGGTATAAAATTCATCATACAGTAGATCGGCATACTTGTTGATGCCAAGTGCAAATGTGACTAGGCCCTTAGCATGTTTCGAGTTGTGTTTCGCAATTTTATCCTTGTTTTCTAAAAATGTTTTCATGCGGAAGTTTTCTTCGGTTTCGTTTTTATAATTCTTTCCATAAGTAAGCTAGAATTGAAAACTGTGTGTTTTATTATATTTCAAAAAATTGAACATGTTTTTGATATCCACTGGACGGTTAAATTTTTAATCTCGTTCTTACCTTAAACACTTTCCATTCTTCTTCAATGCTGATTTCAAGAGCTCCTGTCCATGTAGCTGCTATTAAACTGCTTAAAACAATAATTAAAAGTTGCATTGTTATTTCTTGCAGATCTAGAATAACAATAATAATAAACAACAAAAAATATTAAAAACCAATGAATGAGGCACAGAATAAAAAGTTTGAAAGGAGAATGGGCAACAATGTATGGGGATTAGTCGAAGTGTTCACCACGAACGAGATGTACCTATACTTACAGGTTACAGCTCTAAGTAGATATGAGCCTAACTAAATCAGCTCCAAATCTCTAGCTTTTTCCGATTTTTTATTTTCATCCCCTGTCGCTGTAGCCATAAACTAAATAGCCTAGTTTTTTTGCACTATAGAACATTTGCGTAAAATCTGCTAAAAAATCAGAGCATGTAGGTTGTAAGTAGTAAAGTAAAAAATCCTACTGCAGGGATGTAACATCTCTCCCAGTTTGGACGGAAGTCGATTTTACAACAAAAAAAAATCATTATAACGGGGGACGATTTTATACATACATATGTATATAAAAAAAATCATAACATTGAATGGCGGAGCAAAATTGCACTGTCACCTCCAAGTTGTGCCCGCTGGATAACCGTAAGGTGAACTAACGACAAGCGTTGGATTTTTTGGATCCAGGAGCTGAGACACCTGAGTTACCTTCTCAGTAACTAGGAGCAAAATGTAAGATAAGACATCGCTCTAAAGAACCAGCCCTCCAAGAAACCCAAGAGCGTCTGACAAATAATGTGCGGCTCATATTGGTCAGCGTCTGATACCAGGGGCGGCTGTATTTAAAAACCATGAATAGAGAAAGTAACTAAGCTATTTATTGTTAAGAATTAAATGTGACAAAAAAACAAATATGACATTTAGTGAAACAAATAGATACAATACCCCAGGTGGCAATCCAGCTAAACTGGTAAATCCACTCTCTTCGAAGATCGGTCCTACGGATTCTGGGGAGGACCAATTATTGCTTCTAGGAAACAGAAAGAGTTCAAAAACACCAAGAACTCCACCAAATGTAATCCCCTCAAGGGTTATTCAAATCAAAAAATCAAATGACATAGAAGTCATTAACGAAAAAGGAACCAAAACCTATGAAAAGATTGAAATAAGAGATCAGCAGTGTTCAGTGGCGGATCCAGAGGGGGGGCTATAGGGGCTGAAGCCCCCCCACGTGTGGCTACAAAATTTACATGTGAGCTGTGTTTTTCCAAGCCCTAGGGAAATTGAAGGAATTGTTGGGCTGAACCATAATATTATATGCAACTGTGTTTTTTATCGAAGCCCAAGAGAAATTGATGAAAAAAGGCGATTATAAAATCAAATGGCTCTATTTATTTCAAGCCCTAAAGGTATTCGACGAATAATTGAGGCTTGGGGCTAAACCTTTACGAAGCGTTTTCCTAAGCCTGCAAGGGAATCTGATAAAAACTATAACACTGGATAGGGCTAACAAATGCATAGTGTTTTTTCCAGGCATTAAAGAAATCTGACGAAAATAAGAGGCAAGAGCTAAAAAATTAGCATGAAAGCTGTTGTTTTCCGAAGTCCAGGGAAAAATGGAGCTTGGGGCTTAACAATTCGTATGTGAGCTTTGTTTTTTCCAAGCCCGTAGGGAATCGGACTAAAGAAATAACTAGTTTGGGGCTAGTCTGTATGCATACCTAAATGCTGTGTTTTTTTCCAAGTCCTTATATTGAAACTAGTGAGGTTGTTTTTCATGCTATTATTGTTACCTAGATTTCCTTGGGTATCGATATTTCTTAAAGATCAAATTAAGTTTGACAAAATAAATCAATGTTAACTTTTTCTTCAACTCCTCTTGATATTTTTCGGACTTAGCGGAGCCGTTATAGCTTTTGGGGCTTTAGTTTAAAAACTCAGCTTCCGGGGTAAAAAATCAACCTGATAACAGAATCCGACGAATGAGTAAGGTCAACATTGATGACATTTGGCTCATAGTAAAAATGTCAAAATTCAGTCTGATTCGCTCCACAGCTAATTCGACGGATGCTATAAGTAATCGGGCTGAATAACTTTAATATGGATAGTTTGCATGATAATATCAAAATATTATTTTTAAAATTGAAACTTATGTTTTTATATTAGATTGTTTTCGTGTGCCGAAGGATATTCTGACGATTTCAAAGACTGCTTTAAGACGAAGTGATTTTTGATCTTAGTTTCTCTTGTGATTTCCTTTGTGCTCTAACGAAAGATTAGAGAGCTCTTCCCGCGAGCAATATTCATTAAATGAAATGAAAAAGAATTTCAACTCACTTCGAACTCGTTTTCGAAATGTAAAAATCAGCTGTAACGGGTAATGTTTTTTTTCTTTAAAAAGTGTAATATACATTTTTGTTTTAATATGAACCAAATACTCGTATAACTATAATTAAAAAGAAATTGAAGGGCAGACAAAATTTTTAAAGTCTTAATTCAATTTTTTTTTCAAATCTTCGTCAAACTGTAAGATTGCCAACAAATATGAAGGAAATTCACTTAAAATAGTTAATGATCGGAATGTTGAACATGAAGTTCGAAATACCAATCCACATGGACTAAAGTCATTTAGATGGAATAGATACAGAAGCGCATCAAGCTGCCCTCCTTGGCGTTACGCCCTTTTGTTTCAATTTTGTCCATATATTTTTCGCATGGATCTTACGTTAGAGTCAAAAACAGACAGTCTAGTTAATCAAATCTTGGACAACCAATTCCGTTGTCCAAGTTAAAAAATTTTAGGACAACAGTAACCTACAAAGTTTATCAACAACTTTTCGGGCGTATACGGCTGTCTAAAGTTAGACAAAGTACTGTAGGATGAGTATTTATAAATCCTACAGAAAATATTCAAATTAAAAAAAAAGTATCTAACTAACTTATTTAAAGTTCCTAAAAACTTACCCTAACAACTTTCTTATACTATGCTGAAGCTGACTTATTCTAGATGCTCCATTTCCAATCATAAAATTTTGCAGAATTTTCCTATTAAGTATATGGGTCAATATTTCAAAATATTAATATTTCAGTCTCCTTCATTTTTGAACCGAAGTACAAAATTTTACTTTAAATTTGTTAATTGGATAGCTTGAATCAAACGGGTTCTAATATTCGCTCTAGAAAAAAAAAAGTTAAACAAAATAACATAACCGCTATCTCCATTTAAACACCCAAAATGTCATTCCCCTGACGTGTCCCCAGGCCTACTTACCACACTGTCTGAATTTTAGCAACGAAACTAAAAACGATACAAAAAATCTAATGATGCAGTCTTTTTAATAATATATGCGTCCTAGCTAAAAAAATAGTTAAATGATTTTTAGTTGCTTTATTTTTTTAAAGAGGAGCTATCAAGTAAGTGTCCCCCATAAATTGATCATTTCTATCACACCAATGGAAATTAAAAAAAAAATATACACAGGCTCAAAATAGAAAACTGATTTTTTTTGTTGTTTAACGGTACAGAATTGCTCTTTATGAAAATTGAAGTAAGGGTTTCAAAAAAACTTTGTTGTCTTTTTTATTTCAAGTTAAGGCAATGATTTTGTTTTTCGTCAAGCGAAATTGTCATTCCTCTAACGCGTGTTTTTAACTAAACCGTGTGGTATAAAAATTAAAAAGTTGTACTCGTCTGTGTCTTTTACAAGGGCCTACGTGAAAAATAATATAAAACATCTAATTTTCTAATAACCTCTATTTAATTCTCATAAAACACCCTCCGGACTTCGGAGTCATTCCCCTAACATCATTTCTTGTGTCATTCCCCTGACTTTCAAGTTTTCATTATAGTGATTGATTGCGTTTTGGTAACTCTAGAAGAATCAATAATATTACATTTAAACATATTTACAGTATTTTTAGTAGTTTTGAATTTTTTCACATTTTCTCGGCCAAAATATAATAAAAAATACGATTATTACCTACTATAATTTTTTTAATCTCGCAAAATCCTTGAATCATGAGTGGATTCTATTTTTCATATTAGTATTTGTTCTCTTTTTCTTTACACTCCTGAAACCATTCGCAAAATTAAATATCCATCTAATCAAAGGAGTAAATATACATTTTTGTCATTCCCCTGATACAAGTATCATTTCCCTGACTTAAAAAACCGTTAGATTTTATCAAATGGTATGACTCCTTGTTTTAAAGTGGTTATTATAGAGTTTTTAAGAGACATAATTGTTCGTCTACCAAAATAGGTTCTTTTGAGCGAGGGTCCACTTTGGAGTGAAAAATATTAATGTTTTGAAATATTGACCCATATATATTTTCGCATTATACAAAATCTTTTTAATTAAGCTGGCGACTAGCCAACTCTCTGAGAAAATAAAATTTGGGTTGGAAGGGCATTCGTATATGATTAAGAATTTTTTTAAAAAGATGTGTCTATGGGAACTCCAAGCCCCCCCCCCCCCCCCCCACAGCCAAATCCTGGATCCGCTACTGGCAGTGTTCCAAACAAAGCCAAAACAACGATATCAACCAAGTTGAATCCGAAAATTATTTCCAGGAATGGCAAAAAGAAATGTTAGCCAGAAAACAACTTGAAGTCCTTGTTGAAAGTCTTTAGCAACAAGTAAGGAGACTCGAAGAAAAAGTCAGTTTGCTAGACAAGAAGACCTCAAATGACACCTAACTAACGATTTCTCGAAGATGAATGGAGGTATTTGAAAGATTCAAAAAGAATTTTAAAGTAAATTATGCTTCAGAATGACCATACACATTTTTTCGAAAAAAAAAAAATAACCCCAAAGGACAATCGGCAAAAATGTATGGTAGGTGGTCTAGGAACCAATAACAACGAGACGTATGTCGTTGGAAAGGTATTTTCATGCCCTACAATAGTCACTATGGCAGCTCATTTCAAATCACTATGTGAAAAAAGTTATTCGCTAACCTAGGTTTTGTTTTGGTGCATTTTAATGTGGAATAAATCTATATAAACTGGTCTAACCAATACCAATAAGATGTATATCGTTGAAAAGGTATTTTTATGAACAGTAATAGTTACTCTAGCAATTTTCATAAAATCACTGTGTGGAAAAAGTTATTCGCTGTTTTAGGGAATTTTGGTACATATAAAATTAATGGAGCATGGGTAATAATTAGCGAATAACTTTTTTCACACAGTGATTTGAAACAAGCTGCCTCACTGACTATTGTAGTACATAAAGTTACCTTTCCAACGACATACGTCCCGTTGTTATTGGTGGAAGTTGCACTCACGCTTTTTTGCCCATACTAGAAAATAACAGTTTTTTCACACTAAAATGAACCACACTATTTCATTAGTTTACGAATAACTTTCTTCACACATTGATTTGAATTGAAGTGCTATGGAAGATATTGTGGGTAATGCAAATATCTTTCCAATGATATATATATAGTGTCGTTATTGGTCAGATCAGTTTTCATTAATTTTGCCCATATTAAATATATTTTATTCGTACTAGAATGCACCAGAACACAATTCTATTTAGCGAATAACTTTTTTCACACAGCGATTTGAAGTAAGCGTCCATAGTAACTATTGTAGTCCATAAAAATACCTTTCCAACGACATATGTCTCGTCGTTATTGGTCTTGTAGACCGTTTTGTCCTATTCTCCTTTGCATACAAAATTCATTTTTTTTTTAATTTTTAGATTCGAATATCTCAAAAACGTGACGTGCTAGTCATACTGTAAAAATACAATATGACTGGACTAAAAAGAAAACTGGGAACAAGCTTAGAAACTCAACAAACACAAAACCAATAGTTGAAAGCAAAAAAGTAACGATAGACAACAAAACTAAAAATCAACCGGCAAAAGCAATTGCAATAAGCAAAAGTGATGAAAATAAATCCTATTCCCAGATTGTAAAAAATGTGCGGAAAAACGAAGAAACATCTATGTATAAAATAAATGCTTGAACTTATCCTTAAAAGGAATGACAAACAAGATTTAAACATAATACAGCAAAGCGAAGAAGTCGCTCTTGAAAAGCAATGATGGACAGAACACTTTAAATCGCAACATGGAATGCAAACGGTCCTTTTCTTCTTTTTAGACATAGAGCATAAACATTTTGTTTGGTGTCCGAAACTCAACTCGCTATAGAACAAAGTCTTGATAATAAACTACCAAACTAAGGACCTGTTTCACATAGTCTGATTAAAGTTCTGATTAGTTATTCGACACATAAATACAGAGGCAGGGTCATAAATTCACAAATAAAAAATAAAAAATAGTTTGTGAATTTATAACCCATTCAGGTAGGCCATAACATGAGACAATAATTGTAATTTTTTCTTCTGTGGACTTACTACCCTGTGCTAATATTTATGTGTCGGATATCTAATCAGAACCTTACTGAGATAGCTGTGTTTTTTTCCTTGTCCGAATGGGCTTGGACGAAAAAAACGACGTCGGGGCTAAGCTATTTACATTTTAAAAGCAACAACAACTAAGCCCCTTCGGGCTTAGCTAAGCCCAGAGAATTTTCGGGGCTTAACATAATACAGCACAGATAAAAACTGTGTTACCGGCATGAATTTCATACATGTTATCGATAGTTTGTATGAAAACTCCATTTTTTTTCTGCAATGGCGTCGCTTAGCCCCGATGTCGTTTTTTTCATCCGATTCCTCCGGGCTTGCAAAAAAAAACACTACTATTGTAAAACAAGCCCTAAACGTGTTATCACGCTCCGCACTCAGCTGACAAATCTAGGGGTGGATCAGTAATACTTATAAGAAAGTTCTTAATACACTATGAAGAACCAAAGTTTACTAATGAAAATATGCAAGTAACAACAATTAGTATTGGTATAAAAAAGGAAAGAGTTTAAGATAGCAGCTATATACTGTCCTCCGAGGCGCTCTCCAACTTAAGAAGACCTTGCAGAACTCCTAAATTTGTAAGGACATAACTTCATTGTTGGTGGCGACTTAAATGCTAAACACAACCACTGGGATCTAGGCTCATAACCACAAAAGGTAAACGGCTACATCAAGCAGGCCGTAAATAAAACTGCGAATTTTATTCTTCTGATTCGCTAACTTATTAGCCATCCGATACTAACAAAATACCAGATCTTATAGACTTTTTCGTAGTTAAGGAAATTAAACGAAATCATATAAGTGTCGAAGGTAATTACGATTTATCGTCAGATCATACTCCAGTAATTTCATCACTGAGTGAAACAGAAATAATAGAAAAAAGTAATCCTAAGCTCGTCAATAAGATAACAAACTGGAACTTGAAAGTTTTATAAACCTAAGATCCCCTATGCAAACAATTGAACAAATTGATCATGAAGTAGAACAATTTATTGGCTGATGTGCAACAGCCTGCAGAAGAAAGTACTCCAACTTTTTCTAACTCAAGAGAAAAAGAAATAAAATATCCTGTCGAAATAAAGGAGCTGATATTGGAAAAACGAAAGAGCTCGAAGAAAATGGCAAATTACGAGATTTCCAGGTGATAAGATTCACTGAGTAGATTTCTGAATAGTCTGACGGCGGATGCTTCTACCGAATACTCCTTATGGAAGGCAGCTAAGCGCCTAAAAAGACCACAGACACAAAACCCGCCGGTAAAATCTCAAGTTGCTAAATGGATCGGAAATCCGAAACAAAAGGCTAATCTCTTCGCTGAACATCTCGCGAATGTTTTAAAGCCATTCCCAGCAAACACAGCTATACATATAGAAATGACAAATGTGAAATTCCTTTTGTCACGCTCAATGAACTAAGAAGCATGTGTGAAACTCCAATTATAATAAACGCATACCTCAAACTAAAATATGTGCCACATCATTGGAAAATTGCAGAAGTGATTGTTATACCTAATCAAGCTAAGCCAACAACAGAAGTAGCATCCTAAAGACCTATATCGCGTATACCAATCATGACAAAAGTTTTCGAAAAGCTGCTCCTGAAAAGGCTTAGCAAAATAATAGATGAAAGAAGACTAATTCCGAGCCATCAGTTTGGATTTAGAAATAAACATTCCATGATAGACCAAGTGCATCGAATTCTTAGATATTGCTCAAGCCTTTGACAAGGGTTGGTGCTTGGGACTTGAGTACAAGCTGCATAGGGACCTTCCCTGGCAGTACTATGAAAACTGAAATCCTACGTTACGAACCGACTCTTTAAAGTAAGGTACGACCAAAATTACTCGGAACTAAAGAAGATTGAAGCCGGTGTACCACAAGGAAGTGTCCTAGGACCAACCCTGTATCTGTTATATACGACCTTTGCTGATGATACTGCAATATTGGTGCCAGATAAATCCGTTACGAAGGCTACGAACCGACTCTTTAAAGTAAGGTACGACCAAAATTACTCGGAACTAAAGAAGATTGAAGCCGGTGTACCACAAGGAAGTGTCCTAGGACCAATCCTGTATCTGTTATATAGGACCTTTGCTGATGATACTGCAATATTGGTGCCAGATAAATCCGTTACGAAGGCTACATAAAACTTGCAAAGTGCAGTCGATAAAGTAAGTGATGGCAGGAAGCAAAACTGGCGTATCAAATTAAACGAAACAAAATCGACGCATATAAACTTTGCAAACAAAAACATAAACAATGTTCCAATTTATATAAACAGTACAGCAGTACCTTACTCCAATACCTTAAATGGAAAGAACACATCAAAAAGAAAAGAGAAGAACTAAACTTGAAGTATAGAAAAATGTACTGGCTACTAGGAAAGAACTCTGACCTATCTATCCAGAACAAACTAATGTTATATAAGCAAGTATGGGGCTGTACAAAGAAAAAAAATGCTGAACCCATCCAAAAATTCAAAAATAAAGCCCTTCGTGGAATAATTAATACCCCTTGGTATATAAGAAATAGCCATCTACATCGTGATCTTCAAATTGAAATGATTACAGAAGTGGTTAAAAAACTCGCTATATCACACAATCAGCGACTGCAAAGTCATACGAACTCCAAAATGGAGACGTCTTTAATGTACGAGACATAGTTCGGAGATTAAGAAGAACCAAGCCTCATGAGCTGATGGTATAGTAAAGTGTTATAATTATAACTTTAAACCTCCCCCAATGTGATTTATAAAAATTAAGAAAGAAAAATCATTTGTCGATCTTTCATAGATTGGTCCTGATTCGCCGTTTTAGTGCGTCTAGAGTCCCACACTACTTGATACCGATTTTTACCGAGTGTCTTTTGAAGATTTCCATCGGATAGACAAAATATATAAACAAAACTAATGCTTGTTGCTCGTATATTTCAGAAAAATTCAAGCAACTCACCATGGATCAGAACTGACAATTCTGGGGAGTAGAATGAAACTAACAACAATCCTCATACTTCAAAGAGTGTTTCGAATACAAAACCGACTATGAATATCAGTGTAGATGTCACAGTTCTAACATAATTATGTATATACATCCCGATACGATACGGTCACATGGTAAAACCTATTATCAAATATCAATATTAACCTGGGTGATGAATCATGTTTATATATCTACGGGTATAACGATTTATATAGCATTCGCAAATTAATTTAACCAAATCGCAAATAGTTTTAACATAAACGCAAATAAGTTTCACCCAAGCGCAAATAGATTTAACCCAATCGCTATTTGATTTAAACAAAACGCAAAACGCAAATTGAATTAACCTTAGCCTGATGTATTGTTCCAGCTGTACTTTTTGGGTCTAATGGATTTTGGTATCATTCATAATTATTGTTAAAAAGCCATTATTAAAGGATTGGCCTTTTATTTTTTCAGCAAGTTCTTGGAAGAATGCGCAACACTAGTTGAATTTACAATTGGGGTTTTGTCAAAATCTTGTGGTGAACTTTTCCTACTGTTAAGCCTTCCATTGCTTCACCACACAGCTGGAACAACAAGTTGAGCCCGGGTTAATTCAATTTGCGTATTGGTTAAAATGATTTGTTATAATAGTCTAAATTTGTTGCGTATAGTTTAACTATATTTGCGTTTTGTTTAAATCGAACTGCGATTGGGTTAATTCTATTTGAGTTTGGGTTAAATCTATTTGCGCTTGGTGAACCTTATTTGCGTTTAGGTTAAACCGATTTGCGATTTGGTTAATTTAATTTGCTAATGCTATATTATATTTGACATAATTACATAGTAAAAAGACGATAAATTGAACATTTTTTATAAACAAATTTGAAACAACCCTAAAAATCAAATTATTTTTACTCGAAGATCTAATGTCTATTCGTTTAGGTACTTCCCAAAACTACGAATTTAATTTTTTTTTATACATATGAGCTTTGACAGATCTTTGGGCTAAATTCGTAGAAATTCGTAGTTTTGGGAGCTAAACGAACAGACATCTAAATTATGAATTAAAAATGAAATAAAATAGTCTGAATAATCTTGCTTATAAATAGGTACCTTTAAACATTTAACTTAAAAAAGGGTGGTGTCCAGGTGCTATGAATATGAACATGAACACCTTGTTGCTTCTGTACATAACCTTCTCTACATTTCACATATGTAGTTACACCTAAAGATGTACATATGTACTGTACATATTTGTATATATTTGCATGTATATGAAATGACACTCTTTAATATATAAAATAACCAACACTAAATTCATTAAAAGCAGAAAACTTTTTGAAAGGCAATAAACCAAAAGGACACCAACCAAGAAGCAACATATTAAAAGTAAAATTTCGATTGATTTTTCTGTCATTTCACAAAAGGCTAAGCTACCTTGACCTGCATGAACTTTAAAATAAATATACCATCCGGCTTTTAATTACATTGAATTTAATAATAATTATTTATGTACATAGATATATGATTTGTTTTAATAATTTCCCTTTGAAATGCTTTAGGTTAAAGGTAAGAACGTGTAATTTATCAAGCATTTTTCTAGTACCGAAATCTTTTTGATAATTTTCTTATCAATAACTCACCAAATAAATGTGCGTAAAAAATCAAACCACGAGTCGAACTGATAGTACAAAATTATAATGTTGTTTGAACAAAAAGTATATTTTTCTTTCGAATAGAGCTAAACACTACCATCTATTAAGAACTTTTATTTCCGACTGATCAGAAGTCCGAAGAAGCTCAATTCATTCAATACATATTTGATTATTTCTTAATTAAATATTAGCTCATCTAAGAAAGCATGTTTGAACTTTCATATCAATTGTACTTCATTTCAGACACACCCTCAGAATAAAAATAGTGCTGTAGCGATTTAGTATTTTTTAAGGTAGTTCAGTTTAAAGCTTAATCTATGTGTTATACTTAAAGAATTTGTGGTACTTCATATAAAAATTTAAGAAGAAAATGTTTGAAACCATTCTCTAAAATTTCAAAATTAATGCAATTTTTGTTTTCCACATCGCCGACGAAACTGCAACATTCAGTATGGTAATGGCAACTGGATAGGAGAAAGAAAATACAAATTTCCTTAGTGTATTTTAGCAGCAGTGTGAGACCTTCGATATCAAGACTAGGATATCGGTCTTTAATATCTTAGAGCTAAAAAATATTTTCATAAAGGCCAGATACAGATTTACACCATGGTGCCGATGCCGATATCAACACGTGGTCGCAAAATTCGAACAAAATACTTGGCGTAGCTTAAAAAAAATTTTCTGTCTATGTTTAAAGGTAACACAAAAATGATCCCGGCCATAAAAACGTTGCAAAAGAACACCATATTTTGTAATATCAGTCTGAAAGTATATTTCTGTAACTCGTACATTGATGTTAAAAAAAAATTTCAGTTGAGCTAGGTACATTCATTATACATGCATAGATACCCGGTGCAACCGGTGATTCAGCAATATTGCGATGACTGGAAGTTGAAAATCAACTTTCAGAAATCAGAAACTATCTTGTTTCGGACTCCGTTGCATGGAGCCACAAGGGATACGAGAAAGAACTGGCGCAAGCTGGTGATCGTAGAGCCAAATGGACAGCCACTGGCGATTAAAAGTGTATAGTAAAGTACCTTCGCATCTGGATAGATCAGTATTTGTATTTCAAATTCAACAGACATATAAATGCTGCTCTGTCCGGGGCTAGAGGAGCTTTTTCCCTGACGAAACGGTTATTTTATAGCAGCCGGCTTGACAGCAGGGTGAAGGTGATTGGCCCTCATACGGCCGATGATTGCCTATGGGTGGTGCCCGGTTTGGTTCAACGTTGCCCCATCTCAAAGGAACAAGATTCGGGTGTTTGAGAGGCTGTGTCTTAGATGCTGCCTTGGATTACACAGAACACCAGAGTCGGAGTACAAACATTATTATTCTAACCTAGTTACAACGGCACCAACATGAGACAATAGACAATTTCTTGCTGAAACTTATTCGGGGTCACATTGCGAGAGCGATGTCCTCGGCTAACCACTTAATTTTTAGGGCTTATTACCCTAAGAACGATTACTACGAGAGTGTGCGTCTAACCGGCTTTATTCCGCCCGATGCATTCCTCTATTTGGACAGTCGAGGGCTGATCCAGGATAGAGCGGCGCACTATGGGCCCAAGTGACGTTTTGCGTCTCAAAAATCTGTAACTTTTTTGTCTTTCGAGATAATACGCTGAAATTTCGCACATATTTTGTTGAATATACTGCCAACAAAATAATGTAGGTTTCTTAAGGTTAAATGTATGCTATTTTTATTTAAAAATTATTCAAGCATTTTCATACACACAAATTACGGAGTTAACACTTGTTATTTGTTTGCGTCATGTTATTTGAAATTGAAGTTATTTTTTCTTTAAATTTATAATAAATAGAAATTAAATTAAAAAAAGTCGTATAAATGAAAGGGCACGGTAATGGCAAGTAAAATTCTTGCTCTGCATCTTACATACAGGATCCAACCTAAGCAATTATTGACCCCCCTCTTACTCCAGTACCAATAAAGTCAGGTACTTTAAATTTGAAGGATTTACTTAGCTAATTAATTCAAGGCGTGGCAATAAATTTAAATTTCTAAGAATTAGTGGTTTCTGAGATATATAGATCTTCATACATCACTAAAACCATATAACTGACCTACTCACCCCTCACTCGCTGATTGACAAATCGTCAAAATTATGGAAGAATCTTGAAATTTCACACAACGGAAGGTTTTGTAGTGCATACAAAAGAAAAAAGAAAAATTGATATTTTCCATTTAGGGTACGGGGCGTGTTATCCACCCGTTTTCACTAAATTTGTATTTAATTTACATAAATATAGAGCACTTCCACGTGGCAAATAGATCTTTAAGTTTTGACGGAATAATAGGGCTGTGTAATACATGTAAAAGAAAAAAATTTGATTTTGCATTCAGGAGGCGTGGCATCAACCCAATTTTTCAGAATTGTTATCATCTATCAACAATGTAGAATGGTTAAAGCAGTAGAACTTGTAGAACATACATAGCTTACAATTGAAAACTTTAGATTTTCCATTAGTGGGTGTTGCATCCACCCACTTTCTAAAATCTTTCAACTAAATGGCAATTTTGTCGTAGAATGATGAAATTTGATAGAGTACTAGGGGTGTAGTGCATTGGAAAATTGAAAAATTTGATATTTTGTATTCAAGGGGCGTGGCATCCACCCATTTTCTCAACAAAGAAAAATCTTTGCAAAAAGAATTATTCAATTAAGAACAAAAACTTGATCAGTGAAATAAAATAGAAATATAAGACATACTTTGACAATTCAAACTCACCAACATTCTTTTCTGCAATTTATTTCTGTATCTTTTAATCTTTTTTTCACACTCTTAAATAACTGATATACCAATTTTGTATATACATATGCATGTCACACAAGTATTATGCAAACCTATGAAATCAAAATATAATGTGAGTGTGCTGTTGTAATAAAAAAGATGTTAGCAAACTTTTTTGATTTTTTGTTCTACTTCGTATGATAGGTTTATAGTTCTTAATCAAAGAAAAGCAATTAAAAGCATACAGATTTTTTATATGTTTTAGTTTATGAACTAAGGAATAATTTGCGCCCTAGAACTAAACGGTGGATGATGGTGGAAGTACTTTAAACTCCAATCGAAATTTGGCAAAAGCTAAAAAAACATGTGTTGGTAATTATAAATGAAAACTTCTAAAACTGCTAAACTTAATTTCCCTGACTTTCCATTACTATGGATAAGATATGTAGATGATACTTATATAATACTTCATAAAGATAAGCTCAATACATTCCTCGATTTCTTAAATAATGTAATGCCAGGAATAATAAAATTTACTTTCGAAAAAGAAGTTAATTTTTGTTTACCATTTTTAGACCTTATGGTTAAAAGAATCGAGACTCGAGAACCATATTGAGTTTGATATATATCGTAAGTCGACAAACATTGATAGATGTATTCCATCAAATTCATACCATCCAAATCAAACAAAATTTGCAGCTTTAAATTCATTTTGCCACCGTGCTATTCATATTCCTCTTAATGAACAAAATTATGTAAAAGAAGTTAAAAATATTCACCGTATAGCAGAAGTTAATGGATACAGTAAAAATATAGTTAATTCTCTATTAAAAAACATAAAAATAAAAAGGATTTAATAAACTTAACATCGTTAACTTCAGCTAAGGAAAATGTTTTTACATACATGAGTAGTTCATTTACTGAAGGATTAACTTATTATTTAATGAAAATATTTAATAGATATTCTATTAAACTATCACCAAATAGCACTGCAAATACTATAAAAAGTCTTCTAGGAACAATAAAAGACAAAACGGAAACACTTGATAAATCTGGAATATATTCAGTCATTTGTCAAGATTGTGATGAAATTTATATTGGTCAAACAAGAAGAGCTGTAAAAACAAGATGGTCTGAACATTATAAATCAATGTATTATAAAACATTAAATGAATCTACTCCTGCAGACCATATGATTAATAACAATCACGTTTTAGCTGGTTTTCGGTTATTAAAACAAATAAACAAACCAAGATTATTAAATGCTTATGAAGAGATGTTTATATATCGAACAAATACAATGAATAAAAATAATATATTCGAACGTTCATTCTTACATCAATTCTTGGAACCACTTTCATCTAGAGACATATTTAAAATAAAATTCTAAATGCATTTATTCACTTTCGCCAATTTGTTTGTCTTAAGTACTTTCGAGATATTACTTTTAAAAATTACCTACAAATATTTTATATTCATATATGTATACTTTTATTGACAAAAATTGTATAAATAATTTTTAGTTTTGCTATTAGTCTGAAGATGAGAATAAATATTCTCGAAAACGTTTACTAATAAAAATTAGATTTGTGCGAGGATAAGAAGTTTTCATTTATAATTACCAATTGAAAAACTCGTGCAGTAGTTCCACAACGTAATATTCTACGTATCTACAAAGCATGTGTTATTGAAAAAAATAAATTTATCTAAAATATATATTTTCCAAAACATATTTTTGCAAATTCGAATAGTAGTAATAACAAGCTTTCCAAAAACATATAACACTTACACTTTATCATCATCAATAATTAAAAGAAAGTGGTTTCAATAGTAGCTTCAAAATGTCACTCAAACAGTGTTTTTTCTAGGGAGCACTTTAGAAAGGGTTAAATACTAGAAAGACTGGATGGAAACATAATTTTTTATTGGAATCTATACTTTAAGTATTCCTAAAGTAATTTCTGCTAAGAAATTAATCTTAAAAATGGTTTTTTTTGAGACGCAAATCATCGTTTGGGCCCATAGTGCGGCGGTTCCGCTAATCTTCCACTTCGACCGTAGAACTGTAGATCAGCGGCTCCTTTACAGTCCAGACGTCCTTGCACAAGACGGAGCTGAGCTTGGCTCAGTAGGACTGTATCCGATCGGGACCGTAAAGATACGGTTACATAGGACTTACATAGGTTTAGGTCAGTACCAATCAGCCATTCGTGTGCGCAAGACGTATATTCTTTCTGTGCGGTATACTAACGAAAAACAAAACCAAAATTGGTAAACAAAATCGTTCACCTAGTGTTGAAGACACTTTGTCTTCACACGTCAAAACCCTTAAAATGAGTTCTAAGGAACCAAATAGAAACAATAAATTTATACCCTTACAATCATTACCGGATTCAGATAATAATGATATTGAATGCAATGCGATGAAATTATAGACCCTACTCCAAAAACATCAACAAAAAAAAACAATCTAAAATTCCCTCTGTGTGTGTTCTTCAAAGAACGAGTGAAGATGTTCATAAATTGTTTAGTGATCTTAAAATTTCAAACTACAGCATAAAGAAAATGTCCATTGGCATTAAAATAAATTGCGAAAGTCTTGAGACACACGAAACTCTTTGTACAGCATTAAAAACAAAAAACTGGCAATTTTATACTCATGATCTTCCAGCTATGAGATCATTTAAAGTCATGTTATAAGGACTATACGGACTATAAGAGTTAATTTCAATTGGCCTTAAATGCCAAAATATTAAAATAATTGAAAAAAAAAATACGATAAATTCATAGACATTTTTTATTTGGTTTATCTTGAAATCGGTTCTGTGAGATTAAATGAATTGAAGCAAAATATACGTTCAATCTTTAAAACTCAAGTAAAATGGGACTTTGCTCGCAGACAAAAAAATAAAATAACACAGTGTTGTAATTGCCAAATGTATGGGCACCGGGGAAAAGAATTGTAATATTAAAACGCACTGTGCAAATTGTTCAGAGAACCATGAAACAAAAGAATGTCACTCCATAAACATAAAATGTGCAAATTGCAATGAAACGCATAAGTCCACTGATCCGCATGCATTAGCAGAAAAGTTTCTTTGACATAAGAGAAAGACTTTCTTCAAGGAATAAACCGCGCTCAAGTCAAGCGATGACTATGACTAAGCGAATTTTTTTTATCATATTTCAAACAAATAGACCAAGAGCCGACAGCAAATTTTGGGAGTGGAGGTATAACCAAAATCGGAGTATAAGGGCTTAAGGGTACATGTATCGTTATATGGAATATGAAAGTCTGGCAGGTTTTTTTTCTCAGCCTTTGGTGGGGGTGGGGGTTTAAAACCGGCTTGGTTTCCTATTAATATGGAGGGGTCATTAACACTTCAATTCACTTTTAAAAAATAGGATATGATGTTCTGTCATTTTCCCTAAGTCTCAGTCTTTTATCTTGGTGATCCGATAAATAGGACCCATAATTAAACCTTTTTAAGCACACCTTATTGGCATTTTTGTGGAGACTTTAATTGTTGATTTTTTGTTTTGCTGAAAATCTCCAAAAAAGGGATGATGAGGTTCACGTAAAATGGTTATATCTTGAGTTCTATTCATCGGAACGTCATGATTGTGGTGTTTATGCTTAGAAAAAATTACAGTGAATCATATCCGGTTTTTTAAAAAAATGAATTAAAGAGGTTATAATCCTGAAAATAAATCAGGGGATCTAGCACTTTTTAGCCTCCACCCCTCCCAAAGGCTGAAATCAAAACCTGCCAGACTTTGGTATTTGATATCACGATACATGTACCTATAATCTCTCATACTCCGAATTTGGTTATACCTCCACTCCCAAAATTTGCTGTCGGCTCTTAGACTAAAAGATTATAAATGTTATCGTTTGAATAGAGATGAGAGAAGGGGAGAAGGTGTTGCCGTGGATGTCAAACGAACAATTAAGCACAAAGTACTTCCTGTTGTCAATACGAAATTAATTGAAAATATTGGGATAGAAGTACCATTTGAAAATGGTCGTTCAGAGAAAATATTTTCAATTTATTTTCCAGGAGTTAACACTTCACCAAGTAAAAGAAGTTAACTTAAAAATGATTTTCTTAAATTAGTTAAAATTAACGATTTCTTTCTGATTGGTGGAGATTTTAACTGTAGACACAGAAATTGGGGTTGTGTTAGAGCAAATACATGGGGCAACATACAGTCGGATTTAAATGCAAGGCATCCCTTTAGCATTCTATACCCACCTCATCCTACCTGTATTCCTCTTCCTCCTAATAACAGATCTAACCCATCCACAATAGATTTATTTTTAACGAATATGCCCGAACCTATCGCCTTAAATGACCTCAGTTCAAACCATCTCCCAGTTGTTTGTAGTATTTTCACATCTCCTGTTAGCAATAGAAATTTTGTATATTCCTTTAAAAATGCAAATTGGAAACGATACAAAAGGACAGTTCGAGTAAAACTTAACCAACTGCCGGAACTGGTTGCCACCGAAGTTACATGTGATGAGATAGATGAAGCCGTAGATAGTTTTACAAATGTGTTACTTGAAAGCGTTGAACAATCTGTTCCCAAAAAAAACTCGCTCCTGTGAAACTCAAAGTACACTTCCTAATAACATTATAAATATCATAAAAATAAGAAATAAGTATAGATCTTTGTGGGTAAGAACTAGAAATCGTCCTTACTTGATGCTTTGGGTAAAGAATTTTATTCCAATCATTTAGTAACTAGCCATATAGTGGGGCAAACTGACCTTGAACTTGCCGTTCAACAATCTTGCGATGCATTAACTTCGCACACAATTGACATTGAAGAATCACAGGCTTAAAAAAATCAAAGTCTCCTGGTTTCGATGGAATAAGAAACTTATATCCTAAGAAACTACTAGCATTAGGTATTAAATATCTTTTAAATCTTTTTAATGGATGCTTTAATTCAGGCTATTTCCCTAAGGAATGGAAAAATGCTAAAATTATAACTTTTCTTAAGCCAGGAAACCAACCAAGCCTACCTACCAAGCCGAGCAATTATAGGCCAATCAGCTTACTGAGTTCAATTAGTAAATGTTTTGAAAAAGTCATAAAAAATAATCTTGTAAATCACTTACATTTACATAACATCTTGCCACTATAGACCGAGAGCCCACAGCAGATTTTAGGTGCGAACGATAACAAAAAAAGAAGTATAGGCGTCGAAAGCTTCATTAAAGACTATTAAAAAAATCAAAGTCTTGCAGTCCACAACTGGGGCCTTTGCGAGAAACAGTGCATCGAAAAAAAATTATGAATGCAACTTCGAGGAAAATCGTGTTAGCCGAAATTGGTTTTCACCCCTCCCTAGATAAGCTCCGCGGATCCCATATCACGGAATTTGAGATCATTTGAGTGTTTAATTCGCCCTGCCAGACTGTTTAAAAAAACCGTTTTTCACTTAGAATTTTGAATTTTTAAAACGGTCCGGTAGAGCGAACTATACACTCAAATGGTCTCAGATTCCATGATATGTGATCCGAGGACCTTCTCAAGGGAGGAGTGAAAACCAATTTCGGCTAACACGATTTTCCTGGAAGTTGCATTCATATTTTTTTTTTCGATGCACTGTTTCTCGCACAGGCCCCAGTTGTGGACTGCAAGACTTTGATTTTTTTAATAGTCTTTAATGGAGCTTTCGACGCCTATACTTCTTTTTTTGCTGTCGTTCACATCCAAAATCTGCTGTGGGCTCTTAGTCTACTAGAGCAATTTGGATTTAGAAGCCATCATCGTACAGTGCATCAGATTCATCGGATTACTAAGGACATTAAAAGTAACTTCGCATTAGGGAAAAGCACGGGATTAGTTTTACTCGATGTCGAGAAAGCTTTCGATACGGTATGGCACAAGGGTCTGATCCATAAATTAAGTATTTTGAATTTTCCTAATAACATAAATAAAATAATTTTCTACTTTTTAACCGGAAGAACTTTCAGAGTTTCAATAAATGCTGAGTGTTCAGATCCAAAAGAAATTTTAGCTGGTGTTCCCCAAGGATCTGTTTTGGGCCCATTCTTGTATAACATTTATACATCTGACTTTCCAAAGCTCAGGGACTGTGAAACCGTTATCTTTGCAGATGATACTTGCGTTTATTCAGCAGATTCGAATGGTTTAGTAATTAAAACCAATTTGCAATCTACCTTGGATAATGTACAAAATTATTTCAGTAAGTGGAAGATTAAATTGAATGCTGAAAAGACTGAAGCCGTCTTTTTCACCAAAAAAAGGAAAGCTTGCTTTCTGCCCAGTTAACAATCAATGGAACACAGACAGAATGGAAATCCAGTGCTAAATACTTAGGAGTACATCTCGACAAAACATTAACTTTTGGATTACATATTCAAAAAACAAGGTTAATGTGACAATAAAAATGCTTTATTCTTCAATTAATAGAAAATTAATGCTTAGTGATGAAAATAAGTTGATCATATATAAAGTAATTTTCCAAAGCATCATACTATATGGATCAAATTGATTTGATATAGGAGATTTTCAACGTGTTTTTTCATGAAATAAATAAAAGATATTATTTTGAATAACTTAAAAACACTTATTTTATTTATTTATTTACTTAAATGCATTTCGGAAGCAATGTTTCCATCGTCAGTAAGTTTTATATAAATAATAATACAAACAAAATTTTTGATTGATATTAAATACAAATAACTCAATACAAACAAAACAAACTACACAAACAAATTTATAGTGAATTTAGGATCTATTATAAAATTTTTTGAAAATTGGATCTTTTATTGGTCCATCGTCATTATTCATTAAATTATTTCTATGTTTTTTTTTTTAACAATGTAAAGAGATTCATATGTAGCACAACACATGCTGGATAATAACCATAATTTTAGCTTACAAAATTTGAAATTAATTCGAAATGTTAATAATCCTTATGAATTAGATGCATATGAATCTCTTTACATTGTTAAAAATAGAAATAATTTAATGAATAATGACGATGGACCAATAAAAGATCCAATTTTCAAAAAATTTATAATAGATCCTAAATTCACTATAAATTTTTTTGTGTAGTTTGTTTTGTATGTATTGAGTTATTTGTATTTAATATCAATCAAACATTTTGTTTGTATTATTATTTATATAAAACTTACTGACGATGGAAGCATTGCTTCCGAAATACATTTAAGTAAATAAATAAATAAAATAAGTGTTTTTAAGTTATTCAAAATAATATCTTTTATTTATATGGATCACCTGTTTGGGGAAAATGTGCAAAAAGTTATATACTTAGGTTGCAAAGAATACAAAACAAAATTTTGAAGATGATGCTTAATTTGCCAAGGCATTATTATTCGACAGAAGAATAACATATAATAACAAAGATGGAAAAAATTCCATCAAGAATAATAAAACTAAGCAACAGCTATGATTTATCCTGTAGTTCATCTGATAACTACCGCATTTCAAACCTGACTTTATGAACATTATTTACTTATTTATTTACTTAATTATAAAGATCTATATATTTATTATTCATTTATATTTTTTTTCTGTGATATATTAATTTATTAAAATAGATTTACTTATATATTTATTGATTTTATTTTTTCTGTGATATTTTTTTTTAAATTTAGTTATTTAGTTATTTATTTATTTATTATTTTTTTTCCTCATCCATTTATTTATTTATTATTTATTTATTTATTAAATAATTTAATTATTACTTTATTTATTCTTTGATTTAGCTACTTATTGTCTTATTTTGTTTTGTATTTACTTATTAATTTATTTATTTATTTACTTGTTTGTTTATTTATTTATTTATTTGTTATTTATTTTTTTTTTAATGTTTATTTATTTATTTATTTGTTTGTTTAATTATTTGTTATTTATTTATTTAAATGTAAATTTATTTAATTTTGTGATGTTCGCAATATTTTTGTTAATTTATTTATTATATGTTTATATATTATTTTTTGTAAAAAGTCATTGATTTGAGGTTTTTGTCAGTTATTCCCTCCCCTTCTCTCCATCTCATCTATTTAAAGAAGCTGTAGCTTTTCCTTCTACCAATTATATTAAGGTCTGTGATATTTAAAAACATTGTTAAAAATTGTGCAATATAGGTTTAATGAAAAAATTTATTATAATTCAGCTACAATAAATGATCTATCTATCTAACATAGGTTTAGGTGGTTAGTTTTAAGCCGGGACAGTCAGGGGGGCACAAAAAAAATATATATATAAAACCAACAAAAACACAAAAAAAAAACCGAAATGCTGTGGCTGTTCTAGTTTGTAAGTAGCTTTAAGTAGTTTTATAGTAGTTTAAATTAGATTTAATTAGCTTTAATTTAGTTTTATGTAGTTTGTAAGTTTTATGTTTTAATAACCAAAAACTAAAGATAGAGATACCGAGCTTTTTAAAAAATTCTCTTCGGTGAAAAATAAAACCGACATGAATTCTAGTTTTAACATAGTTCTTAGGACGAAAGGCAATAGCATTTAGTTAAAAGTTTAACCTAGTGCGCCCAAATAGGGCCAGTAATTTGGTTGTAAGTTATTGGATAAGTATATAGGCTAGTTTTTATGAGTATTCGTCTAGCTTGAAGATAGTTTTAAGATGATTGAAAAATTAAAATTAATAAAAAAAAAATACCTGGTTCACATCCTGTGAGAAATTTTGTCCTCTTGCTAAGCCAATGTCTTCCAAGTATACTTATATGTATAGGTACATGAATAAGAATTAATTTAAAACTATAGTTTATCTTTATTGCACATAACACACATCCTTACAAATATAAAATATTAGAACCTAGGCAAATTGTTTTGAGTGAATAAAAATATCACTTATTAATCACAGAACTGGATAACTGCATTCAGAAGCTATGCCACAGAATCCATCCCGATTTCGAGGTAGTTTCATGAACCCATTTTCACCCCAATTTGGCGAGTAAGAATTTTTTATTATCCAATAATCATTTCCATTTTCTTGGCCATATCCCACAACAACAACAGAATGATTGACTTCTCCCTTATTGCAATCGTCATCGGTATACAATCCACTTTTATACAATTGAAAAGAATTGAGGTTTGCTTGCATGGAACAAGCTATGGGTCCCAAAGTAGCGATTACTTCTTTCATTCTCTCTTCATCACCTGGTTTAATGCTGGCATAATCTCTTATTTTGATGCCAATTCCAGTTTCATTGTGATGACATTGGGGGTTTTCCATTTGTGTGTAGGGATACTGAGCATCCAATGCAACCCCATGCTCGACAATGTACTCAAAGCCATACTCCTGAAAACCACCCTCACAACCCATGCTGCCATACGATTCGGCGCAATCTACCAAGTCTTGGGCTGAAAGAGGCACCAAAAAACCAGTTTTTCGAAATATATGCCCTTCTAAGGCCCCAATCACAGCAAAAGACCAGCAACTACCACAGTCTGTTCCCTGAAATTTAGCAGAAGTTACTCCTCCAAGCTCACGCCAATCGAAGCTGTCAGGCAGGTCTTTAAGAGGATTCTTTTTGACATAGTTTCGATGTTTACCAACCCGTTGTCTGAAAAAAATTATAAGTTAATGTTTTGAAAACTTATTTTATTCATATAAGGTTACGAAGTTAAACTTACTCTCCTTTAAGTGAGATTTTCGATCCATGAAGCCTGCTGTACTCAGCTATAGTTCTATCAGCAAGAGGATTTATGCCGAGTTCAAATGTGGATATCCCGTTATTAAATGCCTTATTACTTGCATCAACAAGATTCTTTTTTGTAACAAAGATTGTCTCTCGCATTTGTTTTTCGAATTCATTGCTGTACTGATGCCCTGTTTGTTCCTTAAAAAAAGAATTTTAGACCTTATATGCACATATTTGTTTAAATTCACTTACAATGAAATCTTCAAAAGAGTTAACATGCTCAAGCCTAGGAAAGTCTACGTTCAGTTGGTTGTTTGTACAACCCGGCCTTATAAAGTTAGCTTGAGTGGCAACACTCACAAGAAGTCCAAGTCCAAAAATTGAAGCGAGCATTACTGAAAAATATAAATGTATAATTATTCTATATTGGGTTCTATTACAATAAAGTCATAAATACGGTCCAAAAGCAATATAGTACCTACAGTCAAACCAGACAGAAATTCGATGATACATATTATAATTTATATCCCTGTTCCTTTGTTAGTCCCAAACAGTTTCAAACAGTTTCAGACCGCCAGATTTGGAGCGGACCAGTACAATTTTTCAAGTGTGGAACGGGATCGCACTAAATCTGGCGGTTTCAAACTGTTTGAAAGTCGGCAAGAAACACACCTTATATAAACGAACAAAGCGTGATGTCAGTGGTGCTTTTGTGAAGAAGATGGGTCTAACGGTGAATGAAAGCAAAACAAAATAAATTCTGTCAACAAGAAAGGACACCCAACACCGACGTCTCGGACAGAACGTCACTATAGACAGCTATAATTTTGAGGTGGTAAGAGACTTTGTCTACCTAGGATCCGCTATAAGATCGGCTAACGATACCAGTGCAGAGATCAAACGAAGGACTGCCAATCGCTGTTTATTTGGGCTAAGATGGCAATTGAGAAGCAAAGCCCTCTCTCGAGCAACTAAACTGCCCCTGTATAAGACGCTTATCTGTTAACGATGGATGAGATCGCGTTAGGCTGTTTTGAGAGGAAAATTTATTCTCCGGGTGATTTTTGGTCCCGTATGCATGGATGGGGAATGGAGAAGAAGATACAACAACGAACTGTACGGGCTGCACAGCAACACCGACCTAGCCACAAAAGTGAAAAGCCAACGACTGCAGATGGCTGGATCACCTAAAGCGAATAGATACCAATGCTCCGGGCCGGAAAGTCTTTGAATCCAACCCCTTGGGACAGCGCAAATGAGCCATTTTCTATCAATATCTCTTTCCTGATAGTTGAATTAAAAACTTTGAGTTTGTTAATAGAAAGATGAAGCTAAAAGGAGTTGCATAGCCTTTATTAGGTCATGTTTTTTTATAATATATTCCCAAAAACCAAAGATTTCTGAAGATCTATGAGTACGTGTGTAGCACCCGAAATGATGGAATTACCCAGTACAATGTACATAAATGTAGATTGTAGATATGTATAAAAACAAAATTTAACTTGTGCCTTTGATTTAAACATTTATCTTCGATGTTAGAGGAAGTTAGGGTAATGTGGTATACATATTTGTATTTTTGACTTAACATAAAAAGTAGTGACACGAATGCTCCCAAGTTTGGTAGATTTTAGCACGAACATATAAGCTACAACGTTTACGGTTTTTGTCGGATTCTAACAGTAACTTACAAAGATTTTGACACAATAATAATAAGACCTCGAAATCGTCACTTTGGAAAAGTATTGGGTAATGTGGTACACCTTGCTGTCTAATTTGGTATATTATACCAAGTGGTCCTCCGAATGTCTTGAAGGCAAATTTCATCATTCATGATAGTACAAGTGGGTCTCTGCATATCTTTTGGGTCCCATTTTCTAGTTTTACCTTTTTGGGCATTTAAAAAAAAGATCATTGCAAAAGCACAAGTCAGTTGACGCAGGTATAAACTTTAAGGTTGGGTTATGTGGTATACTATATCTATACCCCATTAGGATACTATACTACATTAGCCCACTGCTAGTATACCACATTAGCCGGAACTCTATATTTTTACAAAAAATAAAATAAAATTTAAAATAAAAACTTTTAAGCAAAACAAAGAATTAAGTAACGTTAATGATTAATATATTCTTCCGATGCATTGACAAATTGGGTTGGAACGCAATTTTTCAAAGCGCACAAACACTTTTTGTTCCATCAAAAAAAAAAAAACTCAGCTGCACACAATTACGGATTACAACCATTTGGGCGAATTAATGGAAGATTTTAGATTTGTTTAAATACGCATTACTTCTTTTATTATAATCACCCTCTGCTGAATCAAGAACCGTTGTAGAAGCATGCTTCGTTTTTGAAATAACTGCCTATACCATATTACCCGCATATACCACATTACCCTAACTTACTCTACATATTACTAGTGGGGCTGTTAGTGAGACCAACCTTTTATTTTAACCTGACGGGTTGAGCTTTTGTATACAAATACATAGTTCATGTCCTAACTTTACTTTTAACAAGCAACACTGTCATAAGGACAATAGAAGGGTTGCCACTAACCAGTTTAAATCCCAAAATGTTGCTTATAAATCGAAAACCAAGGGTCAGACGATGACCCGAGAACTCCCGATTGGATGCAGTACCCTTGAAACCATAGGACCACATTATTGCATTAATGTTTTTCTCCCACCCCTTCCTATGCACGAAGGGGGTGGAAAAAAGTCGTTTTGGGAAAGAAAATTTGAAAAGCCAAGAAAAGTTAGAAAAGTATTTGTATTAATAAAATTTGAAGATGCTTTCACAATCTACTACATTATATCAAAAGTTGATTGAAAACCTACTTTAGTTTTTTCAAAAGCCACCTTCAAAATGCTGGGGAGGGGGATATGAAAGATTAACAAACTTTAATATTTATCTTGGTATAATATAAGCATATAATATGACACATGTTTTAAGGGTATTTTGAACGCCCAATCTTACTAAATCAGAATGAAATCAATACAACCACTTTAAGAAAAGTATAGCTTTTATCATAAATGATGACTGAATTTTTAGTGAAACAAGTAAAATATAACCAAATTCCAACAGCATTGACATGAAACTTGGTCAAAATATTTCATTTGCAACAAGAATCAAAGGAATCTACAATATAAACAACAAGTAAAATAGCTTAGCGATGTAAATCAAGTATGCCATTTTATCTTATTACTTGAAAAAATAGGAATTTATGCAAAAAAAAAATATAAAATCGTTGGAGCGGTTTTCTTAAAAAATAATTTTTATATATAAAATTTTACCTATATTTTTAAAACAAAATTTTTGGATGTCAGTGTTGAGTATTTATTAATATACATTTAAAAAATTATTTTCAAAAAAAAATCATCAACCCGTTTTCAAAATATTGAATTTTCAAAAAAAAAAAAAAGATTAATATTTAAAAAAAATCCAAAATTAACTTTTTTTCAAAATATTGACATTTTAAAGAAGCTTTTGTATAAGGACATCTATCGAAATAGGTTGAGAAAGAGAAAATCAAAAAAACTGTTATATGGCAGGTACCGTTAGTAACTGTTTTTGTACATTTTTTGTACATTTTTTGTATACCAAAAAGTACATTATAGATATACAATAACACACTGATTTTTTAATCAAAATCGTGTTCTTAAGGTGCTAGTTATAGCTATCATTGAAACTCGTACTCGTCATTGAAAATTTTAATGATTGATTTTGAGACGTTTAAGAAGTAAAATCAGTTATTATTTTCATGGACAAATAAAACTTAAGACTTAGTAAATATTTTTAGTCAAAAAAATAATTCAAATAGGTCCAACCTTCCACATAAAAAGACTTTTTTTATTTCAATGATTGAACTACCTTACAAATGATCATTGAAAAATCAAAAGTCAATTTTTGTGGAAAGTTGAGCCTATTTGAAATTTTTTTTGACTAGAAATATTAATTAAGTCCTAAGCTTGAATAGTCCATCAAAATAATGAATGATTTTGCTTTTTAAACGTCTCAAAAAGTTTTCAATGATGAGTTTCAATGATAGCTATAACTGGCACCTAAAGGTTGTGGCTATCTTAGATAGGCTATCCATTGAAACTTGAACGCGGCCATTGTAAAGCTCTTATTATCAAAATCAGCGGATTTTGGGTTTGAAAGGTATCAAAAAAAGGAGTAGGTATGTTAGTTGAAAGCTTGAGTAAAGATCAATATCATTCAAGAAATCAAATTCTTGCAGTTCATAACCGGAGCATCAGTGCACTAAAAATATACTAAAGGGTCCGCCAAATAACTTTTTTTTTTTTTTGAAAATGCTACTACTACATGGAGTGTAGCATCGGCTGTATGGCACGTAGCGCCACCGTCCTGTCCGTCGCCGTCCAATGAATTGTTGATGCAAAACGGTAATTTTCATGTTATAAAGGGTCCGCCAAATAACTTTTTTTTTTTTGAAAATGCTACTACTACATGGAGTGTAGCTTCGGCTGTGTGGCACGTAGCGCCGTCCTGTTGAAATCAAATGTTGCCAATATCCTCCTCTTCAATTTTTGTGAACAAAAATTTGTTCAACATGGCCCGATAACGATCGCCATTGACTGTAACGGCCACTCGAAGAAAAATGGCCCAATTATGCCTCTGGACCAAAATCCGCACCAAACAGTGACTCGTTTTGGGTGTATCGGCTTTTCAATGGCGTGCGGGTTTTCTGTGCCCCAAATGCGACAATTTTGCTTGTTTACATACCCGCCAAGATCAAAATGAGCTTCATCTGAAAAGATGATTTTTTTTGGCAAAATCGGCATCTTCTCTAAGTCGATCGCAGGCCCACTTAGCGAAGCAGCCATTTGAATAAAATTATTTTCCATTATTAACCGGAAGGATTGTACTTTCAAATAAAAAAAGAAGGATTGGGTACGATATGTCGACTTTTAAAATATCGACTCCATAAGATCGACTTTTAAAATCTCGACAGAAAAAATCTCGACTGGTTAAAAGACCGACAGATCAAAATATAGACACAAATTTGACCGACTTTTTAAAATGTCGATTTTTCAAAATGTCGATTCTCAAAATGTCGACTGTGATCGAGATTTTATGAATCGAGATTTCAACAGTCGACATTTTAAAAGTCGACATTTTGAAAGTCGACATTTTGATCAGATCATAGTTTAGGGAATGATGTTTACAAACGCGCGCTTGTAAACATCATTCCCTAAACTATGATCTGATCATTATTATCTTATATAGCATTGTCATAGTTCAATAAATCGCATTTTTTGTAATTAAATTTTTGTTGCCTATATATTTTGACGTCTTAATTGCCCATTACTCAGGGTCTGTAATGTGTTTTCATATTAATACAATAATAAAACATCCAGAAAATGAGGCATTTAAAAGTTCGAAATATAAGGTATTATGTAGGTAGGCATAACAAAAATGCGTTCTATTGAACTTTCTTGAAGCTAAACAAAAGGTAATATAAAAGAAATAACTACCTAAATAAGTTAATTATTATAAGAATCAAATAAGAACTTGTGTCTTAAACATAGTCTTAAATTTTCCACAGCATCAAAAACCTGTTAAGTTCCTGTTAAAAAATCAGACAAGAATTTATGATTCTTGAGTTTATAGTTATTCCGTGCAAACATTTAAGGCAGAGCTTTATTCTAAAGGTTACTTTCAAATGACGATTTATATTTTATATCGACTTTTCTGTATGGGAAAAATTCCGACAAGTCGATATTTTTCTCGACTTCTATCAGGGCAGTCGACTTTTTGTCAAATCGACATTTCAAACTGTCGACATTTTAATAAGTCGGTAAAAACAAAGTCGGTATTTTAACTTTCAAAAAAGTCGATAAAAGTCGACATTTTAACCAGTCGACATTTTTTTGTCGGTCATTCGTACGTAACCCAAAAAGAAATTTGAGGAAATATTCAGTAGTTTTTTTTTATAGCATTTTCAAAAAATGCTTTATAAATCCAACGTCGAAAGTTGTGCTAAGAGTGTTCCGAACTGAACAAAACCAGTCATTTGCTAACCTTTTTTCTTGCATATGTATATAAGACCGGTTTTTTCACTTTTGTCAGATACTTTGTTTTATTGCCCTCTAAAATTACTTGAGAGTGCTAGGATGCCATTATGGCCCTAGGCTCAATGATAGGAAAATCCCTATGAACACCTCCGCGTGGTAGAGGGCGGGTAACGCTAACGTGCAGGGGACCGAATGGATGCCGGGATAAGCAGACAACCCAGCGATGCTGGTCAGGGCACAAACTTGTCCTTGGGATGGTTAAAAGCCCCCTTAAGGCGGATGAACTGCAGGTGGCGGTCAACGGCATGATAGTCTGGGGGCGGAGGAGCTATTTTTTTTTTGTAAAAAGGCCAACGGCAGCAGCAGGTAGCGTCTGTAACCCATATTGGGCGGCTACAAAAGGCGTCTGTTTTCCCATAGTGAGCGGCCTCGAGCAGTTATGTGTTTGACCATACAAAAGGCGGGTGTGCCTGTCAAATCTGAGCTTATATGTATGTTATTTATCATATCTCGGAAAACACCATGGTGGAAGGGTATATGCAAATACATAAATTATGACAACAATTGGAAATGAGTCCCCAAGAGGTAATCTTTTTATGGAAAATCCTTCTGCAGCTTCGGTTGCAGTAAACCGCACATCGGATTTGGGGGTGCGGCATCTTTCTTTCAAGACGCCATAATAATAAATGAATCGTTGGCAAATAGAAGAAATCTTTCAAGAAGCGCAAATGTTACTTTTGGCTACCGCATACGTACGAAAATCGGAGTATGGAACGTTCGATCCTTGTACAGCGATGGTAGATACGAGCAAGTTGAGCGTGAAATGCTTCGTCTAGAGATCAGTATACTGGGCATTAGCGAAACTAAGTGGAGAGGTAGAGCTGAATACAGATCAGACACTGGACAGACGAGAATGCTGTATTCCGGGGAAGATGAAAGAGAGGGTGGCCAAAGACTGCATGGTGTCGGAATTATGTTGAACGAAGAAGCGAGGCGTAGTTTGATCTCCTGGGCGCCCATTTCTGCGAGATTAATGACAGCAAGGTTTCGTTCAAAAATTCGTAACGTCACAATTATTGAGTGCTACGCCCCCACAAATGAAGCGACAGAGGAAGACAAAACCGCGTTCTACACTCATCTTAACTCGGTTTACAGTAGTGTTCCGAGAGCCGACATCATAGTCGTTATGGGAGACCTTAATGCCCAAGTCGGTTCAGACAATTACGAACTGGAACGCGTGATGGGAAGAAATGGCTTGGGGTCACGGAATGAAAATGGTGACATGCTTGTCGACTTTTGTAACGCGAATCGTCTTGTGATAGGTGGGACTGTATTTAAACATAAGACGTGCAACAAAATCACCTGGGTGCATCCGGATGGTCAAACCGAAAACCAAATTGATCATATCATGATTCAGCAGCGATGGAGGAAGTCTATGTGTGATGTCCGGAGTATAAGAAATGCCAATGTGGGAAGCGACCACCATTTGGTTCTGATGAGTCTCAAACTACGAACCGCTGCCGTACAAAAACCAGCGCAGGATGCAGCAAGGAGCTCAAAATTCATTACTAATGCTTTAAATGACCCCAACATATGTCGAAACTATGTCACCACCCTTAACGACAGAGCCTCGTCATTAAACGGAATCGAGCATTCAACAATTGATGAGATGTGGGGTGAAATTAAAAGTGTTTTTATGGAGGCTGGATCCGAAACTGTACCCAAGCGAACGAGACGTAGAGACTCTTGGATATCCCAAGACACCTGGGATAAAATGGAACTTCGAAAATCGTTGAAAATCCAAATAAATGCCGAAGCAGATATTCAAAGAAAGGCTGACTTGCGAAGAGAGTACCGCATTGCACATAAGATGGTCTATCGTTGTGTGAGACGTGACAAGAGGGTGAGGTTAGATGGACTCGCAGATAGTGCGGAAGTCACTGCCAGAAGAGGAGATATCCTGGAATTGTACCAAATAGCCAAAGATGTGATCGGGAAAAAAAGCAACACCAATCATCCTGTAATGGATGTGGATGGCACACTTTTGGTATCAATTGAGGATCAGCTTCGTAGATGGAAGGAACATTTTTGTGCTCTGCTAAATGAGGATTCAGTTGAGCAGAGTGCTGAAGTGCCCCAACTAAACGAGATGCGCAGGTCCTATAGGGGTATTGACATCGAACCCCCGTCAGAATCGGAAATCCTTACATCAATAAATCTCCTCAAAAACAACAAGGCAGCTGGACTGGACGGAATTCCAGCTGAATTCCTGAAAGCCGATCCCGTAACAGCGGCTAGTATTTTACATCCGTTGATACAAAGCATTTGGGAAAACGAAAACTATCCCAGGGATTGGAAGGTTGGTGTAATTGTTAAGTTGCCAAAGAAAGGTGACTTAAAGAATTGCAACAATTGGCGTGGTATCACCGTTTTGTCCGTTTTCCCAAAACTAATGGCAACCATCATTCTCGAGCGAATAAAGGATATAATCGAGTCTACACTCAAGAGGCATCAAGCTGGCTTCCGCACTGGTCAATCGTGTGTCGACCATATCAACATCCTGCGTATCGTCCTCGAGCAGTCGATGGAATTTCAATCACCGCTTTACCTCATGTTCGTGGATTTTGAGAAAGCCTTTGATCGAGTTAACCGAGAATGTATAAGGAGATCGTTGCTTGGTAGAGGAATTCCACCAAAAATAGTTGCCATTATAAAAGAGTCCTACAACAACGCAAGGTGTTTTGTTTTGCACAATGGGCAGCTATCCGACTCGTTCGTAGTGTAACAGGGTGTGAGACATGGAGATGTTCTATCGCCAATTCTCTTCCTATTGGCGATAGACGACGTATTGACGGCCAGTGTTGGTACAGCTGAGCGACAGGGCATTCAATGGAGACCGTTCGAAAGGCTCAGTCATTTAGACTATGCCGATGACATATGTCTACTGGCAAATAACATCAGTGGGCTGAACGGGATGTGCCAAACACTGCAAGTGAAGGGAGAGTCGAGTGGTCTAAGAATAAACAGCAAAAAGACAAAAATAATGCTCACAGGCCGCTCGATACAGCAGCGTATTATTCTACAGGAGACGCCAGTTGAAGTAGTGGAACAGTTCAACTACCTTGGCAGTATTGTTTCTGCAAACGGTGGTACGGATCTGGACGTTAAAAGTAGAATGAATAAGGCTCATGCTGCCTTCGGTACTCTGTCCCCAATTTGGAAATCCAGTCAAATCTCTTTACGCACTAAGTTGTGATTCTTCGAATCCAATGTCAAATCCGTGCTGTTATATAGGCTTTTGTGAATCGCTGTCTTCGCCACATCCTAAAGATTCGCTGGCCACAAACAATATCAAATGAGGAATTGTGGCGCAGGACAAGTCAAGAGCGGCTGGACGTCGACATAAGAAAGCGTAAATGGCGTTGGATTGGTTACGCACTGAGGAAACCAAACGATGAAATTGCAAAGCAGTCCTTTGAATGAAATCCTCAGGGTGCACGGCGGGTTAGAAGACCAAGAACAACATGGAAATCAAACAAAAATTTCATAAAAATACCGTTAGGTATAAAAAGTTTACTGTCAAAAATGCATTTTTTCAAAATTCATAAGCATTTTTATTTTGCATTATTTAAATGTTTATTAGGTACAAAATTAAAAATTTTCTCCAATAGTGGCATAATAAAAATATGGAATTTTATGTTATTAAACATTTTTTTGAATAAAATGCCATTTTAGCCATTTTCTCGATTTCTTACCAAAATCTAGAGCACAAAATTAAATTTGTTTCCAATGATATCCTAGACCCTAGAGAATAAGTTTATCTGTCCATCGACACCTTAATCGTTTTGATCGGACAAGTACACGCTTCGCAATCTTTTTCATGAAATCATTTCAGTCCGGAACACTCTTAACCAAAATTGGTTTTCACCCCTCCCTAGATAATGCCTCTTTTAGTTGGTCTCCAACAAGACAATGAAATGCTTATAAAAACGAAGCGTTAATATATTCTATCACAATTGTTTCATTTTATAGATTTTGTATTAATTTTTTGTTTCAGACCCTTAAACTCGAAAAGATGTCATTTTTTTCTTGGATGAAACTAAAAAAAAATAAAAATTAAAACGGTAGGAAATTGAAAATCAAAGATCGTGATTATAAAAAGTTTGTTCAAAGCTTCAAATATAGGTACTGAGCAAATACTGACCAGGGACTGAAACAATCCGTGGGCAAAATGCTAAAAACTACTAAAAGAATGTTCGCCGCAATCGTTAAAGTCAATGGCAAAAAAATTATAAGACAGAAAAATGGCAAGATGTCATTGACGAGGACGAGTAAAAAGGGGTCAAATGAATCATTTCAGTTCTGGCAAAAAATGTTATGTAAATAAATTCAACAAACAGAATGTTTATATCGGTATTATAGTTTGGGAGCCCACCGTTAGATTACCTATCTCATCGCGGCCACGCGAAAATTGAATGCCAACTGATAGCTTAAGTCCAAACATTTACGAAACTACCTACTGGTCGGACAAGCCAACAAAATTCTGTCCGAGCATTGGTATCATGTAGACGATAGTCTTAGCTTTCATTTGATACCTCATTTATAGAAGTTCCTTATATTATTTGGTAAATTAAGCATAAAATGCAACCTGAAAAGTGCATTTTCTAACCATTGCGATCAGATAAAGCTTGTCCGACCAGTAGTTTTGTAAATGTTTTTACTAAAGCTATCGGTTGGCATTCAATGTTTGCGTGGCCGCGATGAGATAGATAATCTTACGGTCGGCTCCCTGACTATTATATCTTTTTAATTTAGTAATTTGTTCTAACAGTCAATTACTCAGCATGAGTTTTGTTTTTGTTGTAGTTTTTTTTTTGTTATTGTTGTTTTTCTGTTATCTACATTTCCCCTTGTTTTGTCTTGTTATGCAATATGCACATTGCACATTTATTTATTTTATTTCAACTCTGGAATTTTCACATCTAATACCTCCAAAAAGCTGTTTTACATATCAAATTTATGTTCTTCATTTTTAATTTTCGTTTAAGTTATTGGCTTTGGCTCGCTAAAAAAGCTTGAAAAGAACACTAAAAACGTTTGTTTTAGGCTATTGATTATGTCCTAAAAAGCAGGGCAATAAGGAACTAAGACGTTCATGGGATTTTATTGTAACAATCTTCAAAGGGGTCATTAAAGATGAGAAATCCGCGTAGAGCTATTAAATGAGAGGGTGCATTTTGGAGAGGGAGGTGCAAAAGCACCCTTTTTGGTTTTTTGCATATAACTCGAAAACGGAGCAAAATTTCGAGATAATTCTGAAAACCTTTTTTGTAGAGAATAAAAGTTACCATCGAAATGGATTTTTGAAAAAAAATTTTAAAAATATGTAGTTAGCTAAATTCTAAAAACATCATTGCAAAAAAAGTGCAAAACCGCATTTTATGGCGAAAAAACGTTTTTTAATGCTTTTTTACATATGGTAATTTCGAAAAGGTTTCCTTACAAAAAAATTTGAGTGTCATTTTCTTTGTCATAAGTTAGCCTATAACATTTTTTTGGATAAGTAAAAATTGATTTAAGAAAAAATTAATAATATCTGTCGCACTAGTTAAAAAAAAGAGTTTTATTTTTAGTGTAGTTCGAACGACGACTTTATTTCTTCGAGGTATCTTAACGACTGTTAGTCTAGATATATCATTAAATTTTGTTCAATCAGATTTATTTCCCTTTGATTATTATTATGCTGATTGAGCAAAATTTAATGTATTATTTTACAATATGAAAATATACTTATATGCTTATTTTGCAATATTATTTTACAATATGAAAATATACTTATATGCTTATTTTGCATTTTACGAATTGATTTATTATTCATATTCGTATTACAAATAAAAGGTTGTTGTACTAATGGTGACGGAGGTCACCATACAAATATGTAACTTCTCCCCCCTTATTCTTAAGATTCTCCTGAATCGTTGGAATTTCCATAATTTTAACATTTGGTTGGGGCTTAGTAACATTATTTATTTTAATTTTCAATTTACGATTTGATTTGTTAATGAAAAATATTACAATAAGAATAATTATAATTATTAAGAACATTGTAATATTACTGATTTGACTTATAGTTCTGTGATATGTTAATTCATTAATTTTTTGTAAATTTTCAATTTGTTGCATTTTTGAAATTTCTTCAAACTTTAATTTGTCAGTTACATTTAAATTTGTTTCTTCTTCATAATGAAATTTTTGAATAAATTCTAGTTGATAATTAAAAATAGTTACATTTAATATATTTATTGAACAATTATTAATATTTAACATGAAATTTCCAGTTAAAATTAATTTTCTATCATCGCAGTGATTATAAACATTTTCTTTTTCTAAATTTTTGCAGATCAAAGTATCGTCGTCAATTTTTATTACTTTAATTTCTTTATTGTAACGAAAAGTACATGAATCTTTTATTATACATGAATTACTTATATTTAAATCTTTCAAGTAAATGTTTCTTGGATTATACTCATATTGTACATTATTTATTTCTATAAATTGTAAATTTTCCATATCTATTTCTTTTTTTTTTATCATTTGGCATTGGTATAATCATTTTTAACTGAGTCAAAATATAGTCTTTTGGTAGTTTCAAAGCTATTATAAGTCTGTCTTGGTCGAGTTTCATAAGTCCTATTCTAGCGTTTTCAAGTTTATAAAAGTCTATCCCTAATGTCCTTATTTCTTCTCCTGTCAATATGCTTGGATGGAGATTACCTTGTTTAGCAGATGCTATGTTATCTAGAATGCTATCAATTTTGCTTTCTAATATTTGAAGTTTTAGTAGTTGGTCTGTAATAATTTGTTTTCTAATAATGTCTTTTTGGTTCGAAGCAATACTTTGGTAAGTATAGGATAAAACTTCTCTATCTGTTTCTATTGTTTTTTTTAATTTATTAATAGAGTCCATAAATTTTTCGTTAATTTGTATTTGATGGTTCAGGTTTTTTATGGCTGCATGATTATTAGTATCAATTGTGTTCATATGTCCGATAATATCTTGTCGGTCGTTGTCATCCATTGTCCCAAACAACCATTTCTGTCCTGTTCCTATAATATTTATAAGTCCTCTTTTTTGTCTTCTTAGTGGAACTATTGCTTGAAGTTTAGATTTTATATTAAAAATTTCATTACTTATTTCGGTATTGTTTTCTAATTGTAAAACTTCTATCATTCCGATTGTTGAAAATAAATCCCTAGTATCTATTATGTGTAATATGGTCTGGCTATTATTAATTATTTCTACTGATCCTAAATTTAATGTAGTATATCCCTTATTGGTTTGTATCGGTGTTATTATGAGTGTTGCTTCCGCTATTTGCATTATTATCAGCCAGGAGATCACCTGATACAGCCAAAAGATTACCTGCGAATTGATTTGGTCTTTTAATATTTGTTGGGTCAACATTTTTTAAATTATGTTTTCTATAATATGTTTCATTTTTATGTCTTAAATGTTTATAGTTCCTTATGTAGCCTTCATTGCGTTTTTCATCATAATTTTCCCTAGAAATATTTCTCTTTTTTCTAATTTTTTCCTTTTTAGCTTCTATTTTTGTTCTTAAATTTAACTGATTTGTCTTTTCTGCTGAGTTTGGACTCATACCTAATGTTGAATGATACCTACTATTGTATATCTGAATAGCTTTATGAATTTTTCTATTGGTGGAAATGTCTGTATTTTTAATTGTTAGTAAAATTTCAAGTAATGTAGAGTGGAATCTCTCTATATCTGAGTTTCCAGTATGCGAATTTGGTTTTGTCATATGCATTTCAATTCCTTCCTTCCTAAAGTATTCTTTAATATTTTCTGAATTAAATTCATTGTCACAGATAATTTTTCTTGGTTTTCCGAATTTACTTAATTGTTCGTCTATGCATTCTAATTTACTTGTCCAATTTTTACTACTTAAATTGTATCCATAAGCTTTTCTCGTAAATTTGTCAATAAATGTCAGGTATGTTAGTTTATTGAAATGATAAACATCCATATGCAAAATTTCGTTTCCTTTAATTGGAGTTTCTGTTAGTCTGAACTTTGGTCTTATTGGCTTTCTGTCATATTTACCTTCTTGACAAGTCTGACAATTCCCTATTACTCTAGAAATTTCTTTTATAAGTTTTGGAAAATATATTTTGTTTTTTAATTTATGATATGTCTCAACTATACCTGAGTGATTACTCTCTTCTATGTGATATAAGGATATTTGTTTATGGGCCTCTTCAACCTTTTCTAAATCTCTTGCTCTCTGAGTGAGCTTGTAGAATTTTACTTCTTTGTCGTGTCCATACATTTCAATTAAAACTTTTTGTACTTTATTGTATTCAGCATCATCTACTTCTGAATAAACTCCTACTGTTCCTGATTTAATAGTTCTTTTAAATAAATCTTTCCAGTATTTGTCATTTTTCGTCATATCAACCTGAATTATTGTTTTAGTGTGCTGTTTTTTTATTATTTCATTTTGCACAGAATAAGTCAATATTAGCTGAGTTTGGTAAATGTTAACAATTCCCTCTTTGATTTGTATATGGTCTAAAAGTTGTTCATTCGATGAATGTACAGTTTCTGATGTTTCGTTTATTTCCTCTGGGATTCTACTTAAGAAATCTGCTATTTTATTTTCCTTCCCTTTTATATACTCAATGTCAAACTCAAATTCTTGCAACTTAAGAAGTCCTCTTTGGACTCTTTGACTAAACTCCTTTCCATTATATTTTTTATTTAAATATTTTACAGGCATATGGTCAGTGATTATTTTAAATTTCTGACCCCAAAGATATGGTCTAAAATATGTGGTAGCCCATACTATTGCTAAAAATTCCTTATCTGTTGTAGAATAATCTTTTTCATGGTCGTTTAATGTTCGGGAGGCATAACATACTGGCTGCCCTTCTTGAGTTAGAACAGCTCCTAACGCAAAATTACTTGCATCAGTGTATAGGGAAAATTGTTTGTTAAAATCTGGAAATTTGAGTATTGGATGTCTGATAAGATTTTCTTTTAATCGTTCAAATGCTTGAATGTATTCCGGGTCCTTACTATTTATTTTCATATCTTTTTTTAGATATTTAACCATCGGGTACGCTATTTTGGAGTAATCAGCAATAAATTTCCTATAATATCCAGTGCTACCTAAAAATCCTTGTAACTGCTTAATTGTTTGGGGCAGTGAATATTTCTGGATTACTTCTATTTTATTTGGGTTAGGTTTCATTCCCTCTGCAGTAAGGATATGACCTAAGTATTCTGTATTTTTCTTAAGAAAAGAGCATTTACTTAGTTGTATCTTAAGATTGTAGTCAGCTAATTTTTGAAAAATTTTGTCTAACGATGTTATGTGCTCTTTTAATGAGGTCGAAAAAATAAGTATATCATCAAGATAAACTATGCAAATTTTGCCTATGTACTCTCTGAGAACTTCATTCATTAGACGCTGAAATGTCGCTGGGGCGTTTTTCAGCCCAAAGGGCATTCTGGTATATTCATATAGACCGTTTGGTGTAACAAATGCAGTCTTATGTATATCATCAGGATGCACCTTTATTTGATGATATCCCTTGGCTAAATCAAGGGTTGAGAAGTACTGAGACCTTCCTAGCTTATCAAGAATACTTTCGATATTTGGTAATGGATATTTATCGTCTACAGTTATATCATTGAGAGCTCGATAATCGACACATACTCTATACTTAACTTTTCCTTCGCTATCGGGCTTTTTGGCGACCACTACGATTGGTGAAGCGTATCGACTGTTTGATTTTCGTATTATGCCCTGCCTTTCCATATCATTAACTTGGTTTCTTACCTCTTCTTCGTGTTTTTGAGGCAGACGGTACAGTCTAGCATTTATTTGTTGGTCTGTGGATAGTTTTATTTCATGAAATATACTTTCGCAATTAGTAAGCTGATCTCCATCTCTATATAAGAGATTTTTATATTTTTGAAGCAAATCTTGTATTTCTTGTTTCTCGAATACTTTCAAATCTTGTAAATTAACTTCAGTACTACCCTCTAACTCATAACATTCTATGAATGGTTCTACTTCAATGACCATTGGGAGTATAGTTTTGTTTTGTAGAAGTACTTCCTTTTTTATAAAGTTAATGCTTTCGACCATGTTTCCTAGTACATCCATTCCTAACAAGAGACTATATTTTTGTTCTCCTAATGGCTTTCCATATGCTCTAACGAAGACATTTTCTGGGTAGCCAAATTCTGTAGGTACTGGGACCTGATAAATTTTTAATGTTTCTATACTTTGGCTGTTTACGGTAGACAAGTTTAAAGTCAGCTCTTCGAGTACGTTATAGGAACTACAGTCTATCTTACTTGTATTTACTAAACTCATTGTAGACCCTGTATCTAGTAAGCATATGTGTTTCTGGTTTCTCAACGCAAATACTACCTGTGTTTTCCTACCAGAGAGGCTACATTCAGAAAAACCGGAGCTTCTATTGAATGTATTTCTTCTTGAACCACTTCGGAAGATCCTTGATCTATATTATTAATATCCATTGGTTCCACATTCTGTCTATTATGGGTCTGTCTGGAATTGTTATTGTTATAGTTATAGTTATTCCGTGTTCGGTTGCTATTTTGTATGGTATTATTGAGTTGGTTTTGGCTTGTCTGGCCAGAATTATTGTATGTATGTCGTCTCTCTGTGTCGTTTGTTCTTGTAAAATTATAATCAGTACTTTGTTGTTGCTGATTTGTCTGTCTAGAGTTGTTATTAGTATTGTTTCGTAACTGTTGGTTGTTCTGTCGGTATGTCCTTTCTGCGGGCCTAAAATCATGGTTTCTTCTAGTATTATTTCCGTTAGTAAGGACGTTACCTACATCGAACCCTACATAAGAATACAATATACTCTTGACTTTAAGTAGATCATATTCATCCCTAATTTCTCTTGCTAAGTTGCCTGCAGCTAGTTCTCTTATTTTGTTAATTACTAGTGAATATAACATTGTTTTCAGACTATCTTTATTATTCTCATACATAATAATAGTATGAGTATCTGTTAGTAAATATTCAATTTTGTTAATTAAATCTAATACCGAACTCACTCTAAGATTGTTGATCCGGCGGGTAACTTCCCCTTGGTCGATGCTTGGCCGGAATGACAGCTTCAGTATATTCTTCGCCTCTTCCCATGTGCTCATGTTGTTGGTAAGTAGCAGTTCCTTTGCCTTACCTATCACCTTACACTGTGAAATAGCAGTCCACATTGCAGCTCTTCTGTCTTCTGGAGTCAAGCTCATGTGATTATCGACAACGTTTATAAATTGAGTCAGCTCTTGCCTGTTGCCGGAAAATTCTTTAATATATGAAATTTCTTTCATAATCACTATGGCTCGACTATCAGCTTGCTGTTGAGAATTCGCCTCTAATCTCAACAAAACTCGTGCCATTGTGTTTAAAAGATTTGTTTGGTCGGTTGCCATTTCGTTTGTATCCTCTATTTGCAAGTTCCTTCTGGAGTCGTGAAGAATTTGTCGCGAAATTTTAAAAAATGTATTTTAATAAAACTGGCACAAAAAAGCACTATTGATTTTTAGTTCGCACTGCACTTGTTTGTTCTTCTTCTTTTTTTTTTTTTTTTTTTTATTTTGTGTTTCTTTGTTGTGACTGATTTGTAGTCTACAACAGTAACTTAATAATATTTTTTTTTTTATAATTCCCGACAAATAGTTGTTGGTACTTTATTCGGGTGGAGGAGGGGTTGTGGACGGTAAACAAAACAATTTAAAAAAAATGTTTGTAACTGATTTGTAGTTACAATTTTTTTTTTTCGCGTTTACTCGATTCCGTTCCGACTGCGCCAGTTAAAAAAAAGAGTTTTATTTTTAGTGTAGTTCGAACGACGACTTTATTTCTTCGAGGTATCTTAACGACTGTTAGTCTAGATATATCATTAAATTTTGTTCAATCAGATTTATTTCCCTTTGATTATTATTATGCTGATTGAGCAAAATTTAATGTATTATTTTACAATATGAAAATATACTTATATGCTTATTTTGCAATATTATTTTACAATATGAAAATATACTTATATGCTTATTTTGCATTTTACGAATTGATTTATTATTCATATTCGTATTACAAATAAAAGGTTGTTGTACTAATGGTGACGGAGGTCACCATACAAATATGTAACTCACTTGAAAATTGTATAAAAATACAATTTTGAGTGATTTTGAATTTTTAATTCTAGCAAAATTATTTAAATTAGTTAAATCAGCTCAGATTAACTATAACCATATCCAAGCAATAGACAGAAAAAGTACTTAAAACACAGTTTTCGAAAATAAACCTTGTTGTTTAGCGAGCCAAAACACCATCTAATTTAAAATTTTTTTCATATATTCTTATTCCTACGATTCTAATGTAGCTTTTGGCAGGTATATAGGATTTTAAATCTGAATCTGAACAGTATTTTTTTCGCCATACCAAAGTGACACACCCTATTGCACATTTTAATATGGGAAACAATAGAAACTTAGAGCGCGATACTCTTCCTACTAACCGTTACTTTGTTTATAATCTCAACAGAGCAAGAGCAATTATATTATATATATAAATATATGCACATATATATTATATAGATTTGATATCTAGATCAATTCCGAACACTTTTGGGAATTACAGTATTTGTTTTTTATTTTTCTTATGGCCTACTCGACTGGTAAACAGGAACACTGATTCGACACGTGTGCACACTTCTGGTTTCGATTCTGAAATCAAATCCAGAAGCATTTTCTCTTCTTTTCAGAATAAGAACTCTGTCACTCTGCCTCCATAGCCTATTGAATAGACCTTTTGAAAAGGAACAATTACGTGCAAGAGTTTTTATTATTGAATATGTTTGTTTGGCCCATAAGCATGCTTAAAACCAAAAATGCTACTAAATTCACCCATGCATTTCTGAGAGAATGGTCACACTGGCCACTTTTCAGTATTTTTGGTATAGCTCGAAAATTAAGCTGAATTTGACAATTTTACTTATAATACTTTTTGATCAAAATTAAATTTTCTATCGAAATGGATAGTTTGGAAAATTGCTTCGAAAAATTTAAGCAGAAAAAGTAACAAAAACCAACATAAAAAATCGAAAAATCAAATATTTTTAAATTTGTTTCTAAATTGCGCATAAATTGCGGAGCGAAGATACGCTCAAGACATGCACGAACAAAGTAAACTAGAGTCTTAGGGCCTTAATATAACATGTTAAAAAAGCCATATTATTTGAAAATTGACAGAGATATAGCCATTCAAACTTTACCATTTCTTATTATTTTTAGCAGTTTTTGCCCGAAAGCCTATTTTTTGGTATTTTATCACAAATTTAACGTTCCTAGCACCTAGTACCAAATCTAATGTTAATCGGACCAGACATTCGGTCTGAAGGTCTTGAAGCATTTAAAAACAACCGAAAAACGAAATTGCAAACTTACATCCTTTTTATAAATTCACTATAGTTCTAATGTCATATTATATCAAAATTTAGATTTTTGATTTTTTTGATTGCACCGAAAAAGGGACTTTCGGGCCAAAAATGCGAAAAATTATAAGAAATGATAAGGTTTGAATGGTAATAACTTTGTCAATTTTGAAAAAATATTAATTTTTGAACATGCCATATTAAAGCCTATAGTCTTTACTTTATTTTGTCTGTGCATATCTTGACCCTATCTTTGCTTCAAAAAAAGTTATGCTCAATTTACTAAAAAATTTAGATATCCTTGATTTTTTTTATTTTTTTTTAGGTTGGTTTTTGTTAACTTTTCCTGCTTAAATTTTTTCGTAAAATTTTTTGAACTATCCATTCCAATAAAAAATTAAATTTTGAACAAAATGTATTATATGCAAAATTGTCAAATTCGGCTTAGTTTTCAAGTTACACCAAAAATATTGAAAAGTGGCCAGTGTGACCATTCTCTCAGAAACGCATGGGTGAATTTGGTAGCATTTTCGGTTTTTAGCATACCCCTCATTTTCCGGTCTATTCAATAGGCTACCAATCGAAACGGCTATTTGTTCTGAGGGCATGTTCTTTATTTTTGATTTGATAGTTCTCTTTTGCTTTGGGAGGAAAATGTTCTCTTTTTGTAAAGGTCCCACATCAGTGATGGCTGATGGGACTTGGGAAAACTAAAGTGGTGGTAGATAGCCCCAAAAAGAAGGTGGTGGAAAGGTGATAGAAAAAAAAATGTTTTGATGGTAAAAAAATCATTTATTTATAACAAATCAAAAAAAAAAATAAGTCCATTCAAATTAAAAATTATAAATCACATGTACCTAGTTCACAATCGATAAAATTATTATTTTTTAAAGCATCCGTCTTTGAATTTGTACTAGAAGCATATTTAACTACCAACTCTGGGGGATCAAAATGTTCCCCGTTTCCAAAAAGTTCTTTCGCAGCTAAAATGTTGTGAATAGTAGTTGTGTTTAATTTATTTCTTTTATAATTTTTTATATTTTTGAGCTGTGAAAATTTACGTTCAGCTGCTGCGTTGTAACATGTATGATAACAGGTTTACAAACATTAAATCTCCCATACCGTCTTTCAATTTTTTAATTAAAATCCACTGTGGTACTGTCGTCAGTTTTGAAACTTTCTATTATTTTAAATTCGCCGATGAGTTTTCTCCACTCAACATTGAGCGTTTCAATGGTTGTAGCGTTTGGCGGAAAATATTTTGTAAGCCCAATGACTGTTGGCATTGTTCCGCATTTTATCATCAAAAAGAGTAAATCGTTCTTGAATTTGTACACATAACTCAGTATAATAGCTGCACATAACTTTTCGTAGCTCCTTGATTTTATTTTCATGTATTTCATTTTCTAGTATAAATGCTTCAAAATATAAACCAAAATACATTTGACAGTATGGCAAATAGTTTTCAGAATTTTTTACATCCGTATTCAAATCAATATTTTCCTGTTTTATAAATTTGTGCATTATATTTAACTTAAAAGATTCCATACTTTCGGCTAAGAGGTGGATTTTTGCCGTCTCAGATTGAAATATTCTATTCAAGTCGTTAATTATTTTTAAATTCAAGGCAATCGAATTTAAAAAAAAAAACTAAAATTTTCTTTATTTTTCAGAAAATTGAAAATGCTCACAGCTTTTTAGTTAGGCTCTTCGAATGAATGTAATATAACAAAATCAAATACAGGATTCCACTGCTCTATGATTCTTTTGACGACAATTTTTAAAGAGGGCCACCGAGTTTGACAAACTTTTCAAATTTGAATTGATGTTCATCGATACCAAGTGCTTTTAAAAAGCTATGAAATCTTTTTGTTTTTTTTTGAGCTATGACTGAAGTAGAAATATACATATGTATGTCCCTCAACAATTTTTCAATGTGTCCTGGTGAATACTTTGCAGCATAGGTGGAGCACAAACTTAGATTATGGCAGCTACATTCAATCGTTAAGACATTAGGATTCATACTTTTCAACCGTATGCTTGCGCCAGTCAGTGTACCCGTCATAACAGCAGCATTGTCTGATGAAAAGCCAATCAAGCCAATCAAGGGGAATACTAAAAGACGCAAGTGCTTCTATAATTTTGCTGTAGATTGCTTCGGCTGTAGAGTCTTCTAATTCAAATAAGCCAAAGAATTTGTCCTTAACAGAATTTGCCACAGAGTCAAAGTACCTTAACACTACAACGAGACATTTTTTTGAAGAAACGTCAGTGGTTTCCGCATTTTACTCGTAATATTAATTAGTTAAAATAATAATTATTATTATGATAAAAATGTACATACATAAATATCAAACGCAAAAAAACAATGATAGAAATGATAAATTATTATTACTAGCAGCAAAATGGTAATAGGTGGTAGATTTTGAGTTGGAGGTGATAGGAGTTTAAATACAAAAAAAGGCGGTAGAAATACCACCTAAGTAGTAGAAGTCCCATCACTGTAAACCCAGATATTCATCCAAAGCATAAGAGGGTTTCCAGATGCAACAAAATAATGAAACAACTGAAACCATCTTCCCTATCAGTATAAGCGCATAAATCCAGTAGGGTCAAGGAGCAAGATTCCTCGACTACAACGCAAAATCGACTGGGCTTTATGTGTACATTTGGATATTTTCCTCCTCAATTCAAAATACATGACGAAGGAGGGGACTAATACAATGATTTGATTGAATAATTATATGTACATTTATGTAGTATGTATTAACGTGCTTTTCATTTCAGTAAATTAATTGGACAAAAAGAAAAACAAAAAATAAAAACTGCTTTTTTCTTCATTTTTATTAAGTGCTTCTAATTTTATAACCCGATAAAATACTCAAAAAATAACTTGGTCAACATTTTATTCTGTTTTTTTTTCTAACATATTAATTAAAGTTTTTTTATGGTACATTAGGTTTTCTCTCTTGAGTCTTTAAAATGTCTGTTCTCTTTTCCATATAACGGGTGAAGTTTCAGTATAACTTTTGAAAAATTTCTGCTTCTAACCTAAGGACTTGCAGTGAATATAAATACAGTCGACTCCCTCTAAGTCGAATTTCCCTGTAACTCGAATTTTAATCGACATACTATGTATGTATGTATATTTCTATCGAACTTGATTTTTTTTCAAAACTCTCTCTAACTCGTACTGATTTTGAAATCCAGTGAAAATTCGACCTAGAGGGAGTCGACTGTTATTTAAAAATAAGGTTACTCTAAAGGGAAAGTAGCTGAATTGGCAATCGGCTTGTCTAAATTCATTTCTATTCTCATCATTCCAGCCTCGCCCCATGTTGAGCCAAATGAGTTTTGAACATGCCAAACTCCTTTTCCTGTCGTTGTTGCAGATTCGTAACCAATAACTGTCATAAAATGTGCAGCATTTTGTGTAGGCCTAGGCTGGGTGAATACACCTTCTTTGTAGTGCATAAATTCAAATGTGCCTACATTGAACTTTATTACAACAGGAGCTACATAGTTCACTACAGTCTTAAGTAGTTCATCATTGCCATCTGCAATGTTGGAATAGGATTTAAGGGTCTTTCCCAAGTTAGAAGCCACTGGTGGGGTACACATTCCCTGTGCACCAAGTGGATTATTAGGGTATTCAGTTTGCGGATAGAGTTTTTGAAATCGTTTTGTTAGATAATCAAATGCAGTTTGTGGAAATTGATTGCTACAAGCTGTTGCTCCACCAGCGCAATCAATCATGTTTTGAGCCGACAGCGGCTGTGAATTTAAATTGCCAGTAATAGAAGCATCGTAGATTTGTATAGCTGTGGCAGTGGCATAAGCCCACCCGCTATTGCATACCAGTCCCTGATTTTGTACTGGACTGACAAAGCCTTGATCCGCATAGGAAAAAGAATCTTGCGGCGGAACGTTTGGTGGGGTATATGGAACTCCGTTTGATGGAACGGCAAGAGTTGGCGGAAACAGATCAGCAAATTCCAAAAATCTTAGATCACTGAATTGATTTACATCGAGCCGATACGATTCAAGGTTTCTTTTAAAACGATTGTTGTGATTCACCATGCGAACCTTATTGTAGGCATAGAAAAAGCGGCATTGCTTTTCTATATAAATGTTACTGTACGACTTCCCATAAAGAGCCTAGAAATAAACGCTAACGTCGGTATAAACAGATATAGTAGAAATATAGATAAATCCCTACCTTGTAACTATCCCATTCGGAGTTCTGAACAAAGAACTCCGATGATATTGAAATCGCTAAGGCAAGTAAAAGCACCAAAAAAAATTTCCGCATCTTGATTGGTATTATATAGTTAGAAAATTTCTTATGACACAATTCAGAACAATCTCTTACTTTTATAAACAAAGTGAAGACAAAACAATTTGAATCTTATCTGCTATCTATTAATGCTTTACAAACAAATGCCAAAAATTGTATGATAGCATAACATTTTTATGACAGTTGCGAAATTCTTGCAATTTATTGTGAGCGTTGTCTTTAGATACTGCTTCAGCAATTTTTACTTGTGATATACTTTATAGGCACTTAAGGCCAAGTATGGGACTCGTTAAGAAAAATTATGGTTGAGATTTCAATCTCTATCAATGTTATGATGATAGAGAACATGAAAATGTCTCGCGCAGTATTTCTATACATATCCACTCTATCTTTTAGTGAAATTGGAAAGATATGGGTTTCCAGACTGGATCCAGACGTATTTAAAAAATCGTACTCAATATGTCAAATACTGTATATCCAATTTAATAATATTACATCCGGGGTTCCTCGAGGTAGTCATATTGGGCCTTTGCTATTTATACTTTTCATACATGACATTACTACGAGCATTCTTAACTCAAATATCTTACTCAAATATTCTTACAACACGATATTGATAGTGTTTTCGAATGGTGCTCTTCAAATGGAATGGAATTTAGTAGAAAGAAATACAAAGTAATGTCATATTCAAGATTGAGAGAACCAATATTGTCTTCCTATTTTATAGAAGATAGTTTAATTGATCAAATTGACACCTTTAACGACATGGGAATTTTATTTGACACAAAACCGTCATTTAATCCTCATATTGATATGATTACAAGTAAAGCAAGGAGCTGCCTTGGATTAATCAAGAGATTTTCAAAAGAATTTCATGATCCTCATATTACAAAGATCCTGTACTGTTCACTTGTCGGTCCCATTTTGGAGTATTGCAGCTGTGTTTGGTTTCCTGCTTATGAGGTTTCCATTACTAAAATTGAAAGTGTTCAAAAACAATTTTTATTATTCGTCATCCATCATCTTCCTTAGGATCCTTATCAACATCTTCCACCATATGAAAATCGCTTGAAACCCACTCAGCCTTTCTTCGCTAAAGAAGAGGAAGGAAGTGAATAATGTTCTTTTTCTTTTTCAACTTTTATCGGGATCAATCTATTCTCCAAAAATCCTGAGTATGCTGAACATAAATTCCCATCCGAGGTTAACCCGTAATCCTGTATTTTTGTATTAACCTTCTGCCAGAGTAAATTATGGATTAAACACAGCTTTAAACATTACGTGCAATGATTTTAATCGTTTATATAACTTAATTGATTTTAACATGTAGAAAAATAGTTTAAGAAAAATATTATTATCCTTATGTGTATAATTTTATTTTCAATCATGTTAATAAACCTAAATTTACTATTATACTGTACAAGTAATATTTAACAACATAGACATCAGTCTGCAGTTGAAATAGACAAATGCCTGAATGGTTAAATGCCTTAAAAACTGTGTATCTCCATACATGTTTATATGTACATATGTGTATTGACCTGTAGCCTAACTGGCTGATTAGAATTGAGGCGGAGCTTCGACTGGAGTTGCAACTGGAATAGCTGTCAACTATTCGCAACACGACGCAACTGCAGACGGAGCTGCAGACGCAGCTGGACAAGTTGACCAACTTTTAGCTTTTGCTTGCAGCTTTTTTGACGTTTCAAAATTGCAAGCGCTACAAAGTGTTTACATGTCGGTTAAAGTGATTTTTAAACTCTTTTCAATCTCTCATAAAAATGAAAATCAATTTTAGCTTCTTTTTCACCATTATCCATTATCCATTTTTCTTTTTCTTTTTATTTTCGATACTAAAATGTCAGAAAGCTGTACAACTGCATTGTGGGCGTGTGAGAAAATCACGTACGACACTTTTTAACAGCTATTCCAGCTGCAGCTGCATCTCCAGTTGCAGCACTGTATTCTGTTCAGGCAGTAAGCCATTGAAGAGATTTGTTTCAAACTTGGCACTTGGTTTTTGGATGACTCCATTTACTACTTCAATTTTTGGTAAACAATCCATTTAACAAAAACTGTTATTAGCAGTGGGAACAGGTCAGAATTCTGGTTTCAAAATTCTTCTTTTCAAAATTCTGTTTTTTTTTCCAAAAAATTCTGCTTTTCAAAATTCAGTTTTTTTTTTATTCTGTCCGACGAAATTCTGTTTTTCAAAATTCTGTGTTTCAAAATTCTGCCAATTTGCTTTACGAAGAAGAAAATTCTGCTAATTCTGTTTTTCCTTAAATATAATCATTTATTATCAATTTTTCATTTTTCGAGGGAAGAGCGTATCGACAACGGACTACTGAATTATTTGGCTAGTGGAAAGAGCAGTTTTTTTTGCAAGTTTTTTCACTAAATTGCTAGAAACTTGCACACATTTTTCTATTGCACGTGGTTCGTGGTTGTGTTGACCTGACTTTTTTACGATGGCATGGACATCTCCATTCAATTAAGTCACCAATCTTCCATTGCACTTATCTTTTATTCGATAAGAACATGCCCAATTATAGTTTTTACATTCCGATACTTTTTCCAAATAAAAAAAATAACCGTCAACGCACAACTTGTCTTTTCCTTTATTGGATTTTACCATCGAAATATTCATTTTTATATATTTACACAAAACACAGTCCGCAATATTACAAGTTAACCGGTTGACCAACGATTAAGCAATATTATCCTTGAATTTTTATTGAATTATTAAAAAAAAAAAAAAGAGATCTCAGAATGTAAAAAAAAATATATTCTTTGCTCTCAGCCGCATACTTGGAACAATATTGCCATCAAATCAACAAATATACACCAACAAATTATTTCCATGAACAAAATGTTGTACACAAATTAAGTTCTGTTTTTTCGTAATTCTGTTTTACAAAATTCTGCAAATAATAAAAAAGTCGTAAAACAGAATTATGAAAAACAGAATTTTGAAAAGCAGAATTTTGAAAAGCAGAATTTTGAAAAACAGAATTTTGAAAGCAGAATTTTGAAAACAGAATTTTCACATAGGCAGAATTTTGACCCCAACCTATTAGCAGTACCTGCCGTAAAACCTTTTTCTATTTTGCATTTAGTGCTTCGTGAAGAATATCCAAGTGCTCCGCGGAAATATTGGAAACAAAATTAAATTTCCATAACATTCGTTAATTTTGTGGTTCTGAATTTTTCATGTTGATCGAAGCAATCGAATTTGAAATCGTCGGTGTTGATTTTATACTGCATTTACACGACTTCAAATCTGGCAGTATAATGACCAAAACAACAACAAAAGGCTCGACAAATTCATTCCTTTTGTCATTAAACTGGCAGTTTTTCAATCATGTAAATGCTACATTATTTCCTATTTCTTAATGTGTTGGTTTTTTTTTTTATTCTCGTGCGAAGGAAAATGATGCAATAGAGATAGTGCCGCCAGAACTTTCGGAAGCTTTTGAGGTGGACAATCTGCCTAGTATCAGTTGTATAATGATCAGTGCTTCAGAAAAACAAAAGAGGTAAAAGAAAGTACCACGATTCATAGTTGAATCTTGGATTTGCTAGACAAGTGACAGCAAACCTCAATGTGTAATTTGTGGCAAAGTTTTACCGAATAGTTCTATGTTTCGCAAAAATGAAAAGTAATTTTGAAGGGATTCATCCAGATTGCAAAAGCAAACCAACTGATTTCATCAAAAGAAATTATGCTGAACTGAAAAAATCTCAGACAATCATTACTTACCACTCAAAGACAGTGAACGAAAACGCATTGATGACATCCTACTCAGTAAGTTTCCGAGTTGCGAAAACTGGCGAAGCCCATACATTAGCTGAAAACTTAATCAAGCCATGCGTTTAAGACATTATTGAATGTATGTACGGCGAAAAGGCCAAACAATTAGTTGAAACCGTTCCTTTGTCAAATAACACAATATCACGACGTATCGGAGACTTAGCAGAGAATGTGAAAGCTACTTTATCAAGAATAAAAGTCAAGAAATTTGCCCTGCAAATGAATATTTCAACGGATGTTGCAGGGTTGGCCATTTTAATAGTATTTGTGCGCTTCCAATACCTACAGTCCTTTCAAGATCTGCTTTTCTGCATGCAGTTGCCAACTATGGAATTACAACTGGTGCTGAAATTTTTAAATAAATAGACAATTCTTTCACTGTCAATGAAATCCTATGGTTTAACTGCGTGGATGCGGGCACAGGCGGTGCTAAGGCCATGGCTGGAAAAATTTCCGGTGCCATCTCAAGAATTAAACAAAATGCCAAAGAATACAGTAGTAGTCATTGCGTTCTACACCGTCATGCCCTTGCAATGAAAAAACTGCCACTCCCCCTCAAAGAGGTCTTGGACGAAAGCGTGAAAATAATTAACTTTATTAAATCACGACCGAAGAATACCAGGCTATTAAAAGTATTGTGCGATGACATGGGTAGTCTGCATACATCGTTCATTCTTCACGCAGAAGTAAGATGGCTTTCTCGCGGCAAAACACTGACGCGGCTCTTCGAATTGAGGGCTGAAGTCAGAACCTTCCTAATTAAAGATAATTTTGTTTTGAGCGAAAGGCTGTATAATGAGCGTTGGCTATTGAAATTGGCGTATCTATCCGATATTTAAGAAAAAGCTAAACGATTTAAATTTATCACTTCAGGGAAAACTAATAACTGTTTTCAATGCCAGTGATAAAATAGAAGCATTTAAAAAGAAAATCCAGTTTTGGGCTAAATCAATGAAATATCGAAACTTTGCCAGTTTCCAAACGGTCAACGAATTTAAAAAGAAAATAAATTTGGACATTCTCGAAGATATTTTAAATGAATTTCATATACACCTGCTAGGTTTGCTCGATAGCTTCCACTTCTATTTTCCTGAAGAATACCACTCAAATATTAAGGAAATGGGTTGCGAACCCATACTCTGCCGCGTTGGAACCAGATTCTCTGACATCGTTGAAATTTGAGTGCTTGAATGATTTGACATCGATTCTTCGGTAAAGGAGCATTTTGAAACGAAGAAGTCTTTGTCAGAATTTTGGTGTATGTTGGAGGACGAATTCAAAATGTTATCAAACAAAGCCAAGGTAACTATTCTGCCGTTTGGAACAACATACATGTGTGAATCAGGGTTTTCCGCCTTCTTTGGAACCAAAACAAAATATAGATCCCGTTGCAGTTGTCTCAAATTCAACCAGATATATCAGCTTTATATAAAACAAAACAGGCACATAGCTCTCACTAAAAGAAGCTTCTGGGGCCATTTATTTGAATACCATACCTGTATATAATATGTAATATTATTACTAAGCCCATTTTTTTTCACTTTGTTATTGTTTTTCGTTGAAGTAACTTCTTTCTTGGATTAAATAAAATGTAAACAAAAATTGAAAAACAGTTATTGCTTTTTTACATATGAATATTTTATTTCTAACTGCGAAAAATGGAATACGTGGAACGAAGTGCTCCGCGACTAAAAAAGATTGGTAACCGCTGCTATATACTATAGATTCGTTGATGAAACCTTTCGCAAATTTCATTCCCAATGCAATTAAGATGAGTTTAATTTGAAAATGGTTAATTTAATTTTAAAAAAGTTGGATTTAATTTGAAAACACTAACAGCCCTATTATTGACACGATTCAAAACTAGTTTTAACGTAAAACTAGTTCTATATAGTCTGGGAGCCCACCGTAAGATTACCTATCTCATCGCGGCCACGCAAAAATTGGATGCCAACCGATAGCTTTAGTCCAAACATTTACAAAACTGCTGGTTGGACAAGCTTTATCTGGTCGGAATGGTTAGAAAATGCACTTTTCAGGTTGCATTTTCCGCTAAATGTACCTATAATATAAGCCACTTATATAGATGGGGTATCAAATGAAAGCTAGGACTGTCCTCTACACGATAGCAATGGTCGGACAGAGTTTTTTGGCTGTTGCCACGAGTCCGACCACTTTTCTAAAATTAGAGATTTTGTGCATCCATGGATGAAAATGAAAAAAAAAGTGGTTAAGGCCACTTTCCTAACCATTTGAAATGATTTTACTCAGTTTTCCCTGATATAAGACGCAATGTTAAAAAAAGACCATTTTTTAAAAAATTGTCAGACTCGCCGTAGCAGCCAAAAAAGTCAGTCCGACCAATGGTATCGTGTAGAGGACAGTCATAGCTTTCAGTTGATACCCCATTTATATAAGTTGCTTATATCATAGGTACATTTAGCGGAAAATGCAACCTGAAAAGTGCATTTTCTAACCATTGCGACCAGATAAAGCTTGTCCGACCAGCAGTTTTGTAAATGTTTGGACTAAAGCTATCGGTTGGCATCCAATTTTTGCGTGGCCGCGATGAGATAGGTAGTCTTACGGTGGGCTCCCAGACTATATAGAACTAGTTTTACGTTAAAACTAGTTTTGAATCGTGTCAATAATAGGGCTGTAAGTTATTTCAGACTTTAAATTGCGTGTCATTATATACCAGCATAACCGTATTCCGTGTGCGAATTGCCAAACTTTATGTCAGCACATACATCGAGTAAACTACAAAGCCAAAAGTTGTAAAAAATATTATAGCCTATTGAATAGACCGGAAAATGAGGGATATTAAGAGTGTTCCAAACTGAACAAAACCAGTCATCTGCTAACTTTTTTTTTGCGTATATAAGACCAGTTTTTTCAGTTTCATCAATTACTTTGTTTTATAAAACTTTTTATTTTAACTGATTGGTCGCTAGTAAGCGTATTATTGTACTAAAAAAACATTTTGTAAAAGTAACGGATTTTAACTTCCAAATTTACATGAATTTTCTGTCAAAAAGTGCCTTTTAAGAATTAAAAATTTCAATATCAAATGATACAATTATGATTATGTAATTAATGAAAACCGTGAAAAATAAATTAAATTTATATCCACTGCAAAAAAATTGTCAAAATGTGCCGTTAGATATAAAAATTGACTGTCAAAAATGCGTTCTTTCAAAATTCACAAGCATTTTTATTTTGTATTATTAAAATTTGAATTAGGTACAAAATTAAAAATTTTCTCCAATAGTGGCATAATAAAAATATGGAATTTTATGTTATTAAATATTGTTTTGCAGAAAACGCTATAGTGTCAGCTACATTTGCTTTGAAAAACAGCCATTTTTGCCATTTTCTCGTTTTCTTCAACGCTTTTACCAAAAACGAGAGCACAAAATTAAAAATGTTTTCCAATGATGTCCTAGAAAACAAGTTTATCTGTCCGTTAAAACCTTAATTGTTTTGATCGGACAAGTACACGCTTCACAATCTTTTTCATGAAATCACCATTTCAGTCCGGAACACTCTTAAGGAAAAATTACGTGCAAGGGCTTTTATTATTGAATATGATTGTTTGGCCCATGAGCATGCTTAAAACCGAAAGATTTTAATTCAATTTCTTTTATTGAACTTAATAAAGGCTCCGCAAATAACTTTTTTTTTTTGAAAATGCTATAAAAAAAACTACTGAATATTTTCTCAAATTTCTTTTTTCATTTGAAAGTACAATCCTTCCGGTTAATAATGGAAAATAATTTCATTCAAATAGCTGCTTCGCTAAGTGGGCCTGCGATCGACTTATGTCGTTTTCGATTGGATTTTTTGACTGTTCTACTCCTTTATGATTCCAATAGAATATGAAAACATCATATTGTCAAATTTACACACACACTACTAAATGACGCCATATTATAAAATGGCTTCTTCAAACATTCATCACTTTTGCATTAAGTGCGACGAAAAACTGTATGTGTATGCCAAATCTACACCTTCTTCAAATCGGGAACAGAAAAATACTCCGAAAACAGTACTCCGAACAGCCAATCGAAGGCTTTTGGAGTAGATGGAGTGAAAACGGAGTAGAAAAGGCGTACTCCGAACGTCCAGTCGAAAACGACATTAGAGAAGATGCCGATTTTGCCAAAAAAATCATCTTTTCAGATGAAGCTCATTTTGATCTTGGCGGGTATGTAAACAAGCAAAATTGTCACATTTGGGGCACAGAAAACCCGCACGCCATTGAAAAGCCGATACACCCAAAACGAGTCACTGTTAGGTGCGGATTTTGGTCCAGAGGCATAATTGGGCCATTTTTCTTCGAGTGGCCGTTACAGTCAATGGCGATCGTTATCGGGCCATGTTGAACAAATTTTTGTTCACAAAAATTGAAGAGGAGGATATTGGCAACATTTGGTTTCAACAGGACGGCGCACAGTGCGGTATTTTGACCTGAAACATGGCCATAACTCAATTTTCTCAATTTTCCCTCCCACGATTAAGCTTGTGTGTCATAATAGGTAGATAACCAGGCTACTCTTTAGTGAAGTCTATCTATAAATTGGTCACCCCCGTTCGCGACACCATCAGTTGCAACTAGCACTAATTGAGTAAGCACGAATTTTTCTGCGATTTAAAAAAAAAAGTGTATTTTCGGCGTGTTTTTTTTAGTCTTAAAAGTGATTCTAGTGAAAAAATTTGATATGGATATTGTGAATCAAGGTAGGTATGTATAGTATTTTAAGCTAAAATTTATTTGTTTATTCAACTTAATTTTTTCATATCGATGAGTTAAAGTATTCACTTAAAAAATTTGTACTTTTTTCACTGTTTTTTCAAAACATTAGTGTTTTTGAAATAGCGCAACACGCCGCAACATAGTATATCATATATTTTATTAAACTGCTGGATATGTAGAACAATCTTTGCTTTCCAAACCATTCAAAAGTTTTCACCTGAGAAAAAACAGAGCCTTTAAAAAAACTGCTTTAAATCGACCCTTAACAATAGATTTTTATATTATTCCAGATGACTTTAATTCCAGCTTGTCTATGACCAGAAAACAGCTCCATGAGTTGGTTAGAGGAAGGTCACAGAGGCTCCTTGACGATAAACTTGAAGATAACAAAGTGTCCCCCAGAGAAAATAGATGAACTTCGAAAAATTACCAAGGCACTCACACCAAATTATAAACGAAGATGGCAACTCTGTAATAGCACAGAAAGGCGTTTCTTGAATATGAATGAAGAGTGGCTAATTGAAGAAATAACACTGCCTGTTGGCATACTTCCCGGAAGGTCTCAAGGTCGCCCAAGCAAAAAATTCGGGGAATCAAGTGACCGAACAAAACGTCGAAAAACAGTGGAACTTCGAAAAAATGTGTCTATTGATGAACTGACATACGCGGCACAGTTGAGTCAAAGAGCGGCGGGAAAAACTGATATAGCCAAAGTGATGCAGGTTGTGACCAAAACTCTAACCAGGGCTATGAAGTTTCGGAAAGCAGCAGCAATTGGCAGTAAAGCCCTGAAAACGAAGAAACACACACCTGAAAACGCTTTGAGGATATTCGTCGAAGCTAATTTAACTGCAAGTCAATACGAAGTGATTCATCAGGCCAATAAAGATATTATATCCATGCTATACCTACGTGTACCAAGAAGAAGCAGCTTCCATTACAAGCGTGGATTAATCATTAATTAATAAATTCAAAATTATATTAGAAGTGATATCCTCTGGTTGTGAGATAGATCTTAAAACATTCGAAAAGTTCACGATGGATACTGCTAAATTATTATTATGTAAACTTGTATCCATGGCAGCCTATGTCTCCAACAGCGCATAAGATTTTAATTCATTCTGCTAGTGTCATATCCCATGCATTGTTGCCAATCGGCCAGTTGTCCGAAAAAGCTGCAGAAGCTAGAAATAAGCATTTCCGCCAATACAGGGAACACTTTTCACGAAAATTCTCCAGGACGGCATGCAACGAGGATGTGATTAACCGGCTTCTATTGACGTCAGACCCTTATCTCAGTAGTTTAAGGACCAAAAGGAAGATAAAAAGCAGTCGTTTTCAAAGGAGGCTCTCGAATTTTTGACTGTTAATAACAATGATGATGATGATGAAGATGGCGATGATGGTAATAATGATGATGATGGTGATGATGATATTTTTGATGATGTTTTTGAAGATGTTTATGATGATGTTAATAATGAAAGATGAAGAATAAATAATAAAATAAAAACTGGAAAATTAAATTAATCCAGGTCGTTTTTTTTTATTACCTACTTGCCAATAAGACAAAAGTTGAAGATGGAAAAACAAAATAGATTAATCTGTTTATTGAGTAATTGACCTGTAATCATAAAATATACCTACAACTAATCCACATCTCAAATTTTGGATTTAAAGGGAAAATTTCCAGTTGTAAATCCACTCATAAAAAAAAAAACGAAAAAAGGGGATTTCAGGGAAAAAAGTATCTTTCAGTATTTTTCTAATTTCTTAGAAACTATTATATTTATTGAAATAAGGTTTTTACTATTTGACTAAAAGTTTATTGGGCCATTGAATATTGGAAAAAAAATGTCCTTCACATTGCAAAATTTTATAAAAAATCAATTAAAAACAAAAAAAAGATTTTTTTCTAAATTTCATCTTTAAAACTTAATTTCTCAAAAACTATTTAATGAAACGACTCGAATCAAAAGACAAAATAAAGAATGAAATATTAGCTTTGAAAAAAATTATAGCACAGCATTGTACGTTCTTTTTTGGATTTTTAATATTTTTTTTTTCTCCTGGCTAATCGGGAGGTAAATGGGTAAGCACTTAAGTGAGTTTTACTGTACCTAAAAACAAAAATTTATCCTTCCAAATAACTTTTTAGTTATTTGGTACCAATTTGATGTGAAAAATGTGCTCAAATATTTTTGGCCAGGTTTTCGACCAAAATACCGCACTGTGCGGCGCTACGTGCCACACAGCCGAAGCTACACTCCATGTAGTAGTAGCATTCTCAAAAAAAAAAAGTTATTTGGCGCACCCTTTATAATATATACAATCTGGCTTATAACTAATATGATACTATGATAAATTTACATTTGTTGGCACATAGGGGGCCTAACATTATAAAATGTCTTAAGTTGAACAAATTATAGATATCTGTATAAATTACATTTACAAAAAATTTAAATTAAAAGTCGACTGACTTAATCGTCCTGAGGGTGCTCATTCCCGGTTGTTAATGAACGTTTCTGAAAGAATGGTCACACTAGCCACTTTTCAATATTTTTGGTATAACTCGAAAACAAAGCCGAATTTGAAAAATTTTACATCTGAAACTTTTTGTTCAAAATTAAATTTTCTATTGAAATGGATAGTTCAAAAAATTATATAAAAAAATTTAAGCTGGAAAAGTAGATAAAAACCAACCTTAAAAATATCAAAAAATTAAGGATTTCTAGTGTTTTGATAAATTAACTTTTTTTGAAGCAATGATAGGGTCAAGACAAGCAAAGACAAAGTAAAGTAGAGACTTCACTTCGGCATTAGTGCAGGCTTATTAACATATTTTTATCCGAAAAAAAAGAAAAATTGTTAACAACAGTTTAACGATTGAAAATGGTGAAGGGGGTTATAAGGAATGTAAGAAAAATCTATTTCCCAGCAGCAGAGTTGGAGGGGGGATTTGGGGAGGTGAAAAAGAGGAGGAAATTGTATTATTGCGTTTTCCGAGTAAAGTTGACCCCAAAATGAAAAGTGTTCAATAGAAATGTTGTAGATCACGCAAAAATCTACAACTTTTATGCACATCATTTTTTAACGCAACCTCAAAATTTCCGAGATATTGGCGGAATACCGTATTTTTTGTTTGTTTTTGTTTTATTTTTTCATTTTCCCAAAAATAGTTGAATTTAAATGAAACTTTTGTGAAAATATATCTTGTTGTGTCCTTAATAACCACAATTCTTTTCAAGCAAAACCATTGATTAGTTTTCGAGATATTCAATTTTTTTTTGGAAATTTTTTTTTTTCAAATGAGAAATGTACTTCAGAAAATCAGCGTACAGAGTTCATTCAAAAGTCATTAGTTTTGTTTTTACATCTTCTTTTATAAGCAGTAATGATAACATATAGTAACCACGTACAAACATGCGAAAAAAGTAAACAAATCATTTAGCATAAAGTAATTTTTTAATAATTGTTGATAAATTGTTAAAAAATTTTGGAAAATGCAAATACCAATCACACCATTGAATTCTACGGAAAAAAAAATACATAAAACAGTATATTATTATTTGACCCGAGACAAAAGTTTTGCCGATGCCGGAACGATATTGCTAGAAACATTCATTTCAGTACATACAGTTTTAAATGAATAACTAAAATAATAGTACAAGAGCCGACACCAAATTTTGGGAGTGGATTTTTAACCAGAATTTTAGTATGAAGGCTTATAGGTACATGTATTCTGATATCAAATACCAAAGTTTAGCAGGTCTTTTTTTCAGTCTTTGGTGGGGATGGAGGTTCAAAACCAACTTGGTTTCCTATTTAAATTTTATGGTGGTCTATAACTCTTCAATGCACTTTAAAAAAAAAATAAGAAATGATGCTCTGTAATTTTCCCTTAGTCCGAAGACTTTTACCTTGATGATCCAACCTATAGGACCCATGATATAAGCTTTTTAAGCAAACCTTTTTTTTTAGACTTTATTTTGTTGATTTTTGTTTTGTTTGAAATATTTGAAAAAAGGGGTGATAACGTCCACATAAAATGGTTATATCTTGAGTTTTATATATCAGACTGTCATGATTGATAATTTTATATAAAAGTTAATCTTAAAACAAAACTATAATGATCCTTATATGAACTCTGTACGATGATTTTCTGAAGTACATTTTTCATTTGAAAAAAAAAGTAATTTTTTTCCAAATAAAATTGAATAACTTAAAAACTAATCAATGGTTTTGCTTACGAAAAATTGTGGTTATTTAGGACACAACAAGATATATTTTCATTTAAATTCAACTATTTTTGGGAGAATGAAAAATAAAAAACAAAAACAAACAAAAAATACGGGTTTTCGCCAATATCCCGGAAATTTTTAGGTTACGTTAAAAAATGATACCCGGATAAAAGTTTAGATTTTTGCGTGATCTACAACATTTCTATTCAACACTTTTCATTTTGGGGTCATTTTTAATCGGAAAACGCAATAATACAGTTTCCCCCTCTTGTGCACCTCCCCAAATCCACCCTCCGACTCCGCTGCTGTGTGCACCTCCCCAAATATTTTAAATCGGTTCTATCGGAAAGATAGAAAATTTAATTTTGAACAAAAAGTCTTAAGTGTAAAATTGTCAAATTCGACTTAGTTTCCGAGTTATACCATACCATAATTAGTGAAAACTGGCCAGTGTGACCATTCTCTCTATTAGCAGTTCATGTGTGATGGTTAAAATTTAAATTTTTGGTATATACCAAAAGGAGACAAATAAATTTCCTCGCAATAGATAACCGGAAGTGGGGTGGGATGTGGTGTGAAAATAAGTTTTCTTATGATTTCTGGCAAAAGTAGACCTCCTATTGAAAAAAGCAATATGCAAAAGTTGTATAGATAATCAAGACACAATTAAATTAAACGAAAAATACCAAAAACCAATTTTTTGATTTTTCATTTTTACCTTCGACGAAAATAATTGGACTGTGATGAAATTTGGTGAAAACGTATAGTCTGGGAGCCGAACGTAAGATTACCTATCTCATCGCTGCCACGCACAAATTGGATGCCAGCCTGAAAAGTGCATTTTGTAACCGTTGTTTGGACTAAGGCTATCAGTTGGTATCCAATTTTTGCGTGGCCGAGATGAGATAGGTAGTCTTACGGTCGGTTCCCGGACATAGAAAATTTTTGGATTTGAAGCAAAATATAAATTTTTGTTTTTTTTTTTTGTGTGAATCTAATTTGATAAAATGACCAAATTTTCAACGAAAAAAGCTGATAATAAAATTTTTGATTTTTGAAAATTTTAGGACAGAGTTTTATTAATTTAAACCTCTACTTTACGATGGTATAAAAAAAATCACACTATTATTATCAAAAAACATTGTCAAAAATGGCAAAAATAAATAAAAAACAATACAACATTTTTTCCAAGACCGATTTTTGTCAATTTTTGCGTAAATGCCAGTAATTGTTCATTGTTCAATTAAATGAATTGTTAAAAATGATGCCAAACGGTAGTTTTAAAATAATATAAAAATTAAGAAACCTTAATTAACCGTTTAAGATATGGATTGCTGAAATCCCAAGTGTTTAAACAATAATTTTACCTAAGAAATTGCTTTAAATGATAATTTTTGGCCAAGATAAAATGTTTATAAATACTTATGTATTTATTCATCAACTCGTATCGTTCCACTTGTATTCAGCGGCGTAGCTACCTAGGGGCAAACTGGGGCGGCGCCCCAGGGCCCCGAAGGTTTGGGGGCCCCAGAGTCTGGCAGAAACAATTTTTCGAAGTGAAAATAAAATTTCATCTCATCTTTAAGAAAGTTTTGGCTCAGTATGAAAAGTGCTTGTCAAATAACTTTGATAATTACAAATTAAGTACAATTTTTATAATTTATTTGTTTTTTTATTTATTGTATAACTTTATATGACTTATTATGTTTTCTGCTTAAAAATTGTAGATCCTGATGATGGCACATAGTGCCGAAATATATAGATCTTAGCAAAAAAACGTATAAGTCTTTTACTTTCGGAATCAATTGGAGGCCAAACAAAACAGCTATAATTAACACTAAACCATATTCCAGCAATACAAAATCCTAAAATAATGAATTTCATTTTGAATTTCACCTAAAAAAGATCCGTTGCGGTTCATACTGAACTTAAATCTTTGAAATCAGTCACATTTTAAATTAAAACGGCAAGGATTTTCCGTTTTGACAACAAAAATTTAATTTTCAATATATTTTTGATTATTATATTGTTCTCAAATGTCGTGTCCGTGAAGTTAGCATATCAAATGTCAGCATATCAAATTTTTTTTGGAGTTCTTGTCGCATGCACCTGAGTTCTATAGTTCCTGATAGTTTTCCAAAATAGTTCTGTTGTATTTCACAAAAAAAAATCGCTTTTTAAAAATGGGATGCTAACTTCACGCAGCATATCAAATATCGAAATATAATGAAAAAATATTTTTTTCCGGTGGAGAAACCCACCCCTAAGAGTTCCTCATACCTAAAAAAAATAGTTCTGCTACCTTCACGCCTAGAAAAAATAAAAACCGTTAGTGAATTACATCTATATGTTGAGGTCAATAAGTGGGCTGGAACTCCCAAAAAAGTGCCAGCATATCAAGGTCGTTTACCAAAATTCGTGAAAAATCGATCTAATTATGAAAAAAAATCATAATTTTTGTTAGAAAAGTGTTAGAAACAGGATTTCCTCGGAATTTATTAAATACACATTATATTTATCCGTTTAGATACTTCAGAATTTTAAACGTTTGAATTTATTTGCAATTCAGCGTTTTTTCAGTACAAGTTTCAGTTTTTCATCTAACATTTTATTAACGGTTTTTATTTTTTCTAGGCGTGAAGGTAGCAGAACTATTTTTTTTAGGTATGAGGAACTCTTAGGGGTGGGTTTCTCCACCGAAAAAAAATATTTTTTCATTATATTTCGATATTTGATATGCTGCGTGAAGTTAGCATCCCATTTTTAAAAATCGATTTTTTTTGTGAAATCGAACAGAACTATTTTGGAAAACTATCAGGAACTATAGAACTCAGGTGCATGCGACAAGAACTCCAAAAAAAACTTGATATGCTGACATTTGATATGCTAACTTCACGGACACTCAAATGTCAGCCTCTGTGAATAAACTTCAGAAGTATGTTGCTATTTGGTGAGAATTTCAACTAGAAAAATGGAAATATATCACGATTCTACCGTTGGCCGTTTTCGAAAACGTCATCTGCATCAAAAATGCAGTTGCAGAATGTTCTTTAACTGGCTGACCAGAATAGAGTGCTGCAACTGGAGCTGCAGTTGCAACTGGAATAGCTGCCAAAAAGTGTCGTACGTGATTTTTTTACGCGCCCACAATGCAGCTGTACAGCTTTATGATATTTTAGTTTCGAAAATGAAAATGAAAACGAAAATAAAAATTATATAAATAAATATAAATAAATAAATTGGGTGGCGCAACAGCTCGTGGAGAACCAGGGCCTAGTGACTTACAACTCACAACCATTCCTGTGTGCGTGTTTGTTGGCAGGAATGGAGGGGACCTACAGTTTTTTGCCGAGTCCGAACGGCTAAATGAGAAGCACTTTTTCATGACAAGTATACTCTTGGAGGATTTGTCAGTTCCTCGCAAGAGGCAGTACCTCGAATAAAACATTTCTGTTTTTAGGTGGCATGGCTGGGAATCGAACCCACAGTCCTACGCACTAACCATCAAGCCACGAGGTACTACGAAAATAAAAAAATAAATAATGATGAAAAAGAAGCTAAAATAGCTTTACGTCTTTATAAGTGATTGAAAAGAGTTTAAAAATCACTTTAACCCAAATGTAAACACTTCGTTTTGCTCGCAATTTTGAAACGTCAAAAAAGCTGCAAGCAAAAGTTAAAAGTTGGCCAACTTGTCCAGCTGCGTCTGCAGCTCCGTCTGCAGCTGCGTCGTGTTCTGTTCGGATCATTGAATTTGTGTGTATTCAAAATTTTGACAGCTATTCCAGTTGCAGCTCCGTGTCCATTCTGTTCAGCCAGTAACTCAAACTGCTAAGGTCACATGTTCTAAAATATCATCTGCGGTGCAGCTGCACGGTAAGAAAATCGAGTTGACGATAAAAAAATTGAGAAACCAGAGAGTGTGTTCGTAAATATAAAATGCGTTTGCGTGTAAATTAAATAACGTTCATAAAATCGTTTTTGTGCAAGACAGGACGATTGCATATAACGATTGCTATCTGCGTCAAAAAATGACGATCAAATCGACTTTGATTTGACGTTTTCGAAAACGGCCGTTAACGCGATCTATGCAAAACAAAAAAAAATCCAAAAATACTTACACATGGGATCATAAACGAACAATGCCTTTATTGACTTTAATTCACACAAGCACTACCAAACCAAACGTCGATTTTATTCGATTCCAATTGATAAGGAGCCAAAGTGTGTGTATTTGTCACTTCAATCAAAAGTAATACAAAAATCAATGTTTTGTAAAAAGAGGGACCAAAATGGGAAAAGTCATAGGAGAGGGGATACCCTACCTGTTTTTTTGTATCTTTCAGATGTTTAGGAACAACAAAGTCCAAAATCCTGTAATTTTTCATAA